>CM052719.1:53495078-53549353 GCA_028551405.1 Uromys caudimaculatus | reverse complement strand
GCGCCGGCGATGATGAAGTCGCTACGTTCCCGGGTTTCGGCACCATTTGTCCTGCGCACCTCTCGCCAGCAAGAACCCACGCGGACACACGGATCCTTCTGCAGCAATGCGTTTATTGCATGATGAAAAGAGGAAAGACCCCGGGGCCCCAGAATGGCGCTGTTATATAGCCCCGAGGCAGCGTGTCCTCCATTGGTTGGCGGGCCCCGGGAGTGGGCGGTGATTAGTCATGTACACCCATAATGCGCTTCGGGGGTTTTCCCGCGCTATCCGTAAGTTTCCTTAGAGCGACAGCGGAGGTCAGCGCCATCTTGTAATGGCGAATACTCTAGCCGCTCCTTACAGTGCATGCCTTCAATCTCAGCACTTGGGAGGAAGAGGCAAACCCTGTCTCAAAAATAAATAAATGAATTAATAAATAAGATAAAAATAAAGAGTTGAATACACATCAATAAGCCATACATTGAAAACATGATGGAACAACTTAAGATGGTCCTGCTCAATTTTAAAGTCCTTGGATTTTGGTGATTCTAGGCCAACTTTGTTGCTCCTTAGATTTTTTTTTTTTTTTAAATTTATTTATTTGTTATATGTAAGTACACTGTAGCTGTCTTCAGACACCCCAGAAGAGGGCATCAGATCTCATTACGGATGGTTGTGAACCACCATGTGGTTGCTGGGATTTGAACTCATGACCTTAGGAAGAGCGGTCGGCGCTCTTAACCACTGAGCCGTCTCTCCAGCCCAGATTTTTTTTTTTTGAGAGGGTCTCACTATGTAGCCATGGCTGGCCTAGAATTCAGTATGTAGATAGACCAGGCTGGCCTTAAACTCATAGGAGATCCACCTGCTTCTGCCTCCTGAGTGCTGGGATGAAAGGTGTGCATCACCGCATCTGGATACTACTTAGCTCTTGTTTTAAAGGCTTATTTAAAAATGTGTTACATGTGTGTCTATGTTGGGGATTGATTCTAATGCTTTGAATTATTCAGGCATCTGTTTGTCCAAATACCGAAGGTCCTTGTCCCCAGTTGGTTTTTGATCAATCAATAAAGAGCCAATGGCCAATGGCTAAGCAGAGAGAGAGGGGTGGAACTTTTAGATTGCATGGGTTAGGAACCAGGAGAGAGGAAAAGGAAGAATTGCCATGACTCTGGGGAGGAGGATGGGACATAAGAGCTGCAGGAGAGAAAGTCAACCAGCCATGTAAGAATTATGGCCACTGGCCACCTCCTGATTGGCTTGGGGTACCAAGGGAAGGTTTAGAAGTCTCAGGAGTACCGGAGGGGAATGATTGCTAGCAGGGGAAGATTTTGGAGTAAACAGCCTTTGAGCTAGTCATGGCGTGTCAAAAATTAACTGGCGTGTGTGTGTGTGTGTGTGTGTGTGTGTGTGTGTGTGTTCCATTTGAGAATCCAAATAGCTCCTGAGTGGATGTGCATGTTCGACCGGCTAGGAGCCAAAGTGGTGTACCTAATTCGCCGCTACATGTCTATCTACATGTGGATATTTGTCCAAGAGTGCAGGTGCCTATGGAGACCAGAGGAGGGTTTCACATCCCCTGGAGCTGAGGTTACATTACAGGCAGTCGTGAGCCTACCTCAGGTGGGAGCAGAAGGGGCTCTGAAAGGCTGAGCCTTAAAGAAGCTCTTTTACATGCTTTGACTCCTTAGTTTCAGAAGACTCTGAGAGGTATGTAGTGCTCCATTTCTGCGTAGCTGTCCAAGACAACAAAAAAGCAGGAGAGGAAATAAAATATCAAGCACATTTATATATTAACTCTGTAATTGCAATTCGGGACACTGAAGGCATCTGTTCCCCTGAAGAACAGGTGTAGCTATCAAACAACTGCATTTTACTTGAGGACAAATGGAAAGGAAAATCTAGGGATGGCAGCTCAGTAACACTTGCCTCACAAACATGAAGACTTGAGTTTAGATTCCAGTCCACATATAAAAAGCCAGGCATGGGGCCAGAGAGATGGCTCAGCAGGTAAAGGTGCTTGCTGCAGAGCCTAATGACCTGAGTTAGGTCCCTGGAACCCACATGATGGAAAGAGAGAGCTAATTCCTATAAATTGTCTTCTGACAGCTACATATACACAGTAGCATACATGTTACCCCTCTTTCTACATAAGAAATTTGAATGCAATAAAAATATAAAAAGTCAGCCGGGAAGTGGTGGCACACGCCTTTGATCCCAGCACTTGGGAGGCAGAGGCAGGTGGATTTCTGAGTTCGAGGCCAGCCTGGTCTACAGAGTGAGATCCAGGACAGCCAGGGCTACACAGAGAAACCCTGTCTCAAAAAACCAAAACAAACAAACAAACAAACAAACAAACAAAAAACCAAAACAAACAAACAAACAAAAAAAACCCATATATATATAAAGTCAAAATCCCAATGTGGCTGAACAAGCCACTGTGACCCAATGCTGTGAGAGGCAGAGGCAGTGAAACACTGATGCTTGCTGGATGACTGCCTGGAGCAGCGAGAGGTCCTGCCTCAAAGGTATATAAAGTGAAGTGATACATATTTAATAATGTATTCACCCCTTAAATGCAAGGCATTATTTCTCTTGTCAATCTGCAGCAAGGGTTCCTCTATTTCTTTCTTTCCTTCCTTCTTTCTTTCATTTTTGAGTTCAGAAAGGGCTTTTACTGTAAGATTCTGAGCGGAAGCTTAAGAGAAACACAGAAGTCAGAGCTCTTGTACAGCAGGAGCAGGTTCCAAAAGTAGGATACCTTTCTTTCTTTTTTAAAACATAGAATTTTGTTTTAAGAGCTGGAGAGATGGCTTAGCAGTTAGGAGCACTGACTAGTATTACAAAGGACTTCTCTTCACTTCCCAGCACCTATAATGTGGCTCACAACCATCTGTAATTCTAGTTCCAGAGGATCCGATGCCCTCTTCTGACCTCCACAGGTACCAGGGACACATGTTATGCATAGACATATATGAGAGCAAAGCACTCATACACATAAAATACAACAAATAATCTTTTTTTGTAGGAGGTGGGTTTTGAGACAGGGTTTCTCTGTTTAGCTCTGGTTGTCTTTGAACTCACTCTGTAGACCAGGCTAGTCTCGAACTCAGAGATCCACCCACCTCTACCTCCCAGTGCCTCCTTAGGCATTAGACATATACATGGTGCACATACATGCAGTCAAAACACTCATATACATAAAATGAAATAATAAAATTATTGACCACCAGACAGTTTTTTTTACCATACAAATTTCTTTTCTTTCTGTGTGAGAGCAACATAACTAAGTTATCAAACTGTTAAAGGAGAGCTGAGTTTAAATTACACTGTATGGTAATATAACATTCTAAGTTTACTTGTCAACATGCTGTAAAATATAATGTTCTTGTCTGTTGCAGGCCCTAGCCATACTTTATGGTTCTTCTTTAATTGCTTAAACCTTTGTGGTTGTTGTTGAGACTGATTCTGAATACAGGACATACTGATTTGTTTAGACTACCTAGCCTAGGGGATTCTCCTGTTTCCACCTCCCCAGCAATGGGATTCAAGTATGCCACCATTCCTTGATTATTTAAAACATTAGTGCTAGGCATCTAAACTCAGGTTCTAATGATTGTATAGCGATCACTTAATCTACTGAACCATCTCTCCTATTTTTAAACTTTATTTATTTTGAGACAGGTCACATTAATAATTCAGGATGGACTAGAACTTGCTATATAGACCAGGCTGGCCTTGAACTCACAGAGATCTACCAGCTTCTGCCTCATGGGTGCTGGAATTATAGGTGTGCGCCACCATGCTTGGCCTCTACTTAGATTTCTTTCTTTCTTTTTTTTTTTTTTTTTTTCTTTTTCCTGAGACAGGGTTTCTCTGTATAGCCCTGGCTGTCCTGGAACCCACTCTGTAAACCAGGCTGGCCTCAAACTCAGAAATCCGCCTGTCTCTGCCTCCCAAGTGCTGGGATCAAAGGCGTGTGCCACCACTGCCCGGCTGCTTAGATTTCATAAAGTTTTTATTTTCATTTATGTGTATGTGTGTGTACATTTCTGTGTGAATGTATCCCAGATGTATTCAGGGGCCTGAAAAGGCCAGAAGAGGGTATAGAATTCCACTGTAGAATAGTTATGGGTGAGCAGCCTAATGTGTGTGCTGGGAACTTGAAGTGGAAACTTCTGGCTTCTTTGAAAAGTCAGTTTTGTCAGATGGTGTTTTGCTAGGGCAAACACATGAAAGAATGTTTTTCCTGAATCGGACACAGGTAAAAGAAGGTTCTGAAAGCACATGAAAGGACCTGTGATAAAGGATTCTTTGTTAATGACATGCATGTGTTGGTTCACCTTACGTTGTGCTGTTGAGCTCTATTTGTCAGAGAGAAACACACCAAAAAATTTCTTGTACTATCCCTGTGGCTTCTTGCAGCTTCCTCAGACTCGGGCCATTTGGCAGAGTGATATCAGCTGATACAGACTCACATGGAGTTTTGCTAAGACAGACAAATGTGCTGAGGCAAGACCCATGGAGGACACGTGATGCTGAACGTTGAAAGGAGTATAAAAAGGACTCACCGAACAGCGACGGGGCCGTGGCTTGCTCGCATAGTTAGCTTTGCAACGCTTCTTGGTCTCAAGTCTTCACTGATCTATACTGTGTTGAGAAAGGCACAGCAAAGAACTTCTGGTGTCCCTCGTGGTTCTGGTAACTCCTGCTGACTCGTGCCAGTTCAGCTGAGACCTGGCTATTTCTGCTAGCAGTAGTAGGTCGCCACTACTGAGTCGTGTTTGCTGTGCCAACGCGGCTGAGATGGACTGCTGGGATATCTGTGAAGTGTTTGTGAGAGGACCGAGCTGCTCCTGACTTCTGGGACCTGAACTGTCCATTTCCTGACAATGCAGATGGGATTTGCTCCGAAGAACAATCTTTAAACAGGTCCACTTCCCTTGTATTCTAATAACCCTTCTTCCCCACTGCCTTTGGTGTGTTACAGTGAGGTTTTGCTTCACCATTTTGGC
Source organism: Uromys caudimaculatus (assembly GCA_028551405.1). Lineage (NCBI taxonomy): Eukaryota > Metazoa > Chordata > Mammalia > Rodentia > Muridae > Uromys > Uromys caudimaculatus. Next base: position 53,544,356 of record CM052719.1, on the reverse strand, counting down.
TCCTGGCAGGCCATGCATGTGCACCCACCCAGGAGCTATCTTTTGATCATCGGATGAAAGACACACACATTAGCTTATTTTTAAAATGTCTTGGCTACCTCAAAGGCTGGGCACTCCTACACTTGCGCCTGCTAGCCCCAATGGCCACTTACCTGAAATCTCATATGGCTGGTTGGCTTTATCTCCTGTGGCTATTGCGTCCCATTCTTCTTCCCCGAGTCATGGTGCATCTCCCTCGTTCCTGTTTACATCGTCACCCACGAAACTCTAAGTGTCCTGCCCCGTGTCCAGCCAACGGCTGTTCCCATCTTTATTGATTGATCAAAAAACAATTGGGGACAAGGACTTTCAGCGTCTGGACACACAGATTCAAAACATTAGAACCAATCTCCAGCACTGGAGGGTGGTGGGCTAGAAGGGAGGTTAAGGCATTTAAGAGCCGTTATTAAAATTAGGGTTGAGAAAAATTCTAAAGCTACAGGAACTGAATTCAAGTCCTCTGCAAGAGTAGAAAGTAATCTTAATCACTGAGCCATCTATCCAGCACTCAGTTTTAGAAGATTCTCTTATACATTTTCCTTGATGTCATGAGTCCGAGAGTTATAAAACATTATATTCTGGACCAGCCTGCAGGTTCTTGCCTTAGCTTCTCTCAATTGATTGTGACCTGGGATATGTAAGGCAAATAAACCCTTTCCTTCCCGAGCTGTTTTTAGTCATGATATATTATTACTACAACTATAGAAACACAGTAGAGATTGGAACCAAGAGTGGGGTATTGCTTCAACAGACCTTACTATGTTGTTTGGGGACTTTGATCTTGAAAGCCTGTGAGTGCTCAGAGATTAATGAGTTATTGTGGCAGTTTTGGAGATAATGCTGAGAGTAATGCAGACAGTGGAGGCCTGGCTTGTAAAGTTTCAGAGGGAAGGGAAGACTGTTAGGGTTGTTCATGTGATGTGTTGAATTAAGAATCTGTACTTCTGATCAGCTGAGGTTGAAGAATCAGTGGTTGTTATTAAGAGACCAGAACTACTAAAGTGAAACTTGTGCTTTACTGAGATAATTAATGCTCATTAGATGGAGCTGAGAAATTAGTGGTGATGAAGAAGAGAACAGGAATGCAGTCCTCGACTCTGAAGAAAGAAAAAAAAGAAAGGCAGAGAGAGAGAGAGAGAGAGAGAGAGAGAGAGAGAGAGAGAGAGAGAGAAGCATCATTAATGTGAAATATTTTCTGGGAGTATTCTTCAGGGTCATGTCACAGAAGCTGTGGTCCAGAGGGGACCAAGGCTGCATCCCACACTGTCAGCCGAACTTGGTAATATGTAAGAGTTACCCAGGTAGTACTGGTTCTGAAGGCATGAATGGGTCATGGAGAGCAGCTGAAGCTTAGCACTCTGTCAAGCTTAGAGTCCCCGACAGGAGACTGGGAGAGGTCACTTGTGAGGGTGCAGGTCAGCATGTTAGAGATACCATAGAATGACTACCAATGACAGCATCAGGTGTACTGGAGCTGGCTTGAGCCTAGGAGATAAGCAGCATATGCTGTGGGTGACAGCTAGAAACGAGAAGTTGCTGAGGCCCTTCAGAGCCTCACTGTGAGTCCCAGACATTAAGCACTGAATTTTTTTTTCTTTTTTTCTTTTCACTGTTGTGTAGCTGTCCAGTGGCCATGGATGAACCGGGTCTGCCTGAAAGGAAGGCTGGAAATGAAAAAGGGACAGGGTTCGAGAGAAGAATGAAGCCAAGACAAACGCTTCTGATCAAGGCTTGAATTTTATTGTTCTGTACTCCTGTTAAAGGGAGAGCCCAAAGACCCCATCCTTTGTTTCAGCAAGCTCAGCGGGGCAGTCGACTCCTCAAGGTTCCTGTAGGAAGCTGCAAATGCAGAGAGGTCAGATGGCTCCAGCCAGGTTGTTTGTCCTACTCAAGGCTGGGGGAAGGCCGCACTGTTGACTTTTGGTTTGTTTTTTTTTTCAGACTGTGACTGTGTCCTGATCTTGGAGTAAGAAAGGATTTAAGTTGCGTTTTGATTTTACAGAATACTGCAGTTATGAGACTTTGGATATTTTAGAGAGACTTTTTTTTTAACAAGACATTAGACATTTTAGAAAAACTGATTTTCTTTTATTTTAAAATTTTTATTTTATTTTACTATGTTCATTGGTGTGAGAGTGTCAGATCCCCAGGAATGAGAGTTACAGACAGTTGTAACCCACCATGTGGTTGCTAGGATTGAACCTGGGTCCTCTGGAAGAGCAGCTAGTGTTAGCTGAGTCATCTCTCCAGCTCCCAAGACTGAATTTTTAAATTTTATTTTATTTCATGTGTACTACTGTTTTGCCTGCATGTGTGCCTATACATCATGTGTGTGCCTGGTACCTTCAAAGACCAAAAGAGGGACTGGAACGCTTGGAACTGGAATGACAGATGTTTGTGAGTTGCCATGTGGACGCAGGGAATTAAACATGTGTTCTCTGTTCCCCACTGTAGAATCAGATCAGATGAATTGGGACAGATCTCATTCTGATAATTAAGGACCCTGGAGACCAACCAAACCACCAGCTGACTAATCAGCAAGGTCTTCAGAGAAAATTGTCCAGAGATAACAGAGAATGTTTCCTGAATTGAAATTATACAAGGATGGCCTGGTGTGGTAGTGCACGCCTTTAATCTCAGCACTCAGGAGGCAGAGGCAGGTGGATCTCTGTGAGTTTGAGGCTAGCCTGGTCTACACAGTTCCAGAACAGCCATATTTACATGATGAAACCCTGACTCAAAACAAACAAACAAAAAACAATTAAAAAAATACAAAAAAACAACCAAACCAAAGCAATCAAACAACCAACCAAACAAAAAGAAACCACACAGTATGGTAGTGTACACCTGTAATCCCAGCACAAGGGTGACTGAAGCAGGAGGATCATGAATCTGAGGCCAGCCTCAGCTTGAAAGACAACAAGCATGGATTCACTTTTGTCAGCCAAAAGTAATTCAAAAGTTCCCAAACTAACTAAGCCAAGAGGTTATGGAGACACAAAAGGCAGAGACCAGTGGTTTCCTGTGAATTGGAGGCCAGCCATGGATACAGAGTGAGATCCTCTCTAAAAAATAGGAAGAGATTATAGAGAGACGGTTGACACTAACAATGGATTTTAACTTTGGCTCCTAGGTGTATTCTGTTTATTGTATAAATCTTGTCTTAGGAATAGTTATATTTCAGAAATAATTGAGATCTTTTTTTTTTTTTTTTTTTTGGTTTTTCGAGACAGGGTTTCTCTGTGTAGCCCTGGCTGTCCTGGAACTCACTATGTAGAGCAGGCTGGCCTCGAACTCAGAAATCCACCTGCCTCTGCCTCCCAAGTGCTGGGATTAAAGGCGAATAATTGAGATCTTAAAGAGACAGAGTTGGAACCATCATGGGAGGAGAAAAGATATTCTATAATGATAATTTTAAAAATATTTCTTTTTATTTACATGTATGGCTGATTCAGTACGTGTGAGCGATGGAGAAGCCCAGAAGAAGGAGTTGCATCCCTTGGAGCTGGAGTTACAGGAAGTTGAGAGCCACCAGATATGACCCAAATGAGTCCTCTGGAAAAGCAGGAAGTGCGACCATCTCTTCGTCTCTCACCTCCTTCCCTCTTTCCAGTCAGTCCCTGGCTGGTCCCACTCTTAGGAAGAGCCCCTCTATCTCAGCCTCTCCTTAGAAACACCCTCACATACATGCTGGAGGACGCTGCTATGGGGCGACAATCAGGGCTGACCGTCACACCCCTGAACGCCACTCACTGCTCTGTCTGGTGGCTCCAGCACCTTTGCCTTTGCCTTTCCTTTTTATTGTTTCTACTGCCAGTAATTTTTTCCTCTTTAGTAAAAATGGGTGAATGCCTTTAATCCTAGCACTTGTGAAGCAGGGACAGGTAGACCTCTGTGTTTGAGGTTAGCCTGGTCTTCCAGGATAGCTAGGGCTACACACAGAGAAACTCTAACTCAAAAAACCAAAAATTAAATAAAATAATAAAATGTTCTAATGATTTAGTGGCTGTGTACGTGTGTGTGTGTGTATGTATGTAGAACACACTTGTGGAGGTCAGAGGACAACTTTCCTGAGTTGGTTTTCTTCTTCTACTATTTTCAGGCTTAAGTCATTTCTTTGGCCCACGGCTTCAATTTTTTTTTTTTTTTTTTTTTTTTTTAAATTTTTTGCTTTTGTTTAAATTGGAATGTCTGTAGAGGCCTGGACAGGAGAAATGGGGGTGGGATCAAGGACAGAGGTCTTAACTGGAAGAACACACATGCTATGAAAATAGAGGAAATGAATACTCGTGTTAATGTGCAGCCTGAGACGTGTATAAACTATACATGTTCCTTACTCAAATTCCTGATGCCTGGAGGACATCAGGTCCAGTTATAATTTGACCTTGCACCCAAAGGTGCTGGGCACCTTTCTAATTGTGAGGCAGCAGGATTACCGCAATGAGCACTCAGTGTGTACAGTGAGAGTGTGCACAGTGGCGACTCGATGCTCGAGTACAGCTTTATCAGGGAGAAGCAAGTTCTGTTTAGAAGCAAATCTCCTTGGGGGTAGACCAGGCCAGCCAGGAGGCCAGGGCTATGGCTGTCATTTGAATTCCACGCCTCAGCCTTTGGAAGCTGGTGTCACTCAGGCTTTGCTAGCCAATCAGGGCCTGGGACCGTGCCGTTTAATCAGAAGCACTGGAGAGCGGCAAGAGGCGGGTTCTTCTCGGCCGCCATACTGTGGGCTCGGCTCCGCGGCACAGGGAGGTGCGGTGTGCTGTGCTGTGAGCGCCGCTGCCGGGACCTGTGAGGAGAGCGCGGGCGAGTCCGGAAGCCGCGCCATGGTGAGCAAGGGCGGCTGTCCCTGCCCGCTGTGGTGGATCCTCCCCGAGGCTGGGGCGGGGCGGCAGCGGCGTTCATTGCTGTGTGGCGCTGGGCCCTGTGTCTTCTTCCGCGGTCCGCGCCTGCGCAGAGCGCAGAGCCTCGCTGCGGAGGCTCCGCCTTGCGCCGGAAAGAGTCGGTGCTCTGTCTGGGGCAGGCGTTTCATACGGTCCTGCTTGGGGTGTCTCTTCAGAAGGTTGTAAAACAATAGGTCATCTAGTTTCTGTTATTTTCTAGAAGTTCTGAATTTTCATTTAACATTTAGGTCAAGCATTCAACTTGAGTTAATACTGTGAATTTTAAACTTTTTTAAAAATTATTTTTGTGCATTGTTGTTTTGCCAAAATGTATGTCTTTGTGAGGATGTCAGAGCCTCTGGAACCGTTGTTGAGCTGCCATATTGGTACTAGGAATTGAACCCAGGTCCTCTGGAAGAGCAGCCAGTTCTCCCAACCATTGAACCACCTCTCCAGCTCCAACATTGTGAAATTCTAGCCATTTAATTTCTTTGTCTATAGACATCGGTTCTTCCAATAACCTTTTGCCATTACCCCCTTCATTGAGTTTCCTTTGCTACTCTGTCAAAACAGGCATATGTGTGTGTATATAATATAATACATATGTATATACACACATACACATTTTATATATACACTTTAAGTCTGTGTGCTGTTTCTTTGGAATTGTGTGGACCTTTTTCGGTTTTTCCCACTCTCCACATAAACTTGAGAATCAGTTTCTTTTTTTTTTTTTCATAAATTGTTAGGATTTACATTGTGATTATTTAATTTTTAGTGCAGATTAGAAACATGACATTTCAATTCTGAAGCTTCCTATCACCATAACTATGGGATATCACTATTTTGTGTTTGCTTTGGCCGACCTAAAACTTACTCCGTAGAGGCTGGCCTCGAAATCATAGTGATTCACCTGCTTCTCTCAGCCTTCCGAGTGCCAAGGTTAAAGGCATTTTCCACCACTGCCCTGCATGGGTTTTTGTTGTTGTTGTTAAAAATTATAGTTCTTGCTGGATTGGTTGGTCTACCTTTATCCCAGCACTTGGGAGAAAGAGGCAGGCAGACTGAGGCTAGCCTGATTTACATAGCTACAGAGTTCCAGGTTAGCCAGGGTTACATCGTGAAACCTTGCCTATAACTCCAGTTCTAGAGCATCCAATGTCCTCTTCTGGCTTCTGAGCACACCTTCTTCAAATGCACGAACCCCTAGGCGCATACACTTAATAAAAGTGGCTTAGCAGTTAAGAGCACTGGTTGCTTTTGCAGAGGACACTGATTCGATTCCCAGCACCCACATGGTCATTTACAACCTTCTGGAACTAGTCCTGGGATCCAGGCCTCCTCTGGTCTCCACGGCCACTAGGCACCACATACATGCTGGCAAAACACTGATCTGCAAAAAACAGTAAGTCTGAAAAACAAAACCAAAGTAAGGTCCCTTGGTTTTCTCTCACTCAGAGAGGCCTATTGCCTCTCTTGGAAATGTCTAAAGTTTGTACTTCCTCTTTGCTCTTAATAAAACTTTTTGAAAGGTTTTAAAACAATTAAAATCTTTTTTGAAAATTGTAGTTGTTGCCTAAAGGACTCTATTAAATTTGTATATATTTATCGTGTCTCCTTACCTGCGTTGCGGTGCTGGCTACTGTTACCCGGCTGCTCACTGCTGGTCTACAGGAAGCTGATGGATAGTATACTCATCTTTCAACATCTTGATGATTTGTTACGAGTTACTGGTTATAATCTTATTGGTTCAAGGAATTTTGCTGAGTCTTGGAATTTACTGTGAGGAAACAGTTTATTTTTTTCTTTTCAATGCTAATAGCACCCTTAATTCCCTTTCTTGCTGTGTGTGTGTGTGTGTGTGTGTGTGTGAGAGAGAGAGAGAGAGAGAGAGAGAGAGAGAGAGAGAGAAAGAGAGAGAGAGAGAAGGAGAGAGGGAGAGAGGGGGAAAGAGAAAAGAAACCCATTCCAAGCCCCACTATGGTGGTGCATGCCTTTATTCCCACCACTGGTAAAGGCAGATGGTTCTCTGGGCTTGAGGCTAGCCTGGTCTATAGCTCTAGTTCCAAGACAGCCAGAGCTACACAGAGAAATCTTGTCTTAAAGCAAAACAGAACAAAACATCCCCCCCCCTTATGTTCTGTTATTTTTCTTTGAGACAAAGTCTTGCTATGTAGCTTTGGGTGGCCTAAAGCTTGCTATATAGATGAGGCTAGCCTCAAACTCAGAGATCTGTCAGTCTCTGCCTCCATAGTGCTAAGATTAAAGGTCTCTGACACCGTGCTCTGCTCATCCATCCTCCAGTTACGTAGCTCTGGCTGTCTGGAACCGTGTTGACCAGTCTGACCTTGAACTCACAGAGATCTGCCTGCCCATGTCTTCAGAGTGCTAGGATCAAAAGCCATTGATCCACCATTCCTGGCCCTCAACCCAATCATTTTTAAAAGATTTATTTTATTTCATGTGCATGAGTGTTTGCCTCTACGTAAGTGTACTGTGTACATAGCTGGTGCCCATGGAGACCAGATGGGCATGCTGGATCTCATGGAACTGGTTACTGTTGATTGTAAGCTGCCATGTGGGTTCCAGAACTCAAACTGGGCCCTGCAGGAGCAGCGCGTGCTCTTCTAAGCCATCTGTCCACCTCCTCCTGCCATATATACTTTCAGTTATTGGCATAGTCATATCTTCTGCTTCATTGTTGGTGGTATATTACATTTAGCATTTTTTTTTTTCTTTCAGGGCTCTGGAGAGTGGATCCAGGCTTTTTGTACATTCAAGCATATGGTTTAGTGCTTAAAGTTTACTCAGCTTCAATTGAAAATGTTTTTGTTATTGTTTATTTATGTGTGTGTCTAAAGAAGTCAGAGGGGTGTCAGGATCTCTGGAGCTAGAGCTTCAGGTTGCTGTGAGCTTCCTGATGTGGGTGCTGGGAATCAAGTCAGCTTCTTTTTAAGAACAATGTTGGGGCTGGAGAGATGGCTCAGCGATTAAGAGCACTGGCTGTTCTTCCAGAGGTCCTGAGTTCAATTCCCAGCAATCACATGGTGGCTCACAACCATCTGTAATGGGATCCGATGCCCTCTTCTGGTGTCTGAAGACAGCTACAGTGTGCTTATAGACATAAAATAAATAAATAAATCTTCAAAAAACAAAAAACAAAAAAACCCCCAAACAGTGTATGTTAACTGCCTTCTCTCCATCCCTTACAGCTTCATGGGCTTATGTGTTTGAGTATGTTACCAGCAAGCTTATAACATCTTTAGGTTGTGTAGTAAATGAAAGATCTCATAGAAGATTGATCTCAAGTCATTCTCTCCCACCCCCAATGTTTGAGCCTCATGTTTGTCTTTCTCTGTATTCTTTGTGATTTCATAATGTTAAAAAGTCAGCATTTGCCTTTAATCTCAGCACTGGAGGCAGAGGCAGGTAGACACCAGGAGACTGAGTCCAGCATGGTCTACATCATTGGTTCCAGTCCAGGTATTGCTACACAGTGCGACCTTGTCTCAGAAAACAGTGAGCATTTGACTGTTGCGGTGAGTGCCTCTGGAAGTCAGTCTGTCTTCTCCAGGGTTTACTGTCCCTTTGTTGTGGGCTCAGTTTGCCATGTGTTTAGTGTTACCAAAGTATTTGTTACCAAGATTCTATTACCTGTATGTTGGCAGTCTACCTCCAGAATGCACTCCGTATTTAGTTGTTATTTTTCACAGATTTCTTTGGATGTGAAGAGCTAAACAAGAAGGCTGAAAAGGCTACCTGTGAGGGGATTTATGGATGGCTGAGTTGGGGGCCACCTTCCTCCTGCTGCTTCACCCCTATATCCCCCTCACCCAACCTAGAGAGAAGTCAGGGCCCAAGATGAGGGTCTTCTCAGGTGTTTTCTGAAACTGACTTTTGAACATGGCTTGATTTTGAAGACCCCAGTTCCTAAGAGAGATTTTTTTTTTCCCCCCGAGACAGGGTTTCTCTGTGTAGCCTTGGCTGTCCTGGAACTCACTCTGTAGACCAAGCTGGCCTCGAACTCAGAAATCCACCTGCCTCTGCCTCCCAAGTGCCGGGAAAATTTTTTAAAACTTGCCTTCTCATAGTTTCTATGTTCTTGAACTATTTTAGCTGAGACATCCCACTCTTGTTCAGAAGATTCTTGACATTTGCTAAATAGCTGTTATTCCTAGTCAATTTAGAAAAATAATCTCATAGAAAAGTCTGGCACTGCCCTTTTGCCAGCCTTCCTTCCCTCCCAAGATGGACATTTCACTGTGTGGCAGAGCGCCTGGGATCTCTGACATCTGGTGATCCTTCTGTTTCTCCCCCACAGCAGCTACAACTGGTACATTGAGTGTTTTCTAAAAAGATAGGCCCTCTTTCTCTTAATTCTGTCACGCTGCAGCGTTACTCAATTAAAAGTACTGTGTTCAGGGATAATGAGGTGGCTCAGAGAAAAGATGCCCGATGCTGCTAAGTCTAACACCTTGTGTTCTCCTCAGATCCAGACGTGGAAGGAGAAAACCCATTCTTACAGGTTGTCCTCTGGACTCCACATCACACCTCCCCCCACCCAAGTAAATTCATCTAATTACCCCCCACACACACACTTTGTTTTGAGACAGGGTCTTACTTTGTAGTCTTGATTGGCATAGAACTCACTATGTTACACTTGGCCTCACACTCAGAGATCTACCTGCCTTTGTCAGCTGAGCACTGAGATCAAAGTCTGGGGCTCCAGGTAATAATAATAATAATAATTGTTATTATTATTTTGCTATATAAAGTGTAACCTTATTTAATCTTTCCCAGAAGTTTTTCATCTGTCCTTATGAAGCTAGCTCTTTACATGGTCTTTCTTGGTGGTCACAGGGCCGCAGCAGTGGATTTAAATCATGGTGGGTGTGTTTGGTCCTTCCAGGCTTCATGATCAATTCCTGACCACCTTGCTTTTAGTAACACCACTCATGCAGTAGTGCAGATTGACAGAGATGTGGAAGCCTGTGAGCACCTAAGACACTTGGTTCTGAAATGCCCCTGGTGGCAATGCCTCTGTGTTTGGAATGATGAACTTATTAATGTCCTTGCCACTGGGCACTTACTGGGCTCGGTTGGTACCCAAGTCGGTGAGTTAGTGAGTTGGCCGCATGTAACTGAGGCCCCCCTTTAGGATGAGAAGTGTTTCTTTTTGGTTGTCTTGGAGCCAAGACCTGGAAGAGTGTAATTAAATTCTTTTTAAAAATTACTTTGAGATTTATTTGTTTGTTTGTTTGTTTGTTTGTTTTGAGTCAGAGTCTCACTCTATCCCTGGCTGTTTGAGTCCTTGTGTGGACTAGGCTGGCTTCCAGCGCACAGAGATCTGCCAACCTCTACCTCTTGAGCTCTGGGATTAATGTGTCTGCCATCATCTTGGTTTATATCTATAAATATTGTTAAAGTTGTGATACAGGAGAAATTGGGCCCCCCTTTGGGGTTCTTTGTCTCATTAATAAAAGAATTTTAGAATGCCTTATGGAAGCACAAGGGCAATTTTATCCATTAAAGGAGGAACCTGAGAGCAGATGCGCATCCCGGAGGAGAAAGGAGGAAGCCACGCTACTGAAGGATGCATGGGGGCCAGGTGCACGGCCAAGAAGCAGTGTGGGGGTGGGGGATGCCCCAGAGAAGGGGTTAAGTCAGCACAGGGTGTGTGTGGGTAGAGCCCAAGCAGACGCAGGCAAGAGATAAAACAAACAACAACAAAACCAGCCTGACATGACTGCACTGGGACCATGGATTCTGGGAAGGCAAAAGAACAAGAATTAGTAACCTTGGCTGTCTCTTTAGCAAGGTTTATGGTGAGTCTGCCTTCCTAGGGGGTGATCCTTTAGCTGAAGTGTTTTAATCAACCAAGCTGGAAGCTGGGTCACACCCAGATGTGAGGTACTATTCCCATGACCAGGAGCTTTTTCTACGGTAACATTTGGACTGGAGTAAGTTGTACTTGGAATTTCAATGATTTCTTTTTCTGTTAGCACATGGGATTGGCTCATTTCCGCACTCAAGTAGTGACAGCATTGTGAGATAGTGCTCACCAGGAAGCTCATTACACACATTGTCCGTTGTCTTTTGAAAGTATGTCTGATCCTCAAGAGTTATCTGAGTTTGTACCAGATGAATCATAACTCACTATGGATTAGGTCATTATGGACTTACTGGCATTCTTCACTCACGAGTGCTCCCTGTTATCCGGTTCACGCCAACCAGCAAAGCTTAGGCTGTGTGCATATAGACATGTAAGACAGACAGCTATGTTTTGTGTACAGGTGGCCGGACTGTCTAGGACAGAAATGAGAACCAGGTGGAGCTGCAGTGCCTCCTCCCCCCAGGGCATTCAGTGAGAGGAGTGTTCTTAGATCACTTGCTGTTTCTGTTCAATCATGTTTGCATTAGCATGTCCCTGTCATGGCGTATATGTGTGGAGACTGTAGACACATGTGAACATCTTATCAACTGAGCCTCCCTTTGCAGTCCTAGCAGTTCTTTTATACACATGTTTGGGATGTTTTAGGATTTGGTGAGCTTTGAGGACGTGGCTGTGCACTTCACCCAGGACGAGTGGGATTTGCTGGATCATTCCCAGAAGAGTCTGTACAGAGATGTCATGCTGGAGACCTGCAGGAGCCTCGCCGCGATAGGTAAGGCTCCTCTTTCTTTCCCTTGGTCAAATTAGTTTTCCGGTTAGGAATGGCCTTCTGCAATTTGAGTGTAGAAAGGGAAGGATCTGGTGAATACGTGAATACGTGACATCATAGTGGTGAGATGGCTCACCGCATCAAAGGCACTCGCTCTGCAGGCCTCCCACAGCTTTCCTCCCACCTATGTGTGCTTTGTGGCATGTACACCCCCATGCCCCCCACCCCACGAAAATCCTTGCTTTTGCAGAGCTTATGTTTTAAGAAAAATGACATGATTACAATGTATATTGAGACTAGAAACTACTTTTCAGTGATTTTTTTTAAAAAAGGTTTATTTTTTATTTATTTATTTATATGACACTGTCGCTGTCTTCAGACACACCAGAAGAGAGCATCAGATCCCATTAGAGATGGTTGTGAGCCAACATGTGGTTGCTGGGAATTGAACTTAGGATCTCTGGAAGAGCAGTCAGTGCTCTTAACCACCGAGCCATCTCTCCAGCTCCCAGTGATTTTTTTTTTTTAAATAATTTTATGATTTGTGTGTGTGCACCTTTGTGAGTATGTGTGCACCGTATGTGTGTAGGAGCCCTTGGAAGCCAGAATAGGGCATCAGACTGTCTGGAACTAGACTTAGGTGGCATGCAGGCATTGGAAACCAAACCTAGGTCCTCTACAAGAACAGTGAATATTCTTAGCCCCTAAGCCATATCTCCAGCCCCTTTCTTCTTTTCTTTTTTCTTTTTTTTGAGACAGGGTTTCTCTGTATAGCCCTGGCTGTCCTGGAACTCACTCTGTAGACCAGGCTGGCCTGGAACTCAGAAATCCACCTGCCTCTGCCTCCCAAGTGCTGGGATCAAAGGCGTGCGCCACCACTGCCCAGCCCCTTTCTTCTTTTAAGAAACAATTTATTTTAAATTATCTGTGTGTATAGGGGGCATGTGTGTGTATGTGAGGGCAGAGTCCTCAGACTCCTCTGGAGCTGGAGGTTAAGGTGATTGTGAGCTGCACAGTGTGAGAAGTGGGAACCAAAGCTTTGAGAACAGTAGGTGCTCTTAACCCCCTTCTGGTTTTCAGGAACTTCTGACTTTTTTTTTTCTAGCTGGGGTCTCAGTATGTAAATGAGCTGGCCTTGGAGGCACAGACACCACCTGCCTGTGCCTTCTAAGAGCTGAGGTTAAAAACATATGCCTCCACATCCAGTTTTATTTTTATTAATTTCTAATAATGTATCATAAATTTTGGGACTGCTTTTTAGGGTATATATGGGAAGAACAGAATGTTGAAGATGACTGCAAAAACTTGGGAAGAATTCAAAGGTAATTTTCATGTATAAGTGGAAGCAACTGTCTCTTGTAGAAACCTTAATGTGCCATATAAATTTAACAATGAGCAAGAGAAATAACAACTTTAAGTTTATTCATCATTAGAAACCTGTCAGCAAAACTATGTGCTTGAGTGTAAGAACTGTTCAGTGCTTGCAGCACATTTCACTTGGGCCCTGTGTTAAATTCTTAGATTTTGCAGTGTTAGATTATTGCTCTGGAGAGCGTATTGAAGAACCATCGACCCACAGAGTTTCACACCATTCAGATGTGGCAGAAAGTGTGCACTTGGCCTGAGCTTGAGAGCGGTGTCTGAACTACACCTTGATAATAAGTAGTTAGTAGAATCTAATTTGGTTGTTTTTGTTTTTGAGAAAGGGTCTCACCATGTAACTCTGGACCAGGCTGGTCTCTAGTTCACAAATACCCACCTGCCTTTGCCTCTTGAATACTGGGATTAAAGACATGTACCACCAAGCTTGTCATTTTTTAAAATTTTATTTATAGAAGTTGCATATTAGAGACCATGAGAATGAGGTCTCGAGGTAGTCAGGGTCACAGAAACCTTAACCCTTATGCCAAACCTCAGTATAAGCATCAAGTTTTCTACTAAAATTAAACTCTATGAATATAGTGTTTGTGAAAAGGTCTTTAGTCTCATTCATCCTTTACTAGGCGTGTCCTGTCCGACACTGAATCCTCACCGGAGGAGCAGGAGGGATACAGAGACAAGCTGTACGATTCTAGTTCTCTCACAGGTATTCAAGGATACGCAGGCGCTCACACTGTGAACGGACCTTGTGAATGTGAGGTATGTTTAAAATCCTTTGGTTTTCCAAGTACATTTGGAATGTATCACCAACCCCACAGTGGACAAAACTTCTGTGACTACAAGGAATGTGGAGACGCTTCTGTGTATCGTAGTTCACTTTACACACATGGAGGAAATCACACTGTAAGAAAATGTTACTCATGTAACCAGTGTGGGAAAGTTCTGAGCTCTTCCAGCTCCCTTCAGAGGCATGAGAGAATTCACACCGGAGAGAGACCCTATAAATGTCAGCAGTGTGGGAAAGCTCTGAGTTCTTCCACTTCACTTCAAAGGCATGAGAGAATTCACACCGGAGAGAGACCCTATAAGTGTCAGCAGTGTGGGAAAGCCTTTAGATGTCACAGTGCACTTCAGTTACACGAACGAATCCATACTGGTGAAAAACCCTACGAGTGTCAGCAGTGTGGGAAAGCCTTTACATGTCACAGTTACCTTCGATTACATGAGAGGACTCATACCGGAGAGAAACCCTACGAATGTAAGCAATGTGGGAAAGCCTTCAGATGTCAAACTTCCTATCACAGACATAAAATTATTCATGGTGGAGAAACATTCTATGAATGTAAGCAATGTAGTAGGCTCTTCATTTATCCTTCCTTACTTCAAATGCATGAAAGAACTCACACTAGTGAAAGACCATATAAATGTAAGGCGTGTGGGAAGTCCTTTCTTTATCCCTCTTTACTTCAAATGCACGAACGAACCCACACTGGTGAGAAACCCTACGAGTGTAAGCAATGTGGTACAGCCTTCAGACATCACTCTTCCCTTCGACTGCATGAGAGAACTCACACAGGAGAGAAGCCCTATGAATGCCAGCAGTGTGGGAAAGCCTTCACTCGTCACACCTCCCTTCGGTTACACGAAATAACTCACACTGGAGAGAAACCTTACAAATGCAAAGAATGTGGTAAAGCCTTTAGACATCACTCTTCCCTTCGATTGCATGGAAGAAATCATAGCGGAGAGAAACCCTATGAATGTAAACAATGTGATAAAGCCTTTATACGGTACAGTTACCTTCGATTACACGAACGAACACACACAGGAGAAAAACCTTACGAATGCAAACAATGTGGGAAAGCCTTCAGCCGGCACAGTTCCTTTCAGAGACATAAATCTATTCACGCTGTGGAAACCCCCTATGAGTGTCAGCAGTATCTAATTCCGTTACCCCTGTTCCCTCCAAATACATCAGACAACTCATACTGGTGAGAAACACCATGAATGTGAACAGTGCTAAAGTGTTTCTTCTTATCTACTTAAGTCACATGTAAGAACAGAAGATGTCACGGGATAAGCCTTCTTCACATAAATGATATGGTTTAGACTTCAAAGGCACGAAGGAATTCATGCTGGGCACAGTTCCTACAACTGTAAGCAAGGTGTGGTAAGCTCTCTATCGGTCACTTTCCTTTCACAGAAACAAGTTAATTCCTGCTGGAGAAATGCCTTACAAACGGAAACAGTATGGTTAGTCTTTTATCCCTGTTGGCTTCAAGCACATGAAAAAACTTAAGGTGCAAAGTGCCGTGAATGTCAACAGCTGAAGCCTTCCAGAGTTTCAGGCCCCTTCGGTATCAGGAACGCCATCTTACCGGAGGAAAAGCCCTTGATGTTTAGATGTCATTGCTCCCGTAGATTCCATGGACGAGCTTCTGTTGGAAACAAAGCTGTGACGCCTTCCAGCTCAGTTCCTTTCAGAGAGGTACAAACATTAATGGTGGGACAAAGCCTTAGACATAGAAAGAATATGGTAAGTTTTGGTTGTCAGTAGATGGACAGACATTTTTGTCAATAGTGCAGCTGCCTGTAAGTTGCCTGTGCTCAATAAGCCCAATTAAAGTCAATGGTTCCCCAGGCTGCACTTGGGTGGAATCATTTCTTTGCTTTTAGCCTTGGTGCCCTGTCTAGGGTGAATAGACATTTGTTCACACGTGGCCAGAAAATGTTCACATGGCACTTGGCATCTGAATGTGAGGCGTAACGGAACCAAAGACGGAGCACTGGCCTTGCCTCTGCTGTGGGGGATGGGACCTGGCCTCTGAAGGGAAGCTTTCTGTGGGCACAGCATCTGCAGAGTTAATCCTGAAGCGTCTGTCCTTGGCAGTGTGCCGTGGAACTGTGCCTTCATGTTGCGGTACCAGTTGCATTGTCTGTACCTCGCAACTCCTTTGTAGTGGAGTGTCACTTCTGTGACAAATGCCACATGAATGTGTGGATATCCCCATACAGCTGTCAGGTTAAAGAGTGTATTACAGTTAATTAGCACAGGTGGAACAGATTAAGTAGGCATCTGATGCATGGCCCTTGCTTTGGGTAATAAGACATGCAAGTAAGGCTCAGCAGTCTGCTAACATGAACTTCCCTTCTGATGGAAGAATTGCTTTGAGGAAAAGATGCACAGATGCTGTCCACTGCCTTGGCCTCTGAACTGGCAGGAGTAGTAAGAGGAGGAAGAGTGGGGGGGGAGGTAGGGGGATGAAGGGGTGCAGCTGCTGGCTTCCGGTTTCTTACAGCTGGAATGGCAGAAGGGAAACAGAAGTTCTATCTGCTCAGTAGTCCCTAGGACTTGAAGCCCGTGTAAATCCTGCACAGTGAGGACACTTTATTCAAAGAGAGTGAGTAGAAGTGACCCAGCTCTCACCCTGTAGTCCTGACCTTTAATGCAGAGGTGTGGGAAATGAGGCTCCCTGGGAAGCCTAAACAGCAGCCCGGTAAAGGGGGTTGTGATGGTCAGCAAATATTCTGGCTCCAGAAGGCTGCAACGCTGAGGAAGACCTCAGCGAAGGGAGATGTGATAGAAGTGCAGCGAATGTCTGAGCTTTCCCCAGGCCTTCCCACAGAGCGAACTTTCCCCAGGCCTTCCCACAGAGCGAGCTTTCCCCAGGCCTTCCCACAGAGCGAGCTTTCCCCAGGCCTTCCCACAGAGCGAGCTTTCCCCAGGCCTTCCCACAGAGCGAGCGCTGTACTCTCCTGCAGGGAAGGATGTTTGCGTATAAATGTATGTTCAGCCCAGACCCCTCTCAGCAGCCAGGGGTGTCCCTGAAGAGGCAGCAGTGTGCTGCAGCTTGAGCCCAGAGACTGTCAGACCCTGGCAGTCCATGGGAATACAGCAGGTGAGCATGTCTGAGTTTCCCCTTGGCCCTACACCAATTGGAGAGCAGGAGCCAGCTCCTTCCCCAGCAGACCTGCTGGAGGTGAGGAGATCTGTAGGCCCACGGCTACACTCAGGATGAGGTTGCAAGATGGCTCATGAGGAATGACAGACGTGCAGGATAAGGTACAGCCTCTCATCTCTCCACTGTGTCCAACATTGGCTTGACATTCTTTGTCTTCTTGAGGCAAATTCTTATGTATACCCTGGGCTGCTCTTAAACTCACTGTATAGATGATGATGATCTTGAAAGTCCTGATCTTCCTGCCTCCTCTTCCCAAATCCCAATGCATGCATGGGCCACCCCATCTGGTCTCCTGAGCTTCAGAACTAACCCAGGCTCTACGCATGCACTCTTAGCTCTTGCTGTCTTCAGGTCAACATTGAGAAGACACTTGGTACAAGCCTTTTCGTGCCGTTGGATCTTGTTAATATTTTATTTATTGCCTCCTTAGCTGCTGACTCCGAGTTCAGCTGGCACTCGTTTGGGATGGTGGGTTGCGAGCCTTCAGTGATCCTGAGACCCCATCTCCCTCCAATCCCCTGTGTAAAAAGGAAAAAGGTTTTGCATCATGCTGATATAATGCTAGCCTGTGAGTGCTCCACAGATTTAGAAAAGCATCCAGTGAGATGACGACCAGAAGGGAGGTACACATATGCACAGGACAGGCACATGGGAATTTCTTGGGATCTTTGTGGTTGGGTAAGACAGGTGACACCAAACAAGGTGAATGAGGGAAATCCTTCACAGCCTGTGGCTAGCATTAAACATTAAAAGGTGAGTTGAAGAGCTTGGATGAAGGCACCCTGTGTGCATGGGAGAAGATACATTCAGAAGATTGGCTGTTTAGTTAAGTGCAGTGTCAGGGGTAGACTGCTTCCCCAGGAGGTATTAGACATGGATGCTCCTGAAGTCCCCTGAACAGTACAGACTTCTGTCAATGCTATTAGTTGTCCCCAGAACTACATGTAAGACTTCCTGAAGACACCACATGCTTTGGTTGCTGACTGTAGAGAAAACAATCTGAGACTGATCTGGAAGCTTCCTTCTTGCTGGCCAGCATTCATAGGACCTGTAGGTGCAGGCTGCTGTGCTGCACCACTCCCTCTGGACCCTGCATGATACTGTGTCAAGCAATGTGCCTACTAGGGCTGGTGAGATGGCTCAGCTGTTGAGGGTGCTTGCTGCCAAGGTGGCCAACTTGAGTTAGATCTCAGAACCTACAAGATGGAAGCAAATCCTGCGAGTTGTCTCTGATCCCCTCACGTGTGCTGTGACATGCACCTTCCCTCCACAATACATAGGTAAATGCAGTAAGATCCAGTGCGGTAGCCGCATGACTCCATGAGAGTGACCAACTGCTTTCTGGTTGCATTTCAGGCTTGCTCTCCAGGGGTTAGTTCACATGTTTAAGACCCAATCACAAACAGCCCACAGCTGGACAGTCATAAGGCCCTAGTGTTTTGCTAGATGGATATATTTCTGTGAAATGACTGTCTCAGGGTCTGTGTTTATGCCTGTAGATTATTGTTTCAGTCATTTTTGAACAGAGAAGCTTCTTTTTGCAGTAGGCAATAGTTACTGATGAGACTTATCACCCCCTCCTAGGTTTGGCACATTCTAGAAAGGGGTGGAATGCACCGGAGGAAGAGATGGCATGTTTTGGTATGCTGTCCTACCTTTTTGAAATCTCATTACCTGTGATGACCTACAGGAGGCCTACACAAAATCTAGACCTTTAGTGCCGGTGTAGAGGCATTGGCATGGAGCCCTGGAGCCTTCCCTGATGGTTTCCTGGCAGTAATACCACAAGGAGGAATCATGAGGTCTCTTTCTTTCTCTCCCTGAATAGCTTTTGTTTGTTTTTGTTTTTGTTTTTGTTTTTTTTTTTTTTTTTTTTTTTTTTTTGAGAGAGTCTCACTATGTAGCTCTTGCTGTCCTGAAACTCACTATGTAGACCAAGCTGGCCTTCAACTCACAGAGATCCATTTGTCTGAGTGCTGAGATTAAAGGTATGCACCACCATGTCCAACCTAACCCCTGAATACCTTTAAGTAGTTAATGGTACTTAGACAGGAGGGCGTCATAACTCTCCCCCCCCCATATGTTGCTGGTAGAGGGAGGACCATTCTCTTCAGTGGATTATCTCTCCATAAGTTTGCCATGTTTTTGTCAGTACCCCTCACCCATGCTCCTGTAAGTAACCCTAATTAAAATAATTGCTTCATCAAGCTGTACTTGTGTCAAATCTTTTCCTTGTGTCTGTGTTTGATGCCCTTGTCTGAGGTGAACGGACATTCAGACCTCAGAGAAGGTTCACACAGCTGTATTGTGATATGCACTATATTGACAAGCTGTCATGTTGCTTAAGGTTGTTGAGAGTGACACTGAGAGGGAGCACACACCCTCCCTTTTTTTTTTTTTTTTTCAGAAATATGCTTATCCCACGATTTCTCTATTACATCCTATCCTGGGGTAGGCTGGCCTGTAACAGGGAGAAAGTTGATCAGCAGTAGCTGTGGGTATTAAAAAGCATGGTAGTGCCGGGCAGTGGTGGCACACGCCTTTAATCCTGGCACTTGGGAGGCAGAGGCAGGTGGATCTCTGAGTTCGAGGCCAGCCTGGTCTACAGAGTGAGTTCCAGGACAGCCAGGGCTCCACAGAGAAACCCTGTCTCGAAAAACAAAAACAAACAAAAATTTACATGTTTGGGTGCCTATATGTAGGTCTGTGTACCACATGTGTTCCTGGTGCCCAGGGAGGCCAGAAGAGGATATTGGATTCTGTGGAACTGGAATTACAGGTAGTTGTGAGCTGCATGTATATGCTGGGAACCAAAGCTAAGTCCTGTGGAAGAGCAGCCAGTTCTTTTAAGTGCTGAACCGTTTCTCTACCCCCTGCCCACCCTCATCCCCCCCATTTGCTTTGTGACTGTGCTGCTTTAGTCTTCTGCTGGATGTTGTCAGTGTCAGTGTCTCATGTTTTGCTATCCACCTACCTATTCTGTCTGTGGCTTGCTGTTTATTTTTGTTTGTTTATTTGAGACAGAGTCCCAGTGTGTACCTTGCCCTGGCTGGCATAGAATTTATGATATCGGCCTAGCCTGGAACTCACAAACATCTACCTGCCTGTAGATGTTTTGCTTTTGTATTAAATCTTAATTTTTTTGTGTGCATGTGCCTGTGTTTATGTGCATACCTCAGTGTTCAGAGATCATGTGGATCCTGGGGACCAAACTCAGACCATAAGCATTAGGGACAGGTTCTGTGCCACCTTACCAGCCCCTGTGTTTTAACGTTCTTGCTCTATAAGTGTACTTCATGGAGAGTAGAAGTGTGGCCTTGCCACTTGTAATTTCTGAGCAGCGGGAGAGCTTGATGAAGGTGAGTGAGGTGGCAAGCCCTTCATTTATTCACGTCTGTCTCCTTTGTAGGGTTTCACATGGCAAAACAGACTTCCAAAGAAAAACTGAAGATGTTAACAGAGGGTGGCTTTCTTTGAAAACAATTAAAAACAAACAAAAAGCAAAAAAAATGCTGGAGGAAAAATGGTTTGAATATGAACATTGTGAAAAAATTCAGACTTCCCAATTCTCTTCAAATGTACAGGGAAACTCATGGGTGAAATTTTAATGAATATAGACTTAATGAACATAAAAGAATGAATATAAAGCCCTTTGGGTTTTGTTTTCCTTTTTGACATCACAAAAGGACTTACCCTGAAGAAAAATCCTGTGTATATTAGAAATGAGTTAAAACCTTTTGTATCCTTTAGTTCATTTTATATTTTTTGATACAGGGTGTTTGCTACATAGCCCTGGTTGTTCTAGAACCTGCTTTGTAATCGAGGGTGACCTCCAACTCACAGACTTCCACCTGCCTCTGTGTCCGAAGTACTGGGTTTAAAGGTGTTTGCCATCAAGCCTGGATGGTACTTTTAACTACTGTGTAATATTTAGATAAAGCTTGGGCAAGAACCAAATCTATCTGTCTATCTATCTATCTATCTATCTATCTATCTATCTATCTATCTATCTATCTTTATCTATCTATCTATCTATCTATCTATCTATCTATCTATCTATCTATCTATCTATCTATCTGGGTTTTTGGTTTTTCAAGACAGGGTTTCCCTGGGTGGCCCTGGCTATCCTGGAACTTGATCAGTAGACAGGAAGGCCTCTAACTTACAGAGATCCCCCTGCCTCTGCCTCCCAAGTGCTGGGAATTAAAGATGTACTTCATCACAGCTCAGTACAAACTCTTCTTAAATTCATTCAGGCACACATTGGTGCTCTTAAGCCACCTCTTGTAATTGTTACTGAGAGCAGACCAGTAGTTCCATGGATTTAATATCGGTGTTCTGAACCTTAGGAAGTTTAATATATCTGCAAGTCTCATCTTTTTAAAAATATGTTTTTATTTTATGTGCATAGGCATTTTGCTTGCATGGATGTGTGAGGGTGTCAGATCCCCTGGAACTGAAATTACAGACAGCGTTGAGCTGGGACTCGAACTTGGATTCTCTTAAGAAACTGCTGAGCCATTTCTCCAGCCCATTTTTATAGATCTTAAATAATTTATTCAGACCATCATATCGTATGTAAGCCAACTATTCAGGAAACATTCAGCTATGTTAATGTTCTTACACAAATTCTTTATTTAAGCGACCACATGGTGGCTCATAACCATCTATAATGTGATCTGATGCCCTCTTCTGGCCTGCAGATAGAGCACTAATAAATACAAAATAAATAAATCTTAAAAAAAAAAATTCCGAACCGGGCAGCGGTATCGCACGCCTTCAATCCCAGCACTCGGGAGGCAGAGGCAGGTGGATTTCTGAGTTCGAGGCCAGCCTGGTCTACAGAGTGAGTTCCAGGACAGCCAGGGCTACACAGAGAAACCCTGTCTCAAAAACCAAAAAAAAAAAAAAAAAAATTCCAATGACAAACTAAAGTTCTGTGTCATCAAACTTTACCCTGAGGGAGTGGGTTTATTGGACTTAGGATAGGTGAGAGACTACTGATTGCTGAGAGCAGTATGGGTGACCCCAAAGCCGCCATACTGGAAAGTCTTGACAATATGGACGATGGCTTCCTCATAGCTTGCAGAGGTAGTGCCCCCTCTCTGGATACTCAGGTGAGGGTCTAGCGACTCTACCCATCTTACCCTCCCCACCTTTTTAAAGATGGGGTCTCAATGTGTGGCTCTGCTGGCCTGTAATTCACTATGTGACCAGGCTGGCCGTAAATGCTTAGAGACCCAGCTGCCTTTGCCTTCTGGCTGCTGGGATTAAAGGTAAACACAACCATGCCTGGCTATGATGCGTGTTGTTGTGACCGGGAGGTAGTAGGGGCTTGGTGAAGCAGAGACAGACGCAGGTGAGCATGAATCAATGGAGGCTTGGGAAAGAAACACACAGGTTTAGGGGAGGAGCAGGCAGTCGGCCCACCATAGCCGTTCTCTCCAGCCTCCAGCGGCTGCTGGCTTGGCCCCTCTAACTCCCAGCCATCTATTCTTTGGGTCTTGCCTGGGAACTGCTTTTTGACATTTGCTCAGTGCTGCTGCAAATTCTCATGAGCTTTCCGAATCTAGCCATCTCACAGAGTCAGTTCCCTTTGATAGATGGCTAGTGATAGAGGTCCATGACTAGGAGCACTCTTAAATCTCCATTAAGAACCAGTAACTCTACCATGGAAAACAGTTTGTCAGAATTAAACAGTACTGGAGGTCCCGTATTATTACCCCTTAGTCTGATTTTTTTTTTTTTAAAGTGTTTTCTTGAGGGCTTGGTGGGACCAGGAAGTTTTGTTGCAACCTTTTTGGCTCATCCCATGTAACTGCATTCATTGAGATAGTGGTGAATTTTCATGGTTCTCACCATCTTGATGAGGTCATTAGCCAAGTTGGTGATATAGCTGCATGGTTATTTTATTTTTGGTTATGTTAAGCATAGCTCCATGGCAAAATAAGCCTATTCACCATGAGAGCACAGGTCCACATGGGACTCATGCATCTCACAGATTAAATGTGGACAGTCACCGCTTTCCTTTAAAAAGGAACCTTAACTAGATTTTAGCCTGTATATAGGAGACAGCATTGTGGGCTAGGCATGTAGTCCCCAAATACAAAGCAAAATGATACAGGAAGAAATCCTTAAAGCAATGTGAGTCCATATATCCTACAGCACAAATGATAAGCAGAATTTGATTGGAATTAGATTGTGTCTCTAGTTGCTTTTGGTAGGATGGCTGTTTTGACAATATTAATTCTTGCAATCCATGAGTGTGGGAGGGCTTTCCAAATCTAATGTCTTCCTCCATTTCTTTCTTTGGAGTCTTAAAGGTTTTATTATAGAAGACTTGTTTTCTACTTTTGGTCAGGTTTGTTGTTGTTCAGATTGTAAATGGATTTCCTTTAGACTGCTTGTTACTGGTCTGTAGGGAGGATGCTGGGTTTTGTGTGTTGACTTTGTATTCTGCCGCTTTGCTGAACATGTTTGTGAGCTCAGTTTTGTGGTGGAGTGTTTAGTTAGGGTCTGTTATAGAAGAACCATGTCATCTGTAATAGGGATTTTGTTTTTACTTTTCTCTTTGTCTTAGTTAGGGTTTCATTGCTGTGAAGAGATACCACAACCAAGGTAACTCTTATAAGGGCAAATAGTTAATTGGTGCTGGCTTACAGGTTTAGAGGTTCAGTCCAGAATCACCGTAGTGGTAATGGTGGCAGGGTACTGGCCAACATGACAATGGAGAAGAATTCTGCATCTTGATTTGAAGGTAGCCAGGAGACTCTCTTCCATAGGCAGCCAGAAGATGAGTCTCTCTTCCACACTGGATGGAGTGTGAGCACCAAGAGACCTCAAAGCCCGCTTACACTTTCTTCAACAAGGCCACACCTATTCCAACAAGATGGAGAACTGGGCACCATTGAAATGCTTTGAGTTTTTCTTTATTTTGCTTTTTTTTTTTTTTTTTTTTTTTGAGACAGGATTTCTCTGTGTAGCCCTGGATGTCCTGGAACTCGCTTTTAGACGAGGCTGGCTTTGAACTCACAGAGATCTGCCTACTTCTACCTCCCCAGTGCTGGGATTAAAGGTCTGTGCCACTACTGCCTGGCAATTTTTTTTTTTTTTCTTTTAACCCAATAGCAGTTCTTCTGTTTACCTGGTCCAGAGTCCTTTTTTTTTTTTTTTTAGGACACTGTCACCAGCACTTCCATTTTGGAACCTACTTTGGACTTAACAAACAGGACTTGCTGCTGGCTTACAGTTCAGAGGTGCAGTCCATTATCATGGGGGGGTGCGGGGAAACATGGCAGCATCCAGGCAGACATGACTCTGGAGGAGCTGAGAGTTCTACATCTTGATCGTCGTCAGCAGAAGGAGACTGTATGTTTTTCACACTGGGCATAGTGGGAGCATTTAGACCTCAAAGCCCTGCCTCTGCAGTGATACAATTCCTTGAACAAAGCCACACCTCCTCCAAATAAGGCCACACCTCCTAATAGTGCCACTACCTATGTCCAAGCATTCAAACGCATGAATCTGTGGGGGCCATACCTACTCAAACCATCACAGTAGGCTTTGAGATTTCAAAAGACTCAAGCCATTCCCTCTCCACCTTCAGCTTGCTGGTCAAGATGTGAACTCCCAGCTGCTGCTCCAGCTCCCTGTCACCGTGCACTTGCTCCCCCATCACAGATTCTAACCCTCTGAAACTCTAAGCCCAATTAAATGTTTCTTTTATAGGTTGTCAGCCTTGGTGAGGGTGTTTTGTCACAGTAATAGAAAAGGAACTGAAATTTGTCACCAAAAAGTATACCACCACTGTGACAAACCTGACCATGTTGATTTTGGAGGAATGTAGAAGACTGGGGCTTTGGCATAGGAAAGTGGTTGTACTTTGTAAGCAGGTCTCAGCAGGATGCCCCAATAGGAGCTTTCAAAACAGCAGTGCTGAGAGCTCTGCAGACCTTGGAGGCATGCTGAAGAGGCTTCAGGAAGGAACAAGGTTGGCAAGACTGGGCTAGAGACCATTCTTAGGATATTTTGGCGAAAGAATGTGACTGCTTTCTGCCCTTGTCATACGAATTTGCCTGAGACTAAATTTAAAATTAAACTAATTTTGTTATTAGATCTTATGCAGAACTATAATAATATACATGCACACATGCTTGTGCGCACACGCATACACACACACGCACACACACATTTATTTCAGTCAGAGTTTCTCTGTGAGCCCCGGCTGTCCTGAAACTCACACTTTAGAATAGGCTGACTTTAAACTCTGAGATCTGCTTGCATCTGCCGTTCAAATGCTCAGATTAAAGGTGTGCAACCATGCCTGCCTCCAAAACGATAATAAACACTGACTCTGTTGTGTGGTTATTAGTGATCTTTCTTAATGGAGATCTACAGTGAAAAAGAACAAGTGGGGCCAAAAGAAAGAAAGAATATACAGTTTCAAGAGAAAAGGAACAGCAGAACAATTAGTGCTGGAAATGAGGGTTGTGTTGAAAGAGAGAAGGAGACCAAGGCTAGGGAGATGGCCCAGTGGTTGAAAGCCTGGCTGCTCTTATGGAGGACTTAGGTTTCATTCCCACATGCTGCTAATTCTCAGCCTCTCTCCACCTTGCAGCTTCCATGCTGCCAAAACTCTTACATTTACTAAGTTCAGCACCCACGGGGCATCTCTGTTCTTCACTTCCAGGGGATCTGATGCCGCCTTCTGGCCTCCCTAGACACCTGGCACACATGTGGTACACAGACATACATGCAGGCAAGACACTCATACACACAAAATGAAAATAAATAAATCCTTAAAAAATAGAGAAGAGCTGGGTGGCAGTGGTGCACACCTTTAATCCCAGCACTTGGGAGGCAGAGGCAGGTGAATCTGAATTCCAGACCAGCCTGGTCTACAGAGTGAGTTCCAGGACAGCCAAAGCTACGACAGAGAAACCCTGTCTTGAACAACCAAGAGAGGGCAGGGGTGGGGAGAGATCAAGGCAAGGCCTAATCTGTATTGGGATAAAGACTTCATTGTCTTGTCCTATTCTATATATGAGAATAGTTATATTAGTCTACAGAACAGAATATATGAGTCTATAGAACAGAATAGTTACTGCTCTATTCCTGTGAATAGACAACTTGTAGAAGAAAGCATTTAGTTCGGACTTACTATATATAGTTCAGAGGGTTAGAGTCTATGCACTGTATCAAGAAACATGGCAACAGGCAGTATGGTGCTGGAGTGGTAGCTGAGAGCGTGTATCATACATGAAGGTGCCAAGCAGGCTGGCAGGCAGATACACCCACACCCAGAGAGGGGGCGGGGGAGGACTGGGCTGGGTGCCGGCCCCTGAAACCCCAAAGACCACCCTGAGTGACATGCCTCCTCTAATGAGGCCACACTTATCCTTCCTAAACAATATCAACTCAGAACCAAACATTCAAGTATATGAACATATGGGGGCCTGTCACTCAAACTGCCACAGGTGTCTCCGGACGAGACCCTACCCAGCTAAGCGTCTAAATGTAAAAAGGAAAAGCCTAAGTAATTTTCTACTCCCCAAAACCACAACAAAGGAAGACTGCTGTCAATGTGATTCAGTGGGGCCAGGCTCCGTCCCAAGAAGGCAGCAGAGTCATGAAGGAGACATTGGTAAAGACATGGAATCTTCCTCTGAAGCTATGGAGAGCCACTGAGACCAGGTGTATGGCAGTGTAGTCCCTGCACGGAAGGTACTGGGAAGCCATTGTGAGACATTTTGAAATTGAAGCCTGGATTTCAGTGGTGAACCTAGAGCCATGAGACATCTGCCAAGGAGAGATTATCTTGAGTCTTAGAATATATTTGGACCTTTAAATAGTATTGAGACTGTGAAAGTCTATGGGGACTTTTGATGTAGGACTAGGTGCATTTTGCATTATAGTATGGTCTCCGGGGGCCAAGGAGTGGAAGGTGGTGGTTTGAAAGAGAGTGGCTCCCATAGGCCATGTGTCAGTTTTTGGTCCCCAATGGTGGAACCATTTGGGAAGAATTGGGTGCGGCCTTGTTGGTGGAGGTGGTCTTGAGGTTTTAAAAGACTTGTGCCATTCTCAGTGTGCTCTCTGCCTCCTCCATGTGAATCAAGGTGTGAGTTCTCAGCTATGCTTCAGCTGCCTGTGGCCAAGCCTTAACCACACCAGCATGGACTGGAACTGAAGCCCGATTAAACTGTTTTATAAGTTACTTTGATCATGAAGTTTTATCATAGCAAAAGAAATGTAACTATGGCTGGGCAGTGGTGGCACACGCCTTTAATCCCAGCACTTGGGAGGCAGAGGCAGGTGGATTTCTGAGTTCGAGGCCAGCCTGGTCTACAGAGTGAGTTCCAGGACAGCCAGGGCTACACAGAGAAACCCTGTCTCGAAAAACAAAACAAAACAAAAAAGTAACTATGTCAAGCAGCAAGTGCCTTTAACCACTGAGCGATCTCTCCAGCTCCTGTTTTTATCATCTCTAATTGTGTGTGTTTGTTTACATTGGGTATGTGCATTAGTGCTGGCTCGTTTTATGTCAACTTACCACAAGCTTGAGTCATTAGAGAGTAGGGAGCCTCAATTGAGAAAATGTCTCCATGAGCTTGGGCTGTAAGCAAGTCATTTTTTTTTTAGAGATAACTGGGGGCAAAGCCCATTGTGGCTGAGGCCATCCCTGGTCTGGTGGTCCTGGGTTCTGTAAGTAAGCAGGCTGAGCAAGCCATGGGGAGAAGCTAGTAAGCAGCACCCTCCATGGCCTCTGCATCAGCTCCTTTCTCCAGGTTCCTGCCTTGGCTTCTCTCAGTGGATTGTGATTGATTCAGGATATGTAAGCAAAACAAAATTTTCTCCCCAAGTTGCTTTGCTCCTGTTTTTTTGTCATAGCAATAGTGACCCCTAACTTGAACAGCATGTGAGTGCAGATGCCCGCCCGCTCACCCAGGCCAGAGAATCCCTTGGAGCTGTATTTGCAGACAGTTTGGAGTCACCCGATGTGGGTTCTGGAAATTGAACTTGGGTCCTCTGAAGAGCAGCTAGTGCTTTCAACCTCTGAACTATCTCTCAAGTTACCTACAGTACCAATTGGAACCAGAGTGGTCTGACTGCCCTCCTAGGTCTGAGGCACGGAGGCCATTATATTGGACATTGAGTTGGTAACTGAACGGCTTACGAAAAGCATCTGGTACCCGGTTAGACCACCAGACACCGAGACAACAGGGCCCAGCTCTCCAAGGGCAAGAACAAGTTCTGCTTAAATATAAATCTCTCCTGACCCTGTGCTGGAGTAAAAGGCAGTCCAGGGCAGAGACTGCCTGTTCGTCACTTAAGCTCTTGCTGTCAATCAGCAGTTGCTGGGCGGCCCTAGCCAATCAGGGCTTCCAAGCTTATACTGCTCAATCAAGAGCGCTGTAGGACGGCGGGAGGCGGGTTTTCTCTGGCCGCCAAGCTGTGGATTGAGCTCCGCGGCTGAGGGAGGCCCCGTGGGTGCGTGTGCTGCGCTGTGGCCGCCGCTGTGAGGGGAGCGCGGGCGAGCTCGGAAGCCGCGATATGGTGAGCGCGGGGCCGCTGTCCCAGATGGAGAGGAGTGGCAGCTATTGATAGCTCAGCTAGGCCCGCTGCGATTAGCAGCGACTAGGTCGCTGCCCCTACGTAGCCCCGCCCCTCGGCCGCGTCTGCGCAGAGCTCAGGGCACCGCAGGAGAGGCCCCGCCCTCCGTGTCGGTGACGTCACGGTCACAAAGTGGTTTTGGTGCTGTACCTGGAGGCTGCTTGCTAAAACTCAAGGTCTTGTCTTCACGTATTGGTGGAGAGTCCACTTTGAGTTAATTTGTGCAAATTGTAAACTCTTAAGTTTTTGTTTATTTACGCCTATGTTGGATAGTATTTGTGAAGACAATTACTCTCCTTGAATTTGATTCGCTCTTTTAAAAAAATTGGCTGTTTTGTGGTTTTTAAATATTGTTTTGTAGATAAATTAGTTTCCAAATATTCGTACACTATCATGATTATTAAATTTTTTTGTAAAGATAAAGTCTTATTTGTGTACTATTTATTTAGAATTGTGTTGAACGTTGAATTATTTTTCCCATTACATATAAACTTTAGATCAACTTTCTGCTGTTACACAAGATGTTAGCATTCTTGTTGGGATTGTGTTTTGAATTTTTAGTTTAAATTGAGGAAAGCAACATCTTGGTGTTGTCTTTTATTTACCAGGCCACTGCATTTTTTACTTTTTTGGGGGGGCATGGGGACTGGGTCTCACTGTGTCAGTGATTCTCAACCTTTGGGTTGACACAATTTGGAAACACTAATTCTCACTAATTCCCAGTTTTGGGAACTGAGATACTGCTCAGTAACAACATTACAATTACAAAGTAGCAACAGAAATAATTTTCTGGTTGGGGTTACCTCAACATGAGGAAAAACATGTATCAAAGGGTCACAGCATTAGGAAAGTTTAGAACTACTGATCTATGTATTCTTGGCTGTCTAGGAACTTGCCATGTAGATCAGGCTGGCCTTGAGTTCACAGAGATCCTTTATCTCTGACTCCCAAGTGCTGGGATTAAAGACCTGTGCCACCATGCCTGGCTTGATTCTTTTTTAAAAATAAATTTATCTTCATCCATGGATCTTTGTTAAATTTATTATATGCTTCTCTTTGTGTCTCCTTTGATCTGTGTGCTACATACTCAGTGTGAAATTGCTAACCATTCAGTTGCTCATTGCTATTATACTGGAAAATGATGGACTTCTTGTGTTACTCTCGTATTCCAAAAGTTTTCTTATTATTTCCTTGCTTTCTTGTTGGTCTTGGAATTTTCTATTTGAAAAGACTTGTATTTTATGTATTTAAAAATTTTTATTTTTGAGATTATAATACAATTAAACATTTCTCCTCTCCCTTTCCTCCCTCCAAACCTTCTCCCATAATCCTCCCTGCTCTCCTTCACATTCATGGCCAATTCTTATTTCATTAATCGGTATTGCATGCATGTGACATATATATTCCTAAATATAACCTGCTCAGTCCATGGAATGTTACCTGTGTGTATGTTTTCAGGGCTGACTGCTTAGCATTGGACAAGCAATCCGTGTGCTCGTCCCTGGGGAAGAGTAACTCTCCCGCTCCCAGGTTTCCTTAGTTACCTGTAGTTCTTTGTGTACTATCGTGGTGTTGTGGGCTTGTCCCTACCCACTTTTTCATGTCCATTGGTGATGTCTTTGTTCAGCTCATGTTTGAATAGACTTTATAAGTTGGTGAGATATTCCTAGGAGACCCAGTCTCACAGGAAACTCCGTGATCCTCTGGCTGTTAAAACCTTTCTAACCAAAACTTTTATGTTTTTAATCTCAGTGGCTACCCTGTCTCATTCTCTTTCCAGTTGTAACATCTTCATCTGGCCCTCATGCCTTTCCTAACCCCTGTGAGCTTAGTATGGCTGGCTCAAGCTTACCCTACGGCCACTTGCCTGGCTGTGCCTCTTGTGGCTCTGGTAGACACAGCCACTTCCACTGTCTCTCCCTCAGTACTGCTTGGCTCTGTGAACCTCTGGAAGGTGATGAGTTTCCAGTCCAGGCAACTTTCATGCTGGATAGAAAGACACAGAGCTCACTGTTAGACCAACACTTCACACCCACGGGACCTACTTGTTTTTAACATTTGCACTGTCTTGCCATTTTTGTTTCCTCGAGCCATTCTTAAGGCTTTCCAACCTTCTTGAAGTTCACTACCTTAGCATTTTGCTTTCTGTCCACTTTCCTTTAAGAACTCCAGCTCCACGCAAGTCTTGGTCATTTACCTCAAGTGATGTGGGTAGGCCATGTTCTTTGCTTTGTTCTTCTTCAGCTCCTCCACATGGCTTTATTATAGATCCACTTTAGCCCATCTCTGAGTGCTTCAGTGCTTTTCCTGCATCCTAAGTACTGAGTCCCTCTAAGTAGCTCAGCCACTGAAGCTCCGCACCACCTCAGGTCTTGCCTGGAGAGCTGGGCATCCTGTGGCACCGCTCTCATTCCCATGTTCCCCTGCGTTTCCCTTTACTGTCTGCCTTGTCTCTTGCATTCTAATGCTTTGAGTACCAGAAAGGGCTTTTTGTTTGTTTTTTGTTTTTGTTTTTTGTGTTTTTGTGAGACAGGGTTTCTCTGTATAGCCCTGGCTGTCCTGGAACTCACTCTGTAGACCAGGCTGGCCTCGAACTCAGAAATCTGCCTGTCTCTGCCTCCCAAGTGCTGGGATTAAAGGTGTGCGCCACCACTGCCCTGCCAAGAAAGGGCTTTTAAGCTTAGATCTAACTTGCATGCTTTCCCCCTCATATCTTGCTGCCTTTAAGAGGTGTTGGCTAGTTCATATTCTCCGTCTTTCCTGCTTTCTTTTCCAAATCAGAGGCTGATGCAGAGACTAGCCAACACATGTCCTTTCCAAGTTAGAATTCCTCCTCCAACAGCCATCTCAGTCTCAGACACATTCTTTCTTTCTTTCTTTCTTTCTTTCTTTCTTTCTTTCTTTCTTTCTTTCTTTCTTTCTTTCTTTTAAGATTTATTTATTTTATTTATACGAGTACACTGTGGCTGTCTTCAGACACACCAGAAGAGGGCATCAGATCCTATTACAGATGGTTGTGAGCCACCATGTGGTTGCTGGGAATTGAACTCAGGACCTCTGGAAGAGCAGTCAGTGCTCTTGACTGCTGAGCCATCTCTCCAGCCCCCAGAGGCTCTATCTTACTCACGCTACCTATCCCATGACACATGCCATGTCTACCGTAGCGAGAAGGCACACTACCATGTAGCACATAGGGAAGGGCAGCCCTGTCAGAATTTCCTTCACCCTCAGCCTGGTCAGTCTCGGTTGCAGGCCTTTTTACCCATTGCCAAGACCATGAAATCACTCCTCCCACACTCACCTGTCATTTCCTTGTTCTATTGCCAAGTATGTTGTGTGAGTCTTTCCTGCAGAGACATAACACAAATTCTGCTCACCCCCACATAGGGAACCAAGGAAAAACCAAAGTACCAGTTCCAGCAGTGTCGATCTTGGTGACCCAGTGGCTCTGTTGGGTTTACTTAGAGGCATATGGCTGAGGCACTTTCTAGAGGAGCAGGGATGAGGAAAGGCCCATCCCAACACAGGTGGCGACTCGTGAAAGCTGCATCCCCGAGCACTGTGCAGGGCGTGCCGGCCACTCTACAGCTGGACAGGTCTCCTCTCTGGAAGTCATTTGCCACTTCTATAAATTTGGGGAGTGGCCTGTGAGTCTTGTAAATCCTGCTTTCCCAAAGGGGTGAAACTACTTCCCAACTCTCCTGAGCTTCAGTTTTCATTCAGGAAGGAATGGTTCAAGTTGGAGAGAATTGCTATATAACAGCCTATAGATAATTTCATCTTTTAAAAATAATTTAATTTATCTTAGATTTGTTTTTTTTTGAGATAGGTTTCTCTGTGAAGCCCTGGCTATCTTGGAACTCACTCAGTAGACCAGGCTGGCTACAGACTCAGAGATCCTCCTGTCTCTGCCTCTTGAATGCTGGGATCAAAGGCGTGAGCCACCACGCTCAGTCTCATTTACCTGTTTAACTGTTGTGACACTACACATGAAGTGTCCACTACAGTAGCTCATTAGACTCCTGAGCCACAATTTTCTTCCTGAAGGATAATGGGAGTTTAGAAAGTTTCCTAGTATTTGCATACATCATTTATGTTGAATGATTTATCCTTTATATTCATGTGAACCCTATCAAAATACTAAGTTCCCTCATTTCATCAAACTTTAAATATCATGAGCAGGAATTTCTAAGGACAAGCAGGCTCTTGTGTGCTAGCATTAACGCTGTTCAGATCCCAGGGGGAGGGCTGTGAGACAGGGAGTAGAAATCACTGTAGACAGAGGACAGGAACGAGAGAGTGCTGCTACAGTGCTGCTCCTTCTGCATCCCTCAGTGCTTGCATGACGACTTCCGTGTGGTGGAGGACATGTGTGCGTCCCACAGAGTGGGATGAACCTGTTCTGTTGTCAGTCAAGTATGTGCAATGTTTAGGCCTCAGTGAGCTTTGAGGACGTGGCTGTGCACTTCACCCAGGACGAGTGGGCTTTGCTGGATTCTTCCCAGAAGAGTCTGTACAGAGATGTGATGCTGGAGACCTGCAGGAGCCTCGCCGCAGTAGGTAAGGATGTCATCCTGCCTTCACTCTGTAAATTAAGGAGCAAGTGTCTCTTGGTATGGATGCTCTCCTGGGATTGGGGCTATTGAAGGGAAGAATATGGTGAACAAATCAGACATGTTTTCTGTGGATATTGAAGTTAGAAACTAATTTTTTTCAATGATCTCTAATAATTTATCCTAAATTTTCTGAGAATGCCTTATAGGAAACAGATGGGAAGAGGAGAATGTTGAAGACCATTATAAAAATCCCAGGAGAAATATGAGGTAATTTCTATCAAAAGTTGAAGCAAAGGAACTTGAAGGAATTTTAATGTCCCATGAACATTTAAGAAAGCAGCTTTCAGTTGTTTCATCATTAGAAAAATTATACCTGTATTATGGCACTAAGAATGCATGCTGGGGAATGTAAGAGCACTGATCTGTGTTTGCAGAGGGTTTTCTCTTGGAAGTGCTTCTAGGAACTTCTATCAGTGAGTGCCACTGTTCTGATTACTGTTCTGTGGGAGCCATGCTATAAAACCATCAACCTATTTGGTTTCATGCTGTTCAGATGTGCCAGGAAGCACACACTTGGCTTCATTTTGAGAGTAATGTATGACAAAAATCTAATAAGCAGTAAGTAGTAAAGCACCTGTCTCTAATGAACTTGTCCTTTTTCAGAGGTTCCTCCTGTGAGAGGACAGAAGATGATCAGGTGGAAGCAACTCTGACATGGATAGCAAATCTTCATACAAGCATGGCAGTGTTTTTAGGACTAACACCATATGAATCCAGCGTATGTGGGAAGGCTTCGATGGGCCATTCATCCTCCGCTCAGCATGCCGCATCTCTCCCTTGTTATAAACCACATGAGCATGCGGAATGTGGAGCCAAGCAATGTGACTTGAGCTCTCTCACCAGCTTTCAAAGGGGTATGGAAGCCCACACTGGGAACGGGCCTTGTGAGTGTGAGATACGCTTAAGATCTTCCTGTTTTCCAAATTCGTTAGGAATACCTCAAGAGGCTCACAGTGGAAAAACACCCTGTCAATACAAGGACTGTGGAAAGACCTCTGTTTATGCACATGGAGGAAGCCCAACTATGGGAAAGTTTTATGAATGTAAAATATGTGGTAAAGCCTTGAGTTCCTCTACTTCCCTTCAGAGACATGTAATAATTCATACTGAAAGACTCTATGAATGCACATATTGTGGTAAAGCTTTTAGATATCCCAAATATCTTCGATTACATGAAAGAATTCATACTGGAGAGAAACCCTATGAATGTAAACAGTGTGGGAAAGCCTTCAGATTTCCTGGTGCCTTGCCATTACATGAAAAAATCCACACTGGAGAGAAACCCTATGAGTGTAAACAGTGTGGGAAAGCCTTCAGATTTCCTGGTTCCTTGCCATTACATGAAAAAATCCACACTGGAGAAAAGCCTTATGAATGTAAACAGTGTGGGAAAGCCTTCAGGCGTCACTATCATCTTCAGTTACATGAAAGAATTCACACTGGAGAGAAACCCTATGAGTGTAAGCAGTGTGGGAAAGCCTTCAGACGGCACAGTCATCTTCAGAGACATGGACGGACTCATGCTGGAGAAAAAACCCTAGGAATGTAAATAACATGCTAAAGCCTTTACACTTCTTAGTTATTGTCTGTTACGTGAAAAATTTCATATTGGAGAAAAAAATGCTGTCAGTGTAAACAGTGTTACATGAAATCAATCTTATTAGATGCAAACCCTATGAAGTAGACACTGTGATGGTGTCTTTACATGTGATTGTCATCTTCAGTTTCATAAAAAAAATTATCCTGGAGAAAGCTGTGTGAATGGGACATTGTGGTGGAGCTCTGAGGCATTGCACTTGACAGTGACAACTCATGCTGGAAGGAAGTCCTCTGAGTGTGAAGAGTGTGGCCAAAAGGCCACACAGCACAGTGTTCTGTTGTTGACAGTATTTAAATCCTAACCCGGGCTTTCTACCCCACCTTTGCTATTTAAGTTCCCAGATGAAAGATATATACACCCTTTATATTTATAATAAACCTTAAACAACAGAAGATCTGGGCAGATACTACTCTCTGTATTGTTGGAATCTACCTTCCTATCGATGAGCCCAAGTTATTGCTTACTACTTACTGTGTTTCATCTGGACTGCTCTTAACTCTAATTGGCCAGCCCTCAGGGCTTTGTTCTCCTGACTCCTAACCCATGGCAGATTCTCCTTCCTCCTCCTGCACTCTTTTTCCTCCTCATGGTCCCTCTCTGACCCTAAGCCCACAAAACCTAAACCCCACCTATGTCTCTTTTGCCCAACTATTAACTGTTACTAATCAAAAATAACCTGGAGACAGTCTCACATCTCCGAGACAACCAATTTTTTTTTTAAGATTTTATTTATTTATTTAATATATATGATGAGTACACTGTCGCTGTCTTCAGACACCAGAAGAGGGCATCGGATCCCGCTACAGATGGTTGTGAGCTACCAT
The DNA here is from genome assembly GCA_028551405.1 of Uromys caudimaculatus. Lineage (NCBI taxonomy): Eukaryota > Metazoa > Chordata > Mammalia > Rodentia > Muridae > Uromys > Uromys caudimaculatus. The sequence goes on along the minus strand of CM052719.1, from coordinate 53,508,783 downwards.
GTGGTTGCTGGGAATTGAACTCAGGACCTCTGGAAGAACAGTCAGTGCTCTTAACCACTGAGCCATTCCTCTAGCCCACCGAGACAACCAATCTTTTTTTGGTTTTTCGAGACAGGGTTTCTCTGTGTAGCCCTGGCTGTCCTGAAACTCACTCTGTAGACCAGGCTGGCCTCGAACTCAGAAATCCGAAACTCACTCTGTAGACCAGGCTGGCCTCGAACTCAGAAATCCGCCTGCCTCTGCCTCCCGAGTACTGGGATTAAAGGTGTGCTCCACCACTGCCTGGCTGAGACAACCAATCTTAAGGGCTCCAAATTAACATTAAAATACAAACAAGATTAGGCCAACCCACTACAGTGTTCTTTAGATATGATATAACTCATGTGAGAAAAACTCTATAAATAAATGAATAAATCTTGTTTTGCGTAGAACAGATCTCTTCAGTTCTTTCATACTTAATACAACTTTAAGAATGTAAACAGTTTGGAAAAGGCATCATCTGTCACGCTTTCAGCAACTGTGTCATGTGGAGCTTTTAACTGGGGAGACTTGAAATAATATTTACTTACCTCAGATGGGAACCAAAAATGGTCTTCCAAAGGCTAGCTTGGCAAAGCAGTGATTCTATTGGGGTTACTTATAGGACCACGAACAACTCACAAGCATGTGTATCACCAAACCACTCACTCCAGCCTGAGTCTTGACTACACCCCTAGAGATCTGCACAACTTGGAGTCTCCTATCAGCAGTTGTTTACTGGTCCAGAACCTTGAGGAGGTACTCTAAATGTTTTAAGCCTTAGCTTTCTGGGACTTACAAGATAATTCATTCACTTCCTGAGTCTGATGAGCCTTTCTCCTTCCTTCTAGGAGAACGTTTCAATGTAGAGGATATAACTGGACAATAATCCATCCTTCCATCCTTTCCTGGAACTCCTACCTGTTTTTGTTTTTTTTTAAAATTACCTTTTGAGTCTTGGAAGGTTGACGCTGATATCAGACATTTCACTGGTGGTTATGAATCTCTGAAGTACACCATCACTGTAAAGTTTGCTCCCAGGATGAACTGCAGTTAACAATCACAGTGATCCATGTGCAGATGTTTATGAGGCACCTTGTCAGACACATCACTTCCATCAGTTAAAACAGGAGCAGTTATTTTGCAGCTGGGGCCTATGATGTGTCCAGCCATAGGTTTTGACCTGGCTTATGGTTGCAGACATGAATTTCCTCCTGAATCCAATGCAAAAGCTTGTTGTACCATGATAGTCATGCCACTGTTGTGCCACAAGCACAGCCTGCCTAGCTTTTTGGTACCATGACACACAGGGTCTCTACCTGAGCAACACCATTAGTGAAAATTCTCTTTCTCTCGAACCTGCATAACACCAGTCACTGAAAGCTAGCAAGTAGGAAGGAAACCTCTGGCCCACTTCCATACTGGTTTTTCATGTCCTGTTGCCAAAGAGCTTTTCTTCAGTGTTAAAGTCTTATCCTTTATTTTTGGTATATATAACCAAGAACAATGACAACATGGTTTGTGGGGCCTCGGGATTGGCCTTGGCCAACAATTCATATTGAGGTGGCCTGCCCTTGACAGTGAGATATTCACTTAACAACCTCATGAGCTTTGTGTCACTAGGGTGCATCCTGTACTTAAACAACTAAAAAGCTGTTTTAATATCTCATTAAAAAATTAACCTGGGGCTAGAGAGATGGCTTAGCAGTTAAGAGCACTGGCTATTCTTCCAAAGGACCCTGGTTCAATTCCCAGCACCCACATGGCAGCTCAGAAGTGTCTTTTAACTCCAGTTCCAAGGATCTGACACTCTCACACTGTCATACATATAAGCAGAACACCAATGCTCATAAAGGTAAATTATATAAAAAATTGAACCTAATCCCAGTATCTTTTCAAGATAGGTGAAAGTACCATTGCGCCTGGTTGTCTTTAGTCCAGGCCTGTGCATTCGTGTTTGTGAAATGACTACCTCATTCACTGATAGTTTTCTGATTGGACCTTGATGGTGGCTTCATGTGTTCCTTGCTTTTATGGAAATGCATGTAAGATGCCCCAGGCAGCTTCTACTCAGGTAAGGGCATATTTGCATCCTTCACTCATAGACTTAGGTCCTATATGGCTTGCTTGTCATTCCTTTATGGGATAAGTTAGCTTATGTATATGTCCTGTCAGCCTTTATCTACAAAGACCTCAATTGGGAAGAGACCTCACATGCAGTAGCACCTTCTGCTTTGTAGCCTAGATATAAAGATATCTGAAGAAAAACAGTTCCTGTTTTCACATGTTTGCTTATAGCTGCTGAGTGTGCTTATTGTGGTGGCTGCTGTTGTTACTTCTCCAATCTAGCAGTGACATCAGACTGTAGCTCCTTTGGTCTTCCAGTTTACCAAACAGCAACAACTCGGGATTTTCCAGGCCTTCCCTGCTGGAATGTGACTAATGGGCACCATGAAGCTTCCTGGACTGAGAAGCTACTGAGTTCTCAGGTTCTCTATCATGCACATGGCCTTTGTTGGGCTACACAGCTCCACCATGTAAGTTAATGTACTGAATCTCCTTCCATCACATACATGCATTATGTCTGTCCTCAGAATTTTCTTGTATACTTTGTCATAAAAGAAGGCTTAGGATAAAACCTGAGAGAAACAAATGCCTTACAAGAGAAACATTTTCTAAATGCCTGCTATGAGAGGACTTAAATCTCAAATGTGTTAATTGTGAAAATACAGGTGTCTTCGGGACAGTTAGCATGCTCTCCTGTTTCACATAAGGACTCTTGTGTCTTCATTGGAACATCACAGTTCTATTAAGAATGACATTTTCTGCATTTTTTTTTGTCTTCTGTTTTTACTTATTTTTTTCTTTTTAATGAAAATAGATTTTCTAAAAAATTAATTGGTTATTTTATTTATTTACATGTCAATTATTATCCCCCATCCCAGTTTCCCCTTCAGAAACCCCCTATCCCATTACCCCTCCCCACTGCTTCTATGAGGGTGCTCCCCCACCCATTCCCACCTCACTGCCCTAGTGACAGCGCCTGTGCTGTCACGGTACCAAGTATCAGGCGTAGGCCTGGGAGACTAAAAAGGACACAGACTCAGGTCATCCGTTCAAAGAGAATGCCAAAGTTTTACTGAAACTCCATCAATATATATGCTTTACCCAGGAAGGAAAAGCACCAGGAGGAACAAGGCAGGGGGCCAACGGAAGGTCCCTGCCCAGAACTGCACACCCACTAGGGGAGGTAAAACCACAGAGTGTCAGCACACGGAAGGTCTCAACCAGGCCGTCCGGCCTTATGGGGCCCAACAGGTCCCCCATTTTCTGTTTTTTTATGCGAATAGCGTCTGTCTTTGGTCACCTTTCGCCCATACCAATTACCCGTCACTGGGAATCCTTGTCAGTTTCAAGGCCCCTGTCTTAGGTAGGTATGGACCGCAAAGGAGTTGCCCATCATTGATTAACTATTCTTGATGAAGATGGAGCTGAACCTGGGCAGAAGGATTGTTCTGAGCTAGTGACATGAGCACTTGCTTAGTAACTGCCTGGGACTGGATCTGACATTTGTGAAGGTGGCAAAAGAGGAATATCCCCACAGTGGTGGCAGTAGCTGAACTCGCTATGGAAGCTACAATGGCTGCAGTGATGCCGAAGTCTTCCTTCTGATGATACAGGGAAACTGGAAATTCCCCTTCATCCTCCAAAGGCGTGGGAACAACTCCAGGAATTCTACTACGACCGCTGCATCTGCATACTCCCAGCAATCAGTCAAATAACAATGTCTGATGGAGCAATTCAAATCTTTTCTTTCTTTCATCAGCAACTGTAACATTCCAAACCACAAAGAAAAAAGGGGGCCAAACAGTACTGGCATCAGGACTGGTGGATTCTTCACGAAGCTCTAGTAGATCTCTGCTTGAATCGGACTCCATAATGACAGGGTGTACACAATGCTCAGGGACCCAAACAGGGCCCTCTGCATCTTTGGGAAAGATACAAACAGAACCTCTCACTCTGACTAACATGGGGTCAGGACCCTTCCAAGTTACTGATGATAACTCCTTCCATTTCACAAGCCCTTGGGCCTTCTGTGGACCTTTCCAGTGCCTATCAGCAGCAGACAAGCTATGCTTATTTACTAACAAAAATTTAAAATATAAAGAATAAAGAATAATCTTGCATGTGGGGAGGTAAATTCCCCCTTTTTTGTTTTTTTCAAGATAGTTTTTAATAGTAAGATGTGCTCTTTCCACAATAGCTTGACCTTGTGGATTATAGGAAATTCCAGTTTTATGCATAATATTATATTCCTCACAAAAGTGAGGAAAAGAGTAGATCACTTTGAAGTGATCTACTAGTATAAGCTGGTCTATTATCAGTTTTTAATTGATGTAGAACCCCTAAACAGGCAAATGCTTGTAGACAATGATTCTTGACATCTTTTATCTTCTCTCCACTATGAGCAGATGCAAGGTCATGCCAGAAAAGGTATCCACAGAGACATGAACAAATTGCAATTTCCCAAAGGAGGGAATATGTGTTACATCCATTTGCCAAATGTCATTCAGCTTAAGGCCTCGAGGATTCACTCCCAAATTAGGAGAGGAAATAAACTGAGCACATTGAGGGCATTGAGTAACAATTTGGGTGGCCTGTTCCTTGGTAATATTACAATGAAATCTTAAAGAGTTGGCATTAAGATGAAATTTATTATGCATGTTTAAAGCTTTATCATAATTAGTGACTGAGTTTAAGGCAATCAATGGTTATTGGGTATAGAAATCTGCCTTATGATTGCCCTATGCTAATGGACCAGGTAATAATGAATGTCCTCATATATGGCCAACAAAAACTGGATGTATACGATGCCACAAAAGAGCTTGTACTTTCATCAGGCAAGAACAATAGTAGAAACAGGTGCTACACAGGCTGCAGTTTCTAAATGGTCCTATAATTTGGGAAACACACACACTATCGATATAAATATTGTAAGCTTCATCAGGAAATAAATTCAAAGCTAATTGTATATCCTTCAACTCTGCTAATTGTGCAGAACAGTTAGACATTTTCATAACTTCCACTTCATCCTCTGAAACAACTGCAGCTCTTCCATTAGAGGGTCCATCAGTAAACACTAAATGAGCAGGCTCCAAGGGTTGGGTGGAAACAATTTTTGGAAAAACTACAGGATGAGATTTTAAAAATTGACACAATTTATTATCTGGATAATGATTATCAAGTTGGCTACTGGTGGTACATATAATTAAAGCCCAATCAACATAGTTTTGAGATAAAATCTGAATCTGTTCCCTATTATAAGGTGTAAAAATCACATAGGGTTCTTTACCAAATGTTTGCAAACTTACTTTATGAGCCTTAAACAATAAGGAAACCACTGCTTGTGGATAAGATAATACAATTTTAGAAGGTGAAGCCTGTAAATGCACCCACAGTATAGGTCTGTTTTGCCAAAAAGCACCTGTAGGAGAATGCGCAGAGGCAAAAACCAAAACCGATAGATTTTTAGAATAATCTATATAATTTAAATGAGCTTGTTCAAGGGCATTCTGTATTAACCCTAAGCATCCTCTAGCCTCTTCAGTTAATTGTCTAGGAGAATTGGGTGAAGCATCTCCTTTCAAAATATCAAAAAGAGGCTTTAATTGCCCTATACTTAATTTTAATGATGGTCATAACCAATTTATCTCTCCCAATAGCTTTTGATAATCATTTAAGGTTTTTAAGGTATCTATTCTAATCTGTAATTTTTGTGGATGAATGCCTTTCTGTAACAATTCATGTTCCAAGTAATGATATGGAAATTCCTTCTGAACTTTTGCGGAGGCAATAATCAACCCAGCCAGTCCAGATCACTTTGAAGATCTGCATAAGCCATAAGAAGTTCTTTTTCCTTGGCTGCTGCAAGAAGTATATCATCCATGTAGTGAATTATATACATTTGAGGATATTGCTTTCTCAAAGGACTTAAAGCAGCAGCCACATATACTTGGCACATGGTAGGACTATTGGCCATTCCCTGAGGCAGCACCACCCAATGATAATGGTGGGAAGGTTCTCTAAAATTTATAGAAGGAATGCTAAAGGCAAAGCGTTCACAATCCTTAGGATGCATAGGTTTTCCATCTACCCATAAGGTAAGTGTGGGAAGTTTATCCAAAGATGACACTCAAAAGGCTCCTGGTCCTGTAGACCCAAAACCTTGAGCTCCCCTTGTGGGTTTAAGTACAGCATTTTTAGTGTGGAATTGAGGGAAGAGAACCAGTTGAGCAATTCTATCTCCTTGTGGAATGACCACAACTCCTCTTTCTATTGAAACCATGATCTTAATTTCCCCGGTATAATCAGCATCAATCACCCCTGGTAAAACTCTAATTCCCTTCATTAAGGTGCTGCTGCATCCTAAAAGGAGTCCCACACTTCCAGGATGTAGGGGCCCATAAACTCCAGTGCCTAAAGCTTGGGGACCCATTTGAGGGGTTAACACTGCTCTGGTGGAGGAGCAGAGGTCCAGTCCTGCGCTTCCTGGGGTACCTCTGACAAGGTCTTGGACATAAAAGGGTTGCTTTGCGGAACGAATTGAATTGGTATGGGAGTTACTGTAGGGGTATTCATGGCTCCATACACTCTGGCTTGGGGGCCCCGGAGTGGGCCCTTCTTCCCATTTCCCGAAGTGTAAAGGGGACGGCCTTCTGCATCTTGCTTAGACCGGCACTCATTGCTCCAATGATGTTCCTTACAGCACCGAGGGCACAATCCAGGACCAGAAGAGCCTCGGTTCTTGGGGTATTCCCTTTTGAAATGTCTGGTCTGTCCATACCCAAAGCAAGTCTTACTCCCTCCTGACCCCCTTTGCATAGCTGCAGCCATAACTTCTCCCATCACATAATTGTCATCAATTTCTTTGCAAATTTTAATATAACCATTTAAACTCTTAGACCTATGAGGCCTTATGGCTTCTTTACAATATTTATTAGCATTTTCAAAGGCCAATTGTTTCAGTATTGGCATTGCAGTTTCGGGATCCCCAAATAACTTTCCTGCCAGCTGTAGCAATCTATCCACAAACTCCTGGGAAGGTTCAGAGGGTCCCTGAATTACCTTAGACAATTGATCACTGACTGCTTTACTAGGTAATGCTTTCCAGGCTCGGACAGCTGCGGTGGCAATTTGAGCATAAACAGCTGGGTCATATTGAATTTGATTATGTAAAGCAGAGTATTGTCCTGCACCTGTAAGCATTTCCACATTTCTTTGAGGCTGGCCTGCTTGTGCATTAAGGTGAGCCAAGACAATACACTATTCTTGATATTCTCTCCAAAGTAAACACTCTCCTCTGCTTAACACCGCCCTACACAGTTGTTGCCAATCTCCAGCTGTTAAATTGGAGGTGCTATAAGACTCAAAAATAGCCATAGTAAAAGGGGGCAGGGCTCCATAGGCGGAGACGGCCTCCTTAAGGCTTTTCAATTCCTTAAAACTCAGGGGCGCATGTTGCCGAAGCATTTGCCCTGGATTATTAGGGTGAGGAACCTCCATCGCTGGGTAATCCTGATCATGTCCTTTTTTTGAAAATATTACCCCTCTCTTTGGAGTTTTCTCTTCGGGGTCTCAATCACAAAAGGAACAATCATCATAAGCTGGAGGAGCCGTAGCTCATTTTTATTGTCATAAAAAGGATTTTTACTCAGTGGACGTTTATCAGAATTCTTATCACCTTTACATTTCTTCAGTTTTAATTTCAGAGCAGTTATTTCCTTTTCTAATGTCTCCTCCTTGTCCTCCGAGGAAGAGTCACTCTCAGTCCCTGAGCCTTTTAGAGATCTCTTAGAAGCATCGTCCTGAGCTGTGCCAAAGGTTCCTTTAATCTCAGCCATTTGCTTTTTAATTTTAGCATCGTCATTTAAAAGGGCATCCTTAACAAGCCTCCAGAGGGAAAAGGTAGCCACGGGAATGCTTTTTGGGCCCTCTTTCTGTAGCACCTTTTGCAGGTCTGTTTTAACTTGTTTCCAATCCAGGATATTTAGCCCACCACTAACTATAAACCAGGGACTGGTTTTCTCTAAAGTTTTAATAAATTCTTTGACTGTTTTAACTTTAATGCCGGTACTGTTTAAGCAGCTCTACCAGTTGATCAACTACTTGTAAGGAGAAACTGGTAGTCCCCATGGCGTGTCCAAGTACTTATGGGGTAGTACTTACTTTTGTTCCATTCTTGCGCCGATTCCCCAATGTGTTCCTTCTCCTTCGCTGGCCAGCTCCTAGGAACGATCTTGTCAGGTTCTCCTCTCTTTCCCGATCTTGGTGGGACCTCCACTTGACAGCGCCCATGCTGTCACAGTACCAAGTATTGGGCGTAGGCCTAGGGGATTAACAAAGGACACAGACTCGGGTCATCTGTTCAAGGAGAATGCCAAAGCTTTACTGAAACTCCATCAATATATATGCTTTACCCAGGAAGGAAAAGCACCAGGAGGAGCAAGGCAGGGGGTCAACGTAAGTGGAGGAAAAAACACCGGGAGGAACAAGGCAGAAGGCCAACGGAAGGTCCCTGCCCGGAACTGCATGCCCACTGGGGGAGGTAAAACCGCAGAATGTCAGCACACGGAAGGTCTCAGCCAGACTGTCCGGCCTTATGGGGTCCAACACCCTAGCATTCCCTTACATTGGGGAATCAAGCCTTCACAGGACCAAGGGACTCCCCTCCCATTGATGCCAGTCAAGGGCATCTTCTGCTACATATGCAGCTGGAGCTATGGGTCCCTCCATGGGTATTCTTTGGTTGGTGGTTTAGTCCTTGGGAGCTCTGAAGTGTCTGGTTGGTTGATGTTGTTCTTCCTATGGGATTGCAAACCTTTTCAGCTCCTTCAGTCCTTCCCCTAACTCCTCCATTAGGGTCCCCATGCTCAGTGAGATGTTTGCCTGTAACCACCCGAATTTGTGTAGAAAAGGCTCTGCCAGAGACTCTCAAGAAACATCCATATCAGGCTCCTGTCAGCAAGCACTCCTTGGCATCAGCTATAGTGACTGGTTTTGGTGACTGTAAATGGGATGGATCCCCAGGTTCAGCAGTCTCTAGATGGCCTTTCCTTCAGTCTCTGCTCCACTCTTTGTCCCTGTATTCCCTTTAGACAGGAGCAATTCTTGGTTAAAATTTTGAGAAGGGTTTGTGTGGCCCCATCCCTTAATTGGGGGCTATGCCTAACCTCTGGATATGGTCTCTACAGGTTCTCTCTTCCCTTTGTTTGAACAAACAGTGTCATCCCTGATGGGTCCTGGGAGCCTCTTGCATTCCTGGCATCTGGGACTTTCTGTTGGCTATCCCCAGTTCCCCATCCCTCATTGCTATATACCTCTGTTCAATTTCCTGACACCCTGTACATCTCCCACATCTCCTCCCAACCTGATCCTGCCCCTTTTTTTCTCTCCCCTGTTCTCTTCCTCCCAACACTCTCCCACCCTCTACCTCCCATAATTATATTGTTCTCCCTTCTAAGTAGGACTGAAGCATCCACACTTTGGTTTTCCTCCTCTTGAGCTTGATATGCTCCGTAAGTTGTATCATGAGTATTCTAAGCTTTTCTCCTAATACCCACTTATCAGTGAGTGCACACCATTTGTGTTCTTTGGTGGCTCTGTTGCCTCACTCAGGATATTTTCAAGTTCCATCCATTTCCCTAAGAATTTCATGAAGTCATTGTTTTTAATAGCTGAGTAGTACTCCATTGTGTAAATGTACCATATTTTCTGTATCCATTCCTCCATTGTGGGACAGCTTCTGGCTATTATAAATATGGCTGCTATGAACATAGTGGAGCATGTGTCCTTGTTATATGTTGGAGCATCTTTTGGGTATATGCCCAGGAGTGGAATACCTGGGTCCTCAGGTAGTGCTATGTCCAATTTTCTGAGGAACTGCCAGAATGGTTGTACCAGCTTGCAATCCCACCAACAATGGAGGAATGTTCCTCTTTCTCCACATCCTTGCCAGCATCTGCTGTCATCTGAGTTTTTGATCTTAGCCATTTTGACTGTTGTGATGTGGAATCTCAGGGTCATGTAGAGTGTTGATTTCTATTTTCTTGATTATTAAAGATGTTGAGCAGCCAGTGACAGGATCTTTCCTGTTTCCATCTGTGCCCTGGGGCTGACCCTTTCTCTCTTGAACCCAAATGAGCCATGCATGAAGGAAAATGCTGCACAAATTTTGTTCAGAAACAATGATAACGCAATCTCTGGGTGCATCAACTAAAATCCCAATCTTGTAAGCCTTATTAAATCTAAATCCTCTGGAGATGAATCCTGAAGGACCCGACATTGAAACTGGGAGACACAAGTAGCTACATCTTGTCCTGATGCTGTCCCCATCCAAAATCAATTTTCTGCACTTTAAGAAGAGAAAGGAAGGACAGATTAATCTTAATGTGCCTATGATGATAAAGGAGGCAAAGAAAACATCTGGAAGGTCACAGGATAGACTGATAACTGGGGAAAAACAAAGGACCTTGACTGTTCTAGGGTTTTCTTGGCTGCGGCAAAATACCATGACCAAAAAGGAACATGGAGAGGAAAGCGTTTATTTAGCTTACACTTCCACATTGTTGTTCATCACCAAAGGAGGTCAGGGCAGGAACCTGAGGCAGGAGCTGATGCAGAGGCTTGGAGGGTGCTGCTCAGCTTGCTCAACCTGCTTTCTTTCTTTCAAAAAAGATTTATTTATTTATTTATTTTATGTATGTGAGTACACTGTCGCTGTCTTCAGACACCAGAAGAGTGCATCAGATCCCATTACAGAGGGTTGTGAGCAACCATGTGGGTGCTGGGAATTGAACTCAGGACCTTTGGAAGAGCAGTCATTGCTCTTAACTGCTGGGCCATCTCTCCAGCCCTCAACCTGCTTTCTCAGAGAACCCAGGACCACCAGCCCAAGGATGGCCCCACCCACAATGGGCTGGGCCCTCCCCCACTGATTACTGATAGGGAAAATGCCCACAGGGGAATCTCATGAAGGCCTTTCCTCAACTGAGGCTCCTTCCTCTTTGAGGACTTTAGCTTGTGTCAGGTTGACACAAAACAGGCCAGCACACCGACCTATCTCATTTTTATGTTTGTGTGTGTGTGTGCCTGCTTGCATGTGCACCACATGTGTGCAGTTGCCCTTGTGATGGCTGTTTTTGTTTGTCAACTTGGCTACATATGGAATGCATTAGAACACAAAAACGTGAGGGATTTTTTCGCTTAGTAGGCTCATTTGAAGTGTGAGATGGGAAGACATATCTAATCCAGATCTTTTGAGCTGGGAAAACCCAGCCTTAATCCGGCCCATGCTCTCTGCTGGAAGCCCATAGAAGGACATGAAAAAAGGAAACTTCTGCTCTTTGCCTGCTTGCTCTCACCTTGCTAGCAAGTCCATTCCTTCACTGGCATTAGAGCCTACTTCTTCAGGTCTGGCATATACTGAAAAATGTTGTGGGGTATTCAGAGAAGATGGCTTGGACATGGATTTAAGACAATACAAAAAGTCTTTATTAGCCAGCCTGTGACTACAGTGGGTGTTCAGGATCCCTGAGCATTTCTCAGGATGAGCTTTTAGTCATAAAAGCCATGCTATTGATTTACTTCAGTTATCAAGAACAGTTAGCCAGAAGCAGAACTATAGAAACTAAAAAGCAAGGTTAGTATATCTAGAGACTTTCCCAGAGCTTTGGGCTTTGATGGTGTCTTAAGGTTTTTTTGCTGTGAAGAGACATGATGACCATGGCAACTCTTATAAAGGAAAACATTTAATTGGGGCTGGCGTACAGTTTCAGAGGTTTAGTCCATTATCATCATGGCAGGAAGCCTGCCAGCATCCAGGCAGACCTGGTGCTGGAGAAGGAGCTGAGAGCTCTATATCTTGCCCTGCAGGCAGCAGGAAGTGAACTGACTTGAGCTTCTGAGACCTCAAAGCCTGCCCCCACAGTAATACACTTCCTCTAGCAAGGCCACATCTACTTCAACAAGGCCACACCTCCAAATAATGCTACTCCCTATAGGCCTATCGGGGCCATTCTTATTAAACCATCACAGATGGATTAAGTGTTTGTTTTAGTCTTGGCAGGTGGTGCTGTCTATGTGCTGAGTTTTATAGCTGGAATGGAACTTCCATCATGGAGTCAATTGTGCTAAGGTCTTAGGTCCTACTAAGATCTGGAGCTCTGTTACATTCCCCACTGGTCTAGTGAATGAGTCAAATTATGGACTCATCCTGCTCTAAAGAGATGTAGTTGGTCCTAAGAACCATCCAGCCAGTGCTGACAGCAGAGTAGTTAGCTATCAGGGACCAAGAGAACAGAGACTGGTATCAGTTATTTGATTTATGTCTTTGTCTCTTGTTTCTCTTTCTCAACCATGGCAAGATTTTTTTTTAATTACTTCTGATCAATTCACATAGAAACAACAGGTTTTTCCAAAAACTGAACATAGTTTCCTTTATCGATTGAGAAGTAAGTCTAAGCTTCCTCAGTTGATAGGACCATTTCTGCAAGGGGATCTAACAGTTGTTATAACACCTCTAGGTATTAAGTGTCTACTTAGTTTGGAAAGCATCAGGAGAGGCACATTTAGTCAAACCAATGGTACATGCCCACCAAGTAGTCTCAGGGGCTCAGTAATATTGCTGTTATCCAGATGAATTAATTCATAAGGCAGAATAGTAGGCATCAAAGTAAGGGGAAGTGCCTAGGTTAAAGGTTTTGGATGTTAGACAAGTTTTGGCCCCTTATAAGTTGTCTAGTGTTACTTTAGGCTGTCCTCAGCCACAGTTTTGTTAGTAAATGGGCTGACAGTCTGGTTAGTCCCTGTCCCTATGCAGTATGGGGGCCGGGTGTCTAAGCATAACCAGCAATCCTGGCCAGTTTCTGGCTGGGAGTGATTAACTGTATGCACAGGGTCCCTTCCTGTAGCATAGTCTGACTGCCCAGATTTCCCCTGTTCCTCAAGGGTCAGAATCTTTTAAAAAGAATTTTTAAAGAAAACCTTGGTTTTACAACCCCAGTTTTTTTTTTTTTTTAATTTTTTAATTTTTTTAATTTTTTTTTTTATTTTTGATACTTTATTTACATTTCCAATGTTTCCCTTTTATGGGTCTCCTCTTTGGAAACCCCCTATCCCCTCCCCTTCCCCGCCTCTGTGAGGGAATTCCTCCTCCCACCTACCCGCCCACCCATCCCCATATTCCCACCTTGACATTCCCCTTTACTGGGGCCTCTAACACCCTCAGGCCCAAGGGCCTTTCCTTTCTCCCTGATGGCCATCAAGGTCATCCTCTGCCACATATGTAGTCCGAACCATGGGTCAATAGATGTGTATTCTTTGGTTGGTGGTCCGAACTCCAGGACAACCGGTGGGGTTCAGGCCCATTGACACTCTTGCTCCCTCCATGGGGCTACAAATTCCCTCAGCTCCTTCAGACCTTTCTCCAACCCTTCCATCTGGGACCTCACTCTCAGTCCAGCGGTTACTGTTAAGTGAAACTTGGACATTCTAAACTTTTGGGCTAATATCCGCTTATCAGTGAGTACATACCATGTTCCTTCTTTTGTGACTGAGTTACCTCGCTCAGGATGCTATTTTCAAGTTCCATCCATTTGCCTGCAAATTTCATTAAGTCATTGTTTTTAAT
>CM052719.1:53480014-53494578 GCA_028551405.1 Uromys caudimaculatus | reverse complement strand
TTATAATATCCCAGAGGATATTAGAACCCCCCACACCGCAATAAACGTGCTGTGTGCTTGCTGGCGGACCCCTGGGGTGTTCAATACATTCCTATTCTTCCCTCAGCCAACAGTTTGAATTAGCTAGCCTCGCTCCAGAGACAGCTTTCCTCTTTGGCCTGGGTCATGCTCCAGAACCGTGGAGACCTTGACTTACCAATAATTAGCCTTTTACTTCTAGCAAGCCTGGGACCTTTTATTTTTAACAAAATTATGAAATTCATCAAACAGCAGATTGATTCTCTGACATCCCAACCCTTGCAGGCTCATTATCATCGCCTCGATCTGCTAGATCATGGAGTCATAGAGCCTGAGGCCAATGACCCTCCTTCAGGAGTTGCATAGAACCCAGATCTATGCACGCTACCTGCCGGCTGGCATGAGTTGGCGCGGACATCGGTGTTAGAGACAAAGGCCTTATTGTCCCAATCTTCGAATGGGCCATGCCTTGTCTTCCTTGTGCTATCCTCATCTCCCACCTCCCAGATCAGGACACCTACCCCATCATAATATGAGCTCCCTCGCTACAGAGGACTGCCCGTCCAGTGGTCCAGCATACGGGTACGCGATTATGCGTGGGCATTCGAGAGATGCGAGACAAGGTACTGCAAGGGATGGAGGGTCCGAGTACGACCCGATAATTGCTGGCTTCCCTGAAGGGCATGCCCATATGCATAGGGGTTGTCATCCCAGAGCCCCTCCTCCAGAAAAAGATGACAGTTATCATGGAGGTTTGGGCCTCTACCCTCTCTCTCGGATTAATGCCCATCCCTGCTCAGGCACAAGGCTATTAAAACAGAAATCCTTGGTGAAGGAGACAGTGATTCAAACACAGACCAAGAAGCTGGCAGGAATGAAAAGGAGGAGGAGGAGGAGGACGAAGGAGAAGATGGAGGAGGACAAAAAGTAACTGTTCATGACAAAACAGAAACCAACCAAGTCTCATTTCACCATACAATCTATCTTGCCATTCAGTCAAGTTTAGATTTTGAAGAATGTGCACAGAAGTTGCTGAAAGTGGAGTCTGCTGAGAGCCAAACAAAAGAACTCTGCAACATGATACTGTGCCCAACAAAGGACTTATGAAAATTTTTTTTACTTGTTAGCTGGGCGGTTCTGTATGCTGAACAAAGAATACATGGGATCATTTGAAAGTCTCTTCAAGGGACAGTACGACACCGTCCATCGCTTAGAGACAAACAAGTTGAGAAATGTTGCCAAGATGTTCGCTCACCTTTTATACACAGATTCACTTCCGTGGAGTGTTCTGGAATGTATAAAGCTGAGTGAAGAGACCACGACCTCGTCTAGTAGGATTTTTGCCAAGATCTTCCAGGAACTATGTGAATACGTGGGTCTTCCTAGACTGAATGCAAGGTTCCAGGATGAAACTCTTCAGCCGTTCTTGCAAGGACTCTTACCCCGAGACAACCCACGCAAGACGAGGTTTGCCATCAACGTCTTCACATCCATAGGCCTCGGAGGTTTGACAGGTGAACTTTGAGAACATCTGAAAAACGCCCAGGGCATTCATTGTAGCCCAGAGTCCAGAAGCTGAGCCAAGGAAACCAGCCCTGACATCTTCATCTTCAGAGTCTTCCTTGGCATCTGATTCCTCTGACTCAGAGTCTGACAGCAGCGAGAGCAGCTCAGAGTACTCCAGTGAAGCAAGCGACTCCTACTCCTCCTCCTCCTCCAGCAGTCAGGGTTCTGCCTCAGATAAAGGTACAAGAAAGAAGAGACAAGGGAAAGCTAGAGGCAAGGAAGTAGATAAGTTAGCCAGGGGTCACAGGAGGCGAGAAGGAGGCAGGGAGGACCAAAGGCACCAGGAAGGAAGAACTGAGAGAGCAAGGTCTGAAAGACACAGAGCTCAGAACTCACGAGATGCAGACTGGCGAGATCCCCTAGCAGAGCATACGGAGGAGAGAAACTATGGGAATAGTTACAGCAGAGTTGGCAACGACTGAGAACAAGGCTTGCACAGAGAGCCTGAAGACAGGCATGGAGAGACGAAGACGAAGCAGCGAGAGAGAAGAGTTTCTTCTTCTAAAAATGAGAAACAACGAACCTAAAATCAAGACAGCGATAATGTTAGAATAAAAGATTGCTCCTACTCAAGGGAGAGAAGTAGCAAGCATTCTGGTCATAAAGGAGATGACCACAGGCATCAGAACAGTGCCGAGAAATGCTGGGGAAAACCTAGCAGATACCCTGAACATTCTAGAGAATCAAAGAGAAGTCACAACCAGAGGAGAGAAAAGTCTGCAACAAAACAAAAATAATTCGAATGACAACTGAACATACCTGACAAGCAATCCAATGCTTGTCTTTTTTACATTGATGGATTTTATAGAGAACTCTTGTATAAAGTACCTGTTTGTAAATTTTAAAGGTGCTTTCTTTTTGACATGTTTTATAATTGATATAGCTCAAGGTCCTTTGTATAAAATCATAAAGATAAGAGATTCAACAACGAGCCAGGCAGTGGTGGTGCACGCCTTTAATCCCAGCGCTTGGGAGGCAGAGGCAGGTGAATTTCTGAGTTCGAGGCCAGCTTGGTCTACAGAGTGAGTTCCAGGACAGCCAGGGCTACACAGAGAAACCCTGTCTCAAAAAAAAAAAAATAGAGAGAGATTCAACAAAGGAGTAAGCCTTATGTTTTGTGAATAAAAGGAACAAATGTTAAAACAACAACAACATCCCAATAAAACCCAAAAAGAACACTGCCATTTAATATTTTTAAATATTTTAATTCCTATGTCCATAAAAGATATAATCCTGTGACTAGAAGAAAAACACCAGGATAAAAGTAGTCCTAAATAGACTGTTAGGACCTATAGCTTCTATTTTAATGAAACTTTAAATAGGAATAATAGAACAACCTATGATCCTCCCAAAATTACAGTTGTAAGCGTCTTTCTAAGAATCACATCTAGTTCAAGGCCAGTCTGGTCTACAGAGTGAGTTCCAGGACAGCCAGGGCTACACAGAGAAACCCTGTCTCGAAAAAAAGAAAATCACATCTATAAGAATCCTTACATCAATTACAACTGCTTGTCGAAAGACTTGTATTAATAGACATGAAAATGTTAACAGGAAATGTTTCTTTGTGTTTTGTAGGCCAGCTTTCCTCAGCCTACCCAGTGCTAGAGTTATCAATGTATATCCTACTACCCAGCTGAAATAATTCTTTTTATAGTCCATAGATTATTTTGAAATCCAGTGCCTGGCACAGTATCTTTCCTATAGCGAGAGCTCCAGGAATTTTTTCAATGTAGTGACACATTTCTAAGATGTGAAAAATAAAATTTTGTGTGTCAAAACACATAGGAAAGACTCATGTGATTTACTCTGTAATGAACACCAACGAGGAAGAGTCTTAAACTGAAGCAGTTTAAGTTTAAAGAGAAACTCAATGATACTAAAGAAGATCAGAGAGACTTGAGACACGAAATGTGTCCATACTAAAAGAAATGGTACCTAATTATTGGTGGGGCCCATCTGCCATCCCGGCATTTGGGAAACAAAGGCAGGAACAGCAGGATTTAAAGTCATCCTCGGCTATGTTGGGAATTAAAGGCCAGCTTGGACTACAGGAGAATTTGTCTTAATCCTCCATAACAGAAAATAAATAGACTGGACTTTTTCAGACTCATTCAAACCGGTTCAATCTGGCTCAAACCAGATCAAACTGGTTCAAACCATCGTGTTTGAATTGGATTGGACCAGTTTGGACCGGTTAAAACTGGTTCAATCCGACTCAGTCTGGTCCAAACGAGTTGAAACCCTATCAAACCAGTTCAAACAGATTGAAAACTGGTTCAAACCAGCTCTGTCCCAATTGTTTCCGCCTCAAGCAGGTTTGTTCTGGTTCAAACTGGTTCAAGCAGTAGAAACCGGTTCAGTCAGGTTGGAACTGGTTCAATTCAGTTCATTCTGTCTCATTTCAGTTCATTCCGGCAGGATTAACATTGAAAATGACCATTTTACCAAAAGCCATCTACAGATTCAAAACAATTCTGGACAACCACTTTGGAAACCAAAGTGTGTGTGTGTGTGTGTGTGTGTGTGTGTGTGTGTGTGTGTGTGTGTGTGTGTGTGTGTGTGTTTAGCAATTAGATTTCCTCCACAGTTGTATTGTTCAATAATACATAGGGGGCCTCTTTCTAATATGGGTGCGTTTTTTCTTGTCTTTTTGCACTGGTTATGAAATCTATGTGTAGCAGACACTTTGTAAGTTATCTTTTATTCTTAGCAATACTCTACTATTGTCCTTATTTTCTATAGAAGGAAGTTTAAACAAACGATTCAAAGATTCTCCCAACGTCTCAGAATTCAGAAATAGTTGAGTCAATGTCCCCAGGATCCAAAGTCCTCTCTTAGAACATGAATTTTCTTATTCTTATACGTTCTTTAATTTCAAGGCTTTGCTAACATCTTGCTTCCAGGCGTCCTAAAAATACACGTGCAAGGACAGCGATATTTTTACTCCGATTACCCTCACTAACACTCGCATACTTCCACATCTAGTTTCAAACTTGCAAAGACAAAAAAATTATTCTACTCATTCAGTTCCACAGAGTTCCCATTGCCCACTTTCTCGCCAGAGGAAAGCCTCATCTTTTAAAGAATACCCGTTTCTCTCGGAACTTTTATGTGTGCAGCTTTCTGGAGGGAACTGAAGCCACCGAAGGTGGCCGGTGAGGTGCCCCCAAGAGGCCTCCCTGCCCTTCGGCTTGTCCTGCGGATTTTTGGCCAGAAGGCACAGACTAGAGCAGGAAGCCTTAACCAGACACCAGGAGCCGACCACTGAGAATCGCTACCGGGAGACTAGAGCGGCCCACGTTGTCGCATGACTCGCTGACGTCACTCGACAACCCTCCGCCCCCAGCCCAGTGTTCCCGCAGGAAAGCTTGCAGTTGGTTTGCATGAACTAAGCCCAATGAGCGGCGTCCAGCTGCTCTGCCGCATCAGGTGGTGCCCGCCAAAATGTCTCACCCGGAGAGCATGGTCCTCTGTCGAGAGGCCCAAGTGTCCACTTTGCAGTCCCTGTTTGGAGGGTATTGTAGTCAGACTGCTTCCCAAATTCCAGAGGCGAACGCGTCCTTGATCTGTTCTGTTTGGGGGAAATCTGTGTGAATTGCGAGGCGGTAAGCTATCCCCTTTTGCTAAGATGGAGATGCTGTAGGACTGTCCCACACTTACCCAAAGAAACTTCTCAATCCATTTTAAAGAAGACTGCAGAGGAAGAGCTGGCCTGCTCTACAGAACGTTGGCTAGGAAGTGTTCCTTTTACTTGGACCACACTTTGGAGATTATGTGAGCCCCAAATAGCTACTGCAAGTTGCTCCTGAACAGGGTTTAGGTAGGAAGTCTGTTTGCAGAATGTTTATTAAACGCAAGTTCTCCCGTTGCAGTGAGGTATAGATTGAGTCAGATACAGAGATTGATTGGCTTCAAGGCCAATTAGGGTAAGGTTCTGTTTAGCCTTTAAACCCCTGCAGCTTTTCCAGAATTATAAAAGCCAGGAGAGGTCTCGTTTGGGTTTCTCTCCCTGTCTACCAGATGAGATGGTCATGAAATAACTCTGATCACTGATTAAGAAGTCCTTAAACATTTTCCATTCACAACCCATTTATTCTCACAATAGTTTATGCCCTTTCTATATAGATTGATATTTAGAATAGATTCATTAATTAAACATTTAGTGATAATGGTAAAGAAATGTACTTTAAAATTTCTTTTGGTGTACATACAATCTTATCACTTTTTAAAGACAAAAGTAAATCCGTACACTGATGCAATGGATTTGCCTCTTAGTTTTGATATAAACAATTAAGTTTTGACAAAACATTCGATATCGATGCTTTATCTTTAACATTTCCCAGAGTTAAAAAGTGGTCAAAATTTTGATCTTACAGGTTGTCAATGCTGATACTGCCACTTCGCATATATGTAGTTCAAAATGGCAGAAGTGTGTCCAGGAACAGTTCAGAAATTGTTGGATATTCTGTTCTTGTCCCAAGCAAAAATGCATTTTATAATTTTTTTATATAAAAATAAAATTTCCGCTCTCATGTTATTTTAAAAATCAAAATTTGACAGCACTCACGCCGCCTAGCTACCGAGAACGGAGCATAGGCCTGGGGGATTGACACAAAAGACACAGACTTGGGTCATTCCTGCAAACAGAATGCCAAAGCTTCTTTATTCCTTTTGCCTTAAATACTCCCGGTGGAAAACTACCAAAGGGGAAGTAACCAGATCTCAAGACAAGGCTGAACCCGTGACTTGAGATGACTCATTGTTTACTGTGCTCTGGGCCAAACCACAAAGGTAAGAGTAAACAGGCTAGGCGGGAAGAACACCCCTGAGACAGGGGGCTGCTCCCAACAAAAACTGCCTGATTCAAAGTTATGTTAATTTGATACTTTTATGTCAAGGAATAGCAGGAAAAAATGTATTTGTTATTTTCAGTAATTAAAACATTATGTTTCTATAAGAGCAGAAAAATTTGTATGCGCATTAAAACACTGCAGTACATAAAATAAAATGTGTCAAATCTGAATGGAGGCAGTATTGTTGGTGTTGTATAGTGTGACCGTATGCTCTGCTCTGCACAGATGATCACCGTGTGTGTTCAGAACCAAGCCTGTGGTGAGCTGAACTGTGCAAAGTCTGTGAGTGCTGCCAGAGATGTCTCAGATTCACTGCAAGTTTGATTTTGAATTAAGTTTTGGCCATTGCACGTTCAGAAAACCTACAGTTAGCATTTGCTTATGTGGCCACAACATGGGTCATGACCTATAGTTTACAAAGATGAACTCTAGGAAACCAAACCTAAGAAAGTCGAATTTCTTATCAGTCTAAGCTCCAAAGCCATGAAACTTCTTCAACTTCCTCAAAACAAAAACAAAACAAAACAACAAAAACAAAACAAAACAACAAAAACAAAACAAAACAAAACAACAAAAACAAACAAAACAACAAAAACAAAACAATCTCCCGACTGCCGCAACTTCATTCCTATGATTCACGTCATGTCTAAAATTTTGACCTTGTGTTCTGCATGAGTTTTGGATCTTTAACTAGATCAAAACACTGATTTGTTTCCATTTTTCCCCACTCATTTATGTAGCATTTACTAAGGAACAAGCATATATTGTACTGGGATGCTTTGGAGCCAAGAGAGACATTGTAACTGTTCTCATGAAACTTCCAGTCCTGTGGGAAGACAGACTGAAGATGCAGAAATGCTCACTGAGGGAAACTCATGTAAGCCCCAATAAATACCAATTGTTTAATACATGTGTGAAAAATCCATTTCGTGTAATTACTTTCCTCTTCATTTTATATTTGGCTTAAAACATAGTGTTTTCTATATTATTATTATTTCAGAGTTTCATTCAATATAGTCCCATAAAACATTTATTTTTGTTGAGCAAATTGTCAAACTGTAGTTTTAAGTGTTGTATCCTTATTGTAGGACCACAGGTTCCATATATCATATTTTCTGAGTACTAGTATTTATTAAAAGTCTTATATACCACTGAATAGTGAAATATTTTTCAGTTCATCTTAGATCAAATTTATTTCAATGATACAGTTTTAGAAAATTGAATCTGAAAAAAAGAAATAGGGGAATGCAATAAATGGACAGCCAAAGTGATCTATTTATAAATAAATTTATAAAAATTCAGCATCAAAAAGAAATTAATCACATTGAAAAAGAAACCTCATTATATTTTTCACTGCAACAGCCAGATCAATTTTTAATATAACTTCTATTAAAATCATTTAATATTGCATTTTAAGGAAAGCTTGGCAGGCTAACTTAACACATTAAAAGATACTGTATTTAATTTTACTAACAAATATTCACATATATTATTTAGCAGATAAATAATAAAACACAGCATTTAGACTGCAAGAGATTTAGGTCACAATCTTGTCTCTGATGCCAGTTAACTGTGACTTCCAGCATCTTTATTTTCTAAAGCTTGCTTCCTCATCTGTAAAGCCTGTTTCTGTCTCTGTATCTGTCTGTCTCTGACTCTCTGTCTCTCTCTCTCTGTCTCTCTGTGTGTGTGTGTGTGTGTGTGTGTGTGTGTGTGTGTGTGTGTGTCCAGCATTCACATAAAACCTGGGCATCGCAGGCAGGGATTGCACATATCATATCGTATACCACACACACACAACAATCAGATGTCACCAATGGAGTGGTTTCTCATTCGCTGAAAATAGACACTTCAGACAACATGTGATGTTTAGAAAGAATATAAACAGAGCCCCACAAACAGTGAGAAGATGCTCTTACATTGCTGTGCTGTGCAGTGCTTCACTTCTTTGCTGGCCTTGCTTCTTCACTGGACTTGGCTAGTCTTCACTAGTCTTTACTTTGTAGAGAGAAATGTGCCAAAGAACTTCTCATGGTATTCCAGCTGATTCTGGCCACTTCCGCTGACTTGTTACAATTCAGTGGAACCTTGCTGTTTCTGCTGGATCATGCCAGCACTACTGGTTCAACTTTGGTATTTACTATTGAACTGAACTGCTGGTATCCTGACAACAAAGAGTGGAATCACCCCCAGAGCACTATTATTAAACAGGTCCACAACCCCCTTTTCCTTTTAACCCTCTTTATCCCCTATCTCTGGTCAGTGGGCTGGAAGGGAGGTTCAAGCATTTTTAAGAACCCTAAATAAAGTAGGTTTTGAAGAAAAGTCTAAGACTACACCAACAAAGAGTAAAAGAATGGATAAAGGGAAACATGACACAATAGCAGACATGTAAGCCTAAATTTAAAACTAGCTGGTCACATTATCTGGAATGTGAAAGCCTGGGAAGACCATTCCCCTCACCTAACAACTAAAGCTGGATCAATGTTCTACTTCTTCTTTAGGCCATTGAAGAGTTGAGATCACACAGAAAAGAAATAGTTTAAAATTTGAAAATAAACAAGCTCACAGAAAGAGAGTTGTCTTTAGGTACTCTCTTACCTGTGGCAGAAAAGGTGAAGAGGAAGCCTACACATACTATACGAAAAGTTAAAGCACTCAGCTTAAAGTTGGTAGAAGTCAGCAGCGGCCACCTAGAAGACATAGACAGTAAGCAGCTTATCTCCATGACCTCCACTGGATGCTCACAAGAAAGATCGAGGATGGAGGAAGAGAGAGCCTCCACCACTGAAGATCTGGAAGAAAAAGAATGACTGGTCACATTATGGGGAGTTAGCTCAGCTGACAAAGTTCTTGGCCTTGAAATCATCTGTAGCTCTAGTTCCAGGAGATCCAACACCCTCTGCTAACCTCCAAGAGTGCAAGGCATGCACATGATACACACACATACATGCAGGTGAAACACTGGATAAAACAAATAAATCTAACAACAACAACAAATAAAGCTATGTGAGGTCACTTGCACTGTTAATCCCAGTGTTGGGGAGGGGACAACAAGGACTCAATAGCTGCCAGTCTAAAATATTGTTAAGCTCCAGGCAAAAGCAGGCCAATAAGAGATACTGTCTCAAAGGAGATAGATGGAATTCCTGAGGACAACACCTAAGACTGTGCTCTGGTATCAACAGGTGCATGCATTCATCTGTACATGCACACACACACATACACACACACACACACACACATGCATGCTTATGCACATCTTACACACACACACACACAGAGACAAATCAAAATTGAAAGCCTTGCTTGAACCCCTGTGCTCTATAGAAAACAGTAATGAGCCTTTGTCAGAAAGTCAACAAACCTTGTCTCTAGTTCTTCACTCCTCATTGTAAGCCTAAGAACACTAGGGCAATTTTGAAGATGAAAGTAGTCTAAATAGCTGGGCAGTGGTGGCGCACACCTTTAATCCCAGCACTTGGGAGGCAGAGGCAGGCGGATTTCTGAGTTCGAGGCCAGCCTGGTCTACAGAGTGAGTTCCAGGACAGCCAGGGCTACACAGAGAAACCCTGTCTCGAAAAAAAAGAAAGAAAGAAAGAAAGTAGTCTAACTCAATCTTGATTATATGATTGAATTTCTCATATTAATAATCCTCATGCAAAAATACCATTTACTCCAATCTTGACTGCTTGGAATGTGATGGATATTGTTCAATAAAATTGTACAAAACAGCCACATTTTTCAAATTTTGTTTGTTTGTTTGTTTGATTGATTGATTGATTGATTGATGTGGTCTTGCTAACTCAGACTGACTTTGAACTCATAATCCTCCTGCCTCACCTTCCTGAGTTCTGGAATTCCAGTTATGTTCCAGCATGCCTCTGGAAGATGTTCTTTGGTAAAACAGGATGACAAGCCACTGTAAAAGACAGGAAAGCAACAAGACTGCTGAGATGAATAAAGCATGTGAGATAGCAGACGTGGAATTTAAATAACTGACTAAGAGACATGATGACTCACAGCTTTAATCCCAGCACTCGGGAGGCAGAGGCAGACTGATCTCTGTGAATCCAAGAACAGACTGGTTTACACAGCCAGTTCCAAGCCAGTCAGGACTACATGGTGAAACTCTTTCTCAAACAAACAAACAAAACAAAACAAACAAAAACTCTGATTAATAAGCTAAAGAATTTGTAAAGTGATATAAAGATAAACAACAGACAGGAAATTTTAAGGAAAATAGAAACTTTGGGGGAAAAATAAAACAGACATGTTAAAAAATACTCCATCTGGGCTGGAGAGATGGCTCAGCGGTTAAGAGCTCCGACTGCTCTTCTGAAGGTCGTGAGTTCAAATCCCAGCAACCACATGGTGGCTCACAACCATTGGGAATGAGATCTGATGCCCTCTTCTGGGGTGTCTGAAGACAGCTACAGTGTACTTATATATGATAAATAAATAAATCTTTAAAAAAAAAATACTCCATCTATATTGTAGTTTGGATATAAAATGTCACCAAAGGCTGCTGTGTTTTGAGTCGGTTTCCAGATGATGACACTGTTTGAGAAGCACTTTAGGAAGCAGGGGTCACCTGGAGGAAGTAGATCACTAGGGAGTTAGCCCTGCTTCCTGGTGCGCCCAGATACAAGCCTCATGTTCCTGCCTTCATAGCTGAGAGCAGCTTATGTGCTAGGCTTCCCCTACCATTTGGAATGCACCTACAAACCCTGAGCCCAAACAAACAAGCCTGAAAGGGGCTTCCTGTCATGTGTGTGGTAACAGAAGGAGAACAAAAGGAGAACATGCACATACACAGTGGCAGACATGGGATGCATTTGATAAACTGAAGGAAGAACATTGCAGTAAAACCTTGGCTATAGACCAACAGAAAGTACCAGGCTTGAAAAGGCGTGGGCTAGTGAGAGCGGCTGATGGGTTAAAGCACCAAAAGGGAACATACTCAACAGAATCAGGTGTAACTGGAATTTCAGAAGAGAAGAGAAAGACAATAGAACTGTTTGAACAGAGAATGACTAGGGATTTCTTTTCAAAGATGGAAATAAATCAAATTAAAGATCCCACAATCTCTGAGAAATATTAACAAGAACAAGAGCAAAATTAAAAGTTATGATCATCACATCCAAAATTCTGAAAATCACACAAAAAGACCATTTAGAAGATAGCTAAAAAATATATACATTAGGTGGAAAAATAACTATTACTTTCTGTCCCAAACCATTCAACCAGAAATCAGTGAAATGATAATTTTAAATGCTGGGGAAACAAAAGTCGTTCAAAAATTCTAAGCTCAGCTAAAATACCTGCTAGAACTGAAAGTGAAAGTGGGTTTCTTCTCAAACAAAAGCTGAGAGAACAAGTTGAACACATCTGTATTAAAAGAGATGAACCAACCAAGCAAAAACTCGGATTTGCACAAGGAACTAGTTGCAGAAATAGTTACATAGTGGCTGATATAAATGCATTTAATGTTTTTATTGTAGTCATTCCAAGATATTTAACTACCAAAATGTGTGATGTTCAATATATAAGACAAGTCATGGGTTAGCAATACAATTTGATTATATTTTAGAGAGCAAAAATTCTGGCTATCGGTCTGAAGAGATGGCTCAGTGGTTAAGAGCATTGGTTGCTCTTCTAGAGGTCCAGAGTTCAATTCCCAGCACCCACATGGTGGCTCATGACCATCTATAATGAGATCTGAAGCCCTCTTCGGACATTGGGGTGTACATGCAGATAGAGCACTCATACATAAAATAAATGAATAAATCTTTTTAAAAAAATTCTGGCCATCAGTATGATTAGCAACATTCAAATGAGACCCATGGCTAACTAGATGTCTTAATTTTCTTCATTTTCCCACTACTTATAACACTTATTTAAAGCAAAAATGGTAGCATACGTTTTTATTACATATTAAAAAACAAAAGATATTACAATAAAGTATGAAATTTGAAAGTGAAGACTAAATTCTTCAACAATAAATGTGTATAATGATTAAATAAGCATGTTATAAATTCCATGGGAAAGGTGGAAACTACTTTTAAAATGGATACAAACAGTAGGTGAAGGACCAGAGAGATGGCTGTCTGTTAAGCACTTGCTATGCAATTAAATGTTTAGATCTCCAGACTGCAAATTCATATCTCCTCCTCATGTGACATTTTTCCAGGCTACAGTACCGAGTATTTCAGGGCAGCACATGGGAAACACCCATAACATTTATCTATGTGACTGTGTGGATTCAAAGGAAAGAAATGTGTCTGCCTGCTGCCCTGCAATGTACTGTATCTGACTGGTTAAAGGTGTTACCACAAGAAACTAATCATACTTACCTTCCATCACTTCTAGGCTGTCCCCTCTGATAGCTGTTAAGGATGCCTTGTCCTGAGGCACTTTGTCTGACTGATAAAATCAGTGATCTGGAGGTGCTAGATCATAGGCCCTGCACCTGGGAGTAGATGGCTATGAACTCAATAGTATTTTTGTTGTTGTTGACTTTTTGCTTCAAATAGCTTTGTTTGGGCATTTTTTTGTCTAACTGGTTTTTTGCTTGTATATTTTGGTTTTCAAGTTTGGATTTTTTTGGATTTCTGTGTGTGTTTCTTCGGTTTTTTTGTCTTTTGTTTTGTTGGGGTTTTTTTTTAAGATAAAGAAAGGGCATGATGCTGGGTGAGGGGGGAGAATCTGGGAAGAATGGGGAGAGTGGGAAAGCATGGTCAAAAATATTGTATGAAAATAACTTTTTCTTTTCACTAAAAAATGTTCAGGAATAAAATTGAACACTTTGAAAACTGATTATACCATTTATTACTAAGTTGTAAAAAAGTTTCCTATGAAAGCTATCTAATGGAAAAAGCAGAAAGAGCCTAAGTGAGAAAATGGGGGGGGGGGGGGATACTCTAAATGTGGAAAGGCAAAAAAAAAATCTAGTAAGGGAAAAAATTATCTGCTTCTCATCGCTTTGTCCTCAGCGCTTATACATTTTTATACATGATCACTTGTTACAAAGTTCAATCTGGTTTGAACCAGTTTGATCTGGTCTGAGCCGAAATGAACCATTTTGAACCGGTCCAAACCGCACAATCTGCTTCAAACCATTTCAATCACGACCGAACCTGTTTGAACTAGTTCGAACCTGACTGAACTGGTTTCTACCAGCTTGAACCAGTTTGAACCGAAACAAACCTCCTTGAGCAAAACAAATGGGACCTAGCTGGTTTGAACCAGTTTTCAACCAGTTTGAACCAGTTCGATCTGTTTTCAACCCACTTGGACCGGATTGAACTGTTTTGAACCAGTTCGATCTAGTTTGAGCCGGATTGAACTGGTTTGAACTGGTCCATACTGTTCTGATCCTGTTCAAACCGGTTCAATCCAGACTGAGTTGGCTTGAACCAGTTTGTCCTGGTTAAATCTGGATTGAACTGGTTTGAACCAGTTTGATCTGGTCTCAACACATTTGGCCGGTTCGAACTTGTCCAAACTTCTTCAAACCGGATCAAACAGACCTGGTTCAATCCAGATTGAATCGGTTTAATCTGGATTTAACCGGTTTGAACAGCTCTGAACTGGTCTGATTCGGTTTGAACCGGTTCAATCCAGAGTGTACCGGTTTGAACCAGTTTGATCTAGTTTGAGCCGGATTGAATCGGTTTGAACGGGTCCGAATTTGTCCAATCCAGATAAAGCCGGTTCAATCTGGATTGGGTTCCTCCACCCTTAGCCTGAGAGAGGATTAAGTTGTTCTGGACATGCAGAGCTCAGGAAAGGGTCCCTCCCACTCCACTCTCTCCTGAGCTTGGTCACTCAGGGGTCCCCAGTCTCCGTGAAGGTGAGTGCTCACTCACCAGAGGTGAGCTGCATCCAGGCACTGATCTTGTACACGGTGGCTGTGTTGCAGAAAAAGAAGAGAGCAAAGCAAGCGATGCAGGTGATGATGAGCATCATGGGGAGGTCCACGAAGAAGGAGGCGGCTTTGAAGGCGCCCGAGGGCAGCGTGGAGAAGTCGGTGAAGCTACCCCTGCAGGTCAGCTCCCGGGAGAAACCGTTGCCAATGCAGTAGTGGAAGAGCCCGAAATAGCCGCTTGCGGGGTGTCCACGCCG
>CM052719.1:53461056-53479914 GCA_028551405.1 Uromys caudimaculatus | reverse complement strand
TACAATTCCCCTGCCTCCGCCTCAGCCCAGCAACACCAGTTCTAGAGTCTGCATCCTCGCTCCCAGAAGGAGGGCGGAGGAGAGTGGAGCACCCCTCTGGCTCGCCAGGCACAGCCTCCCGCCCCCCCCCCCCCTTGGCTCTGGCTCCAGCCCTGCTCGGCACCCTCCACTCCTCTGCCCACTGCTGCAGCTGAAGCCTGCGAGTCCTCACGCCCCCCACTCTTCTTCCCGCCTCTGACCCTCTTTCCTGCAGGCTCTGCCGGTGCCACGGGGCTCAGAGGATCGCGGCTACCCGGAGACGCTCCTTAAGTGTCAGACAGGAGCCAGAGAAGCAGCCCTGGAGTTGGGGGAATCCAAGAGCGAGAGCCCTGGATCCTGGAGGGCATGCTGCGGGCCACCAGGCTGATCCTGAGAGCTTTTTTCATCACCGCACAGGAACGTGTTTTGACCTCTGCATCTCTGCAGAGAAAAAAAGAGGCAGCAGCATGGCAGAAAGGAAGGGAGATGTGGTGCCCCAGGGAGGCGTCCCTGTCAAAACCACAGAATTACCTCTGGCTAACTCTTAGGTGACCTCAGGTTGACAGATGGAGACAGAAGAAGTTGGACAGAAGTTTGTCACACTATAACGTAGAAGGTGATTCTCTATTGTTTCTCATCCCACTTTTCCATTATGCAACCAAATGAACTATGGCCAATCGAAGCTCCAAGCTTCGCTTGAAGTCAAGCCCTTTTTCTCTCACAGAGCTTGCAATAGATTGAGGCCTGCAGGCACAGAAGTAATTGTCACAGAATTTTAGAGTTTGTTTGAAAACATCGGATAATTTGGCAGGTGTTTCATTTATTGCACAAATACTCATTGGCAGCTAGCATGTAAAGAGGGTGGCGAGGGATGAGCGCCTTAACGGTGGAAGTATTTCCACCTCTCCCACAACCGAAAGCTCCAGTTAACCAGAGTACTGTTTTTAGCTGATTTCCCTGGATCGTTTGCAAACAATCCCTTGCACAGCTAATGTGTACTTTGCACTGTCCCTTTCTCTCATTTACTTTCTCCTTTCTTGCCACTGCTCTTTTTAACTGTTTTTTTTTTTTTCCCGAAGTGAGTTGCTCATTGCTGTCTCTCTTTCTTCTACTGCCATCGGTTACTATTTGGTTCCTTCTGAACCGTATAGTGAACCCAGAATGCTCAGGGATTGGGGGTTTTTTGTGGGGGTTTTTTCCTTGCTTAGAAATTTTTCTTGTTTTTGTTTTCCTACTCCTTTTTCCTGCATTGGGCCCATGGGTTAGGATGGGAAGTCCTCTCTGGCTGAAGGTGGCTTTGACTGAGGAGCCATCTCTGTGGAGCTGCTGGAGAGGCAGGAGAGGAGGTGCTGCCACCGTGGACAGCTCCTGCAAAGGCTGCAGGGTGAGACAGGAAAAAAAAGGTGTCACCACCATGGACAGCTCCTCGTGACAGCAGTAGGCTGAAGTAGGAAAGGTGGACAGCTTCTGAAAGACAGCTCCTGCTGAGGTGGGAAAGGAGATGTGCCACCATGGAGGCTCCTGTGAAGGCTGCAGGCTGAGGAGGTGTCATGGTGCTGCTATTTTTTTCTTTCTTTCTTTCTTTTTTTTTTTTTTTTTTTTTTTGAGACAGGGTTTCTCTGTGTAGCCCTGGCTGTCCTGGAACTCACTCTGGAGACCAGGCTGGCCTCCAACTCAGAAATCCACCTGCCTCTGCCTCCCGAGTGCTGGCATTAAAGGCGTGCGCCACCACTGCCCGGCATCATTTTTGTATTTTTGACAGCTCTGGTGGAGGCATGTTGCCTCGGACACAGGCTGGGAGGGGCCAGCTGCCACTTTGACACCTTTTGTGTACAGTATACAAGGTCAAGAGATTAATAGCCTCACTACCAAGATTGGTATGTTCTGTTTTCTATTGTCTTTCAGTTTTTTGTTTTGGAGGACAGGTTTCCCCAGTATAGCCCTGGCACTTGCTCTGTAGACTAGCCTGGTGTGGTGACTGATAGACTTAACCCAGTTTTTACTATGATGATCCAGAGGTCTCATCTGAAAGTTGTTCATGAATAGGATGGTGGTGCTTGGCATTGTCTTAGTCTGATTGATTTTCTTTTTATTTTTTCTTTCTTTTTTTTTTTTTTTTTTTTTTTTTTTTTTGCCCTTGTAAAGCAATAGAGGCATGAATAGAATTAACTATAAAGACAACAGTACACTTATGGTTAGGAAAGCATGAGTGGGCTAGCTGTGAGTACTCCATCTGGCAGCCAGCCACCCATACTAAGTAGCCTGGAAAGTATGGCTCTTTGGTTTTGCATTATCAACTGTTTAGCTTTGATTATCCTTTTCTGCCAGTTAGCCTTCACTTTGGTTTTACTACTCTCTCCTCAGTGGTCACCTCGGGTTGAGAGGGGCCCCTAGCTCCTCCTGTTTTCTTTTACCAATTGTCCCACATTTTGAGAATGAGTCAGGGCCTTCTTGCCATGGTTTCCTCGGAAGCACAGGGAATGTGCTCCTGTGTTGACTCTCTTCTATAGTATACACTGGCAAGTCCCTCAATGGGATCTCCAGAGCGTCTAAATACAAGAGCACAGGTGACTCGCCATAGCTGCATGACTTTGAGAGATGCCCCATGATCTCCTGGGACCTAGCTGGCTTTGGAGGATAAAGGTCAAAATGCTGTCCCATTTACATCCTCTGACCACACTAGACTAGCCTCCATGAACAGATACTGACCAGATTAGTTATACTAGTATTGACCTGTCATGCTTTAAAATGTGGCTGTTATATGACACTTAAAGCTTAGCAGGGGCAGAGTTTTAAATAAACCTGACTTCAAATTAAAGTTTTCAATCAGGTGATGAACCAAGCAGAAACTACAATTACTTTGTGAAAGTTGAAAGCACAAGGTTCAGTTCCCCGCTCCCCAACCCCTATTCTAGAAATAGCAGAGCCTAGAGGATCATCTCACAGATGAGAGCAATCATCCATGAGAATGAAGCGGTACTGTAGGTACAGAAGCATCATGTCCCAAGAGCCACTTGATTTGTCCAAGCAATGGGAATGTTTTTAGAATACATACTGGGGCTGGAGAGACGGCTCAGCGGTTAAGAGCACTGACTACTCTTCCAAAGGTCCTGAGTTCAAATCCCAGCACCACATGGTGGCTCACAACCATCTGTAATGCCCTCTTCTGGTGGGTCTGACAGCTACAGTGTACTCACATACATAAAATAAGTAAAATCTTAAAAAAATAAAATAACAAAAACAAAAAACCTTATAGAATACATACTGGATGAGAGTTGAGACAATAATTAACCAAGTAACCTCTGAATGATTGTCTAGCTCTTAATTTTAGTTATATTGTGAGTGAACAGTAACGAGGATAATATTGGCAGTTTCAGCCGGGCAGTGGTGGCACACGCCTTTAATGCCAGCACTCGGGAGGCAGAGGCAGGTGGATTTCTGAGTTGGAGGCCAGCCTGGTCTCCAGAGTGAGTTCCAGGACAGCCAGGGCTACACAGAGAAACCCTGTCTCGAAAAACCAAAAAAAAAAAAAAAATATTGGCAGTTTTAATTCCTATGACTGTCTGCTTATATGTCATTTTGATCCTATGTAACTATAAACACATATGCACATGTAAACATTATGTATACCCACCCATGTGTCTATTTTTCTTTAAACTAGATAAAATAAGAATCTTAAAAAGCTTTTGACTTTTTTTTTTTTTTTTGGTTTTTCGAGACAGGGTTTCTCTGTGTAGCCCTGGCTGTCCTGGAACTCACTCTGTAGACCAGGCTGACCTCGAACTCACAAACCCACCTGCCTCTGCCTCCCAAGTGCTGGGATTAAAGGCATGCACCACCACTGCCCGGCAAGCTTTGACTTTTTATGGTTTGAATAAAAATGACTCCCAAGAGTCCATAGGGAGTCGCACTAGTAGGAAGTGTGGACTTATGGAGTAGGTGTGGCTTTGTTAGAGGAAGTATGTCACTAGGGGGTGGGCTTTGAGGTCTCAGAAGCTCAAAGTCAGGCTCAGTAGTGGAATCTGATGCCCTCTTCTGGTGTGTCTGAAGACAGCTACAGTGTGCTCATTAAAAAATAAAATCTTTTTTTAAAAAAAGCCATTAAAAAATGTTAGTACCATGTTATAAACAGAAAATACTACCTTAGCCCTGCACCATCCAATCTCTCTTCACTCTCACCCCAGGGGGCTGCTGAAGGCCTACTGTGTGTCTCCATACCAGGCCTGGTGGGGAAGGGGCAAGTTTGTGTTCTATTATGAGCTTTTAACTCCTACTAAGGTCACACTGTAGGGGTAACATCTCGCTAACCTCACTCTTCCTCCTGAATTCTTCCCATGGCTTCCAGATTCTCAGGAAAGACTTACACAGATTTAATCTGTAATTGTTCATTCTTTCAGAAGCCATCTCTTTCATCTCCTTTTTTCGTACCTTTCCTGCCAATTTGAGGCTACCACAGGAGAAAACCTGCATGTATCTCCTTGCTACAACTGCTGCACATGTAAGCTCCTGCTAGTCAACACCTCGGCCTCAGTTACGTCTCACTGCCTGCAACAAGGAGCATGCATCTGGTGGTATAGTCTGTCCCCACACATGCATCTTTCAGTGACTGTAGGACTCTAGGCTTTTCAGCCACATGGGTGAGTGTCCCCACATGTGCCCTACCTCATCTTTCACAGGAGTGTGCTGCAGTACACAGGAGTTGCATGGTAGGGGTGGTGGAAGCTGACAGAGCAGCAGGAAGGCATGCCTGTCCACGAACTTTGGAAAAGACCCACACTGGGCTTACTGCCATGGATGCTGAACCTTCAGAAAGAGCCCTTCAGCGATTTGTCACCAGCACTCACGTTAGACAAGGCAAGAGCTCCTATCAAACAACTCATCTTTGGTTCTGTTGTGTGCAGATCCAGGCAGTCTTCGCTTCATTCCTGTGGCTGTGATAAAATACCTTGACAAAGCAATTTAGGGAGGAAAGGGTTTATTTCAGCTCACAGTTTCAGGTTACAATCCATTACTGTGGGCCAGTCACCGTGGCAGGAGCTTGACACAGCAGTAGTCATAGTCCCAAAGCAGACAGCAAGGAATCTCTGCACTCAGTTGCTTCTGTCGTTTTTATTCAGTCCATAAAACCGTGCTGACAGCATTCAGGATGGGCCTTCCTACCTCAATCAACCCTAGTAAGAAAATCCCTCACAGCTGTGTCAAGGCAAACCTAACCCAGACAAGTCAGAACTGAGACTCTTTTCCCAGGTGACACCAGATTGCATCAAGCTGACAACTGAAGCACCCACCCAAGACAGAAGCACAGCACTTTAAGCCACAGCCTCCCCTCCTTCTCCGTGTTTCACACTGATGTAAACAGAGCACAATTTTAAAAGCCTGAAGACATTTGTGAAGGTCTGTTCATCCCAGACAGTGCATCAATGACGGGGACCAAGAATGATTCTACCCAAGTGTGGCTTGAGGAGTCACTGAGTTTAATTTGGGGTATTTACAAGAGTACAGGCAAGTCATGGGAAGCCACTGCAAAGGAAATGTCCGTCTCCCAGCAACTGTTAAGTTCCCACACGCCTCACACTTACAGAACGGCCCACCTTCAACACCATAAGCCTCTTAAAGAACTGTGGCCTTGAAGGCTTCACAGCTGTTTCCACTTGGAAATTTTTCCAGTTGGAATTCATTCATGGAATCTAAGGGGGCAATGCTATCTAAAGGCTTTGTAACACACCTTACATTCATTCACATTTCTCTCCCACATGACATTTCATTCATGCTAGTGAAAGGGCCTGTGACAGCTGAAGGCTTTTCCACATTGTTTATATTCATGTGGAGTTTTTTCACCACTATGCGTCTTTTCATGATTTTAAGGCAAACAGAGATAAATGAAAGATTAACTACCTCTTGTACATTCATAGGGCATTTGCCCAGCATGAATTAACTTACTTCTCTGAAAGGAAGTGTGACAAGCGACACTTACCACATTGGTAACAAACATAAACTTTGCCCAGCAAGAATTCCTTCTTTGAAGGACACTGTGACCCCCGAAGGCTATGCCACAGTTTACATATAAAAGGTTCCTCCCTGTCTTGAGTTCTTGCATGTGTTTTATGTTGGTGTGGATATTTGCTACATTGTTTACATTCAAAGGTTTTGTGCCCAATCTGTTCTTTCATTCCTTTGAAGGAAATGGCGATAATGGAATCAGATACTGTTCATATGGGCTTTCTCCATGAACAGACTGGTGTCTCTTAAAGGAACTATGCCGGCTGAAGGATCTGCCACACTGAACGCACTGGTACGGTTTCTCCCCAGTGTGCCTTCTTTCATGGGATCGAAGGTAAGAACGATGTGTGAAGGTTTTACCACATTCCTTACATTCGTAGGGTTTCTCTCCAGTATGGCTTCTTTCGTGAAATCGAAGGTAATTATAACTTGAGAAGGCTTTGCCACAGTGTTTGCACTCATAGGGTTTTTCTCCCGTGTGTGTCCTCTCGTGCAATCGAAGCGAGGACTGACACCTAAAGGCTTTCCCACAGAGCTTACACTCAAAGGGCTTCTCACCAGTGTGAGTCCTTTCATGCACCTGAAGTAGAGAGGGATAAATGAAGGACTTCCCACACTCCTTACATTCGTACAGTGTTTCTCCGCCGTGAGTTATTTTATGTCGGTGGTAGGAAGCCTGACACCTGAAGGCCTTCCCACACTCTTGGCACTCATAGGGTTTCTCTCCCGTGTGAATCTTCTCGTGTAACTTCAGAGAAGTGAGCCATCTAAAGGCTTTCCCACATTCCTTACACTCGTAGGGTTTTTCTCCAGTATGAATTCTTTTATGTAACTTAAGGGTCCTGTGACTTCGGAAAAATTTCCCACACTGTTTACATTCATAGGGCTTTTCTCCGGTGTGGATTCTTTCATGTAACTTCAGGGCCCTGCTATACCTGAAGGTTTTACCGCACTGCTTACACTCACAGGGTCTTTCCTCAGTGTGAATTCTTTCGTGCAACTGAAGGGCACTGAGATACGTGAAGGCTCTCCCACACTGCTTACACTCATAGGGTTTTTCTCCGGTGTGGATTCTTTCATGTAGATGAAGGGCGCTGAGACCTCTGAAGGCTTTCCCACAGTCCTTACACTCGTAGGGTTTTTCTCCAGTGTGAATTCTTTCGTGTAACTGAAGAGCGCTAGGATATCTAAAGGCTTTACCACACTCTTGACACACATAGAGTTTTTTTCCAGTATGAAGTTTTTCTTCTTTTTGAAGGGAACCGGAAGTTTTCTCACAATGATTACCTTCAGAATCATTTTCCTCAGTCTGGCTTCCTCTGAGTTCCTTGTAGTCATAGTTGTGATGTCCGTTGTAAGTTAGGTGGTACAGTCCAAAGGTCTTTAAACATACCTCACACACAGAGGGTCCACTCGAAGTCTTAGTTTCCATGCAGCCTTCATCACTTGGGAGAAAATTGGAGTCATGTGGCTTCTGCTCACACTCCTCATGTTCATACTGCGTGTATTCAGAGTGAGAGACGATGCTCCTGTAAAAGATGAACGACACGTGACAATGTCTCCACCCACACTGCTGCTCATACTGAGACTGGCGTATGGATACGCTTGTCCCCCTGACTACCTTCTTCAGTATCATACAGTATCTACAAAGATAAGTACTGTGAGAGATGACAAGCACATTAGTGACAGTTGTTTTACCACTGTTTGCTTATTAGACCATCTTGGACAGCCTGCTACCATACAAGCAAACTGTGTGCCTTCACAAGCTCATCGAAAGAGCAGCATTCCTTAATGCAGGGTCCTAGAACTGGCATAAGAAGACCATGCAAGATCTCAAGCTTACATACAGGTATACATTTGGGATAAAAATTTTCTGCTGATGAATAAATTTAAAATTGGGCTTTTTTGTCAGTTCAATTTTCATGGCACACTAAAATTTCTTTAAGGGGCATTTGCTTCCACTTGTACATGCAAATTACCTTGGATTTACTTCGGGCTCTTCACAATGGTCTTCCACTGTCTCGTCTTCCCATTCATATCCTTAAACACAGGCCCAGAATGTGTGATAAATGATTAGATGTGCATCACAACTACACCATGATTCTTCCCTCTCCACACCCAAACTGCAGTGACACTCAACAACCAGAACCACTCGTTGTCTAATTTACGTACGGAGTGGCGGTAAGAAGACATCCTCACCTATGGCAGTGAAGTTCCTGAAGGTCTCCAGCATCACATCCCTGTAGAGAGTCTTCTGAGAAGGATCCAGCAAAGCCCACTCATCCTGGGTGAAGTGCACCACCAGATCCTCGAAGCTCACCAAACCCTAAAACATTCCAAAATAGGATATGAAAGTGGGTGAGAAAGACACATCCGTCCACAACTGACAGGATGGCCACGGGATTCTGTGGTTTCCACACACTCATTCCATGACACACAAGTACAGTAAAAGCACTGAGTGATGTTCAGAGATGGCCAGACAGCCCACTCCTCTCGTGACTGAGTCCAGGGAGGAGATGCGCTGCTTCCCACCTCGTTCCCTTTCTCCAGTGATCTCCACTTCCTGTCCCAGGAACACCCTATCATGGGACAGGACACAACAGCATTAACACTGCGGCTCAGGAGGCTGCCTGCCCTTGGAAACTCATGCTCAAAGTTAGCCTGTGCTGGCCTGAAGCAACCACATCCTGTCAGAGAGCACATGAACATACATAAGGATAAATGACTCAGCATGAATGAGCTGGACAGAAAGAGCAATTCGGAACACTCCGGGTTTCCTTTTGATAGCCTATTAATCACTTCTAAAGTCAGAAACACCTCATCGATCAGACACACCCTTCCAAAACCGAATTCGGGCAGTGTGATGAACTCTGCCTACATCTTCCAATGTCACGCTTTTGTATAAAAATCACGCCTGCTCCTGGGATGCAATCTATCCTCTGTTCAAATGATCCCAGTTTCACTTCTTGTCTCCACTCTTAGCCTTATTCCTCATTTCTTTTTCAAAGTTCCAGCAAAGGACTTCTTTTCCTCAAACACACTTGGCTGCTGTACAAATGTACAAATGTGGGTTCGAGGTTCCCTAGATAGGTCAAAGGACAGATACACCAACTGCTCCATCGGGCAACCTTACTTTGGACAACCTCAAAAAAATCCAAATCAACTGCTGCCCCAAATCCCAAAATGGTAGTTAGGGCTACCTCTTCAGTGGAAGAAATGAAGGAAACAAACAAACAAACAAACAAACAAACAAACGCTACAGGCAGTTTAGAGATTTGGGGTGAGGGAGAGCTTGCTTTGTGTCCTGGGAAATAAGCTGAAATGTCTTTGGGTCCTTGGTTCTATGTTGGCTTGGAGGCCAGAAATGCCAGCAATATTAGAGGTTCTTGCTTTGCTCTGGTTGCTAGATGATTCTTCACAGATGGAAATGTTACAGTAGCACTGGAAGCACCATTAAGGGAAAACTGGCTCCTTCTGGTCAAATCAAATCTAACCCTGGTGGAGACACACCATTGTGCATGTCTCCGTAAGAGTTAATACAGTTGATTTGGTCAACAGCTTGGCCAAGGGACCAACCTTAGGGAAGGCTGACTTAGCAGCGTTAAGCTAAGCTAAAGGATGGGAGGAATAATTATTCCTTTCATGAGAATAATATTTGCCCCTGAGAAGCATCCTCTCTATGCTACAGAGCACCTGCCAGGAGGTTCTCTTGGGTTTGCACTTTTTCTTGAACTCTTTGTTGTTTCTTTGAGACGCAGGAAGGAGCCTTTTAAAATGCTTTTTCTGGTACTTTGGGCTGTTTCATTTTTCTCTGCAGGCCCCTTCCTGCCATATGGACACCTGTCTTCCCTGTGGCTAACTCTGCGCTGGCTTAATTCAAACGGCAAGGGTTTTTCCCCTTCTCTCCACCACCATTCTCCAGGCAGAGGTCCAGAGTCACTCCTGCTTGCCCTGGGGCTTTTCTTTTCCGCTCTAATAAAAGTTTCCTCCAGGGCTGGAGAGATGGCTCAGCAGTTAAGAGCACTGACTGCTCTTCCAGAGGTCCTGAGTTCAATTCCCAGCACCCACATGGTGGCTCACAACCATCTGTAATGGGATCTGATGTCCTCTTCTGGTGTGTCTGATGACAGCAACAGTGTAGTCCTATAAAAATAAATAAATCTTAAAAACAAAAATTCCTCAGGCTTTCCTCTCAGCTCATTCTTAAATTTATGTAACTAAATACGCTGTGAGGGCAAAAGTTATGTTTCAAGTTTAAATTACTGTGCTTAAGAGATCATAAAACAAATGCCTCTAACCCACTTGCCAAGGATAGGTAGCTCCGGAGCACTGGGGGCTGCTGCTCATGCACGAGAACAAACCATGTTTTTCACTTCTATAAACAACGTTGGTTGCCCCAACTGCACAGGATGTGCTCAGTCACAGAGATGTTGGAGATAACAGGCAAGAAGTATATAGGTAGCAGGTCTGCTAGGATGTATGCCTGCCCCTACTTAGACACAGGCAGGAAGTACATAACCTTGCGGGTCTGCCTTTATGACCCCCATCTAGTATAATTTGATGCCAGGGAATCCACAGTATAGACCTGGCCAGTGTCCATCATTATGGCCAGTATTTAATAAAGTTTGCTTCAAATGTGGTTCAAAAATTGTAGTTGTGGTCTTACTCTCACCCAGTAAGACTAACTCTAAGAAA
This sequence comes from Uromys caudimaculatus, assembly GCA_028551405.1. NCBI lineage: Eukaryota > Metazoa > Chordata > Mammalia > Rodentia > Muridae > Uromys > Uromys caudimaculatus. The sequence goes on along the minus strand of CM052719.1, from coordinate 53,469,201 downwards.
TACCCCAATTTTCACAGTAACATCTAGCAACTGTGGCAGGACTCCGCAAGTTCTGATAGCAGTGTGTGTTGATATTAAACATACTGTTCTGAGTCATTATTTTAGGACTTTCATAGTTAAGAAAATGAAGAAAGTATTTTTCTTACATGCCTTATATATGCAGACTATAAAAAATGGTATTTAAAAATAATATTTCAGGTGAGCTCCTAAGAAAAAGAGGACATAGGTGGCCACTGAACAGATCAGAGTTGTCTAGCAGAAGAGAATTGGAAGAATGAGTACTCAGCAGATTGGCTTACCTCATCAGGCCTGGATAGTCCAACAATGGCCATCTCCATGATGAAGAGGTTCTGTCAAAGCTGGAGGCTCAGGAGCTTCAATCTGGCACTAAGGGCTTGGAAGACACCAGGACAGCTTCTTCAGTGGTCTTCAGTCCACACTGGAAGGCCCGAGAAGCTGACTCCAATGTCAGGGAAGGATGGCAGCAGCAGCGGCAACGAGACAGATGCACTCACCAGCAAGAAGTGAAGGCAATCAGGGAAGAAACACTGCTCCTTCTTTGGACTTCTCAAAGTGTCATCTACTCTATGATGGCAGACACGGGGTCTTCTCACCTCAGTTAATCCTCCCTGAAATTTCCTGGCAGACCTGCAGAGACAGGCCTCTTAGTTCATTCCAGAGCCATTCAAGTCAACAGTAAAGATCAGCCATCATATGAGCAACCAGCAATGTTCAGGACGTGTGCACCCACTGAGCACTTTGCACCCTCACAACTTCCGGGCCTGCCTGTCTCTGCCCACGGGCTCCTCTCACACTAGTCTGACTAAATTTTCAACACAACTCACAGAGAGAGAGAGAGAGAGAGAGACAGACAGACAGACAGACAATACAGGACTTTAAGACTTCCGATAAAACTACCGTAATCATGAGAGTGCACTCGCATTCAGTAAGCAATGAACAGCTCGTTGGGGCAGAAAACCCAGGAACAAACCCACATAGACATAATTTTGGACAAAGGAGCGAAAGAACCTCAAGGAAGAACTGGGCTGCCTTGGCAGAGAAGCCTGGTTGTTCCTAGCACCCACATGGTAGCTCATAACAATCTGAACTCCTGTCCAATGGGATGACACCCTCTTCTGACCTCCACGGGCACCAGACACACACACGGCACAGACATACATGCAGCAAAATACTCATATGCAAAAATAAATTCTAAAACAAGAACACTTTGAGTTATAAATGCAGAGAGCTGCTCAAGTCCAGCAAGGGTGACTCTGGAGGTGGCACCAGCCTGTAAGTCCAGCTGTCAGGAAGCAGACAGCAGGGTGCCAACGTCAAGGCCAGCAGGAGCAACCTATGAATTCTAGGTCAGCCTGGGCTACAGAGTAAGATCATCTCCAGAAAACAAAGATAAAAATGAAGAAGTACAATCAGAAATTATCCAGTGTACTGAAACTGAAACCTCACAAATATTGAAAATCAAAATGTTTTATTAACTCTAGCAAAAAGACAAACAGAAATAGCTTTTAAAAGTAATTTCGCTTGGCTAACAAAGTAGCAGGTACCCATGTGGCTTGCTCATGCATCCTTAGTCTCACAAGCTCTCGTCCCTTCCCTGTCGCCCCTCGCAGCCTGCCCTGCACTCCCCATGCTCAAACCCCTCTCCCGAGAGTCTCCCTGTTTGTTACCTGTGCTACTATTTCCTCTATCCTAACAGCAGCTCCCTGGTGGCCCTTTTCCTTACTTCTTCAAGTTCTGCAAGTTAAGACACACCAATCTGAAGACGTTCGTGAAGCTAACACCCATGGAAGAGGGACATGGGTTGTTCATTGTCCTAGCTCAAACTATCAGCTAATTCAGTATTTTTATCTAGTTTCATCCACTAACCTGCAAATTTCATATTTATTTTTCTTCACAGCTGAATGGAAGCCCTTTATGTATTCACGTTTTTAATATCTACTCACCAGCTGGACATGTGAGCTGTTTTCATTTCCTGGTTATTACAAATTAAGAGTGACAATGACCATGATTACACAAGTATCTCCTGGAGTAAGATACAGAGTCCTTTGACCGTGTATCCAGCAGTGCTACAGTGAGGTCATGTGTAAGCTGAGACAATGATACAAACAAGAAAGGAGACATCCTACGATAGATGATGCTTCTGAAAGCCAATGGTGACTAAGCCATAACACCAGAGCAGGAGAGAGTGACTTCCTTATTAGCCATTGATCAGGGAGACCCCATAGGCTCTTCTGCTCTTCTCGGTTGCCCTCCAGAACTGGCTGGTATTACTGAAGACACCCCACACACTGGTTACAATGCGGAAAGAAATCAAACTGGCACTGAGCTGAAAGCTTCCTCCCTGTCGGCTGCCTTTCACAGTGCTCTGTGGCACTATGCATGCTGCTGGGGGAGGAATGACAGGCACATGATGTCTTACCCAGACCTCTACAACATGCAAACCAACCTGCCGAGCAAGGTATGAGCACCTGTGCAATAGTGGTACAACTATTCTGAGGGTAACACCAGGCGGCTCTCCAACTGGACTCGAGGCTCACTCCTTCAGATCATCCATGCCTGGCAGAGGAAACTAAGCCCAAAACCCGTATCTGCAGCTACAGGGATAAACTGAGCACTATTGTTCAGCTAAATTGTCCTGGCACCCAGCTACCTTCTAAACACCACTCATAGACACAGACAGCCCCTCCCAGTCTAAAGTAGAGAAGCCCTTCTGCAGCGAACGGGGAGATGCACCGCTACTCAAGGAGCTGAGAGTAAGCTGACACCTGAGTGCTCAATCAGAATCAGGACATTTACACCACCATTCCAAGGGGCTGAGGTCACTGTGAAAGATGAGGCCTGAGACTGTAAGGCCCAGAAGAGTGAGGTGGGATGTAAAACGCTGACTTTTCAGCACCACAGAGCTAATGTTGCTTATGACTTCACTTGACAACAGTGATGGATTTCTTCAATGGACCTGACACAAGACTGGGCCCATCAGTGGTCGGTCATGATTCAGATACTGAGGGATTCTGGAGAAAGTCATTGTCTTCAACTGTGTACCCACTGAGGTGCTCAAATGGGTAGGTTGGAACCTGCAGTCACATGAATGATCCTGGTCAAAACAGTGGGTCTCAAAACAAAACAGGAGATGGAGGGGGCAGTAAACATGGCTATTTCACAGGGAACTGTAAGCAGGGGAGGACAAAGAGGACGAGAAGGAAACTAGAGGCAGGACATGACAGTAGTGAGAGCACTCTTTATAAATGTATGAAATTGTTAAAGAAAAAAAGAACTTCAGATAGGTGTCATGGTGCATGCCTCTTTCATGAAATTATGTATGAAATTCCAGCACCTGGAAATAGAGGCAAAAGAATCAGGAGTTCAAGGTCATTCTTGCCTACACAAGTTCTATCTCAAAAGCACATGCTAAGAAAAGGCAGGCTAAAGAGGTGGTATGGTTCAGTGGTTAAGAACACAGAAGCCATTTCAGAGGACCCGGGTCTAATTCCCAGCACACACATGACAGCTTATAATCATATGTAACTACACCTTCAGGAGATCTGATGTCCTCTGCTTAGCCTCTGCAGGCACTAGGCATACAAGTGGTCCACAGACATGCAAGCAAAACACCACACACAGGATATACAAGGATGCAATTCCCTTGCCTGGCCCCAGAAAGGGATAGACACCTAGCACTAGGATGGCATGGCCTGAAACCAACCTATCATGTGATATCTGATGTGTGAGCCAAGGATCTAGTCAGGGACGTCTGACTGTCCTGCAGCTTCAGTTCAACTGGGTCCCAGGCACTCATCTTGGTCTGTCCTTCATATCATGGCTGGACTATAGCCACTTTCAAACCTGACATCCCCAGTCTTCATCAAAGCTCCCTCCCTGTGGCTCACTGGTCTTGTGTTCTAATTTATCTCATCAACTAAAACACTGCTTGTATTTCTCTCAGCCAACTTCTAGGACCATCTGAACTCTGCTGCAGCCTCTTTAACTTACACTGATTCTGTAAACAGCATATGTGTATGTAATTATATATTTACGGTGTGATATGAAGAAATATTAGTAATTAGGATTTGGAAAAATAGAACCTGCCTTAGCCTCGGCCAGATTACCACCAGAGGCATGACACCTTTTTACTTTCTATTCAATAAATTTTGTCATTGTGGAAAGATGCAAATGTGTTTGTTTCTGGTACGACAACCTCATGACCGGAAGACACAATCCTAAAATGTTAGTTCCCAGTTTCAATTATAGATTTAAGATAATTCCCACAAAATGCTAAAAAATTCTTATCGGGAACATAAGAGATTACTAAACTTTATATGTAAATACTTAAAAAAAAAAACGGTTAGCACAATATAGACGAACCCACAACACACTCGTAACATTTCCAATCAAATCCACAAGACAACACACTTTTGGAAGAATAAACAGATCCACAAACAAAATTTAAAAAGGTCAAGCTGACCTATGATAAAGTAGCAAATCTTTCTAGAACTGTTTCTGGAACACCATCCGAAAGAAACCCTTGGACAAAGACTCAGAAAATGACATAAAATTAACTCACACTTGATGCTAGACCTACAAAACCCACAACGTCTAGACCACAGCGAAGATAACACCAGGCATAAGTGCGACACCAAAAGCACAAACAGGGCGCCAGCACTAGATGGTGACGTCACCAAACGGGAAGCTACCCCGCATTGGGCGGAGCCTTCCGCTCCCCGCGCTCTGCGCAGACAAGGCCGGAAAAGCGGAAGTGACTAGAGTCCTCCGAGACAAGGACTGGCCCGTGATGGGGCCCACGTTGCACCATGGAAAGCACAGAGTGTCTGGTCGGCCAACCGGCCCCACCCCTCCCCCAGCTCCGGGGAGGACCTACCACCCCAGCTCCCGCGGCTCAGCCGGCCGCTCCTCCCCATCTGGGGACAGCGGCCCCGCGCTCACCATGGCGCGGTTGCCGAACTCGCCCGCGCTCCCCCCACAGCTCCCGGCAGCGGCGATCACACCGCAGCTCACGGGATCACACGATGCCCGCTTAAGACTCGGGACAGAATCTGCAGCATGGCGGCGGAAAGGACCCACCTCTCGTCTCCGGCTGGTGCTCATGATTGGATATCTTGCCCCGAAGCTCTGATTGGCTAGAGCTGCACCACAAGTCTGATGGACAGGAGTTCCCTAGGTGCTGCTGCGTGGACGACCCCACTCCATTGCCCTAATTGGCTAGCATGCCCTGAATGATGAAGCAGTTCCTTTAGGCTCTCGTGAGTGAGAGTTCTAGCTTGAAGGTTCTGATTGGCTAGCACTGCCCCACGAAAGCCTGAGTGACAGGAACAGCTTCCTTTGGTCCTTGTGAATGAATGGCCTGCCCCCAGGGCCCTGATTGGCTAGTGAGACCTGAATGACAGCTCCCATAAGTGGATAAACTGAAATTAAAAGACGTAGACCACACAGCTCTTCCCAACTCTGGCTTTCACCCAAGTTTTTGCAAGTCAGCTTCAAGAAGATTTGATTGAAACAGGACTTTCTTGTGCCTCCCAGAACTGTCACAGCTGTCTTCTTGCACTCAGTAGGTACTTAAGGTTTTTCCTCTTGGAAGCCTTGTTTATGTGCACAGTCCTTTACACACAATGCCCAAAGCAGCGATCACTTTGCCTCACAGCTAGACCAGTGCCCAATTCACCCCCTGTCAAACTGGAACAGGACTTGATGTCTTCTGGTTTCTGGAATTTCAGCAAGTCACGCCAAAGACTGCTCAAATGTTAACAAGTTGCACATTTTCTTTTTAACCAGAGAAGAAAATCCATTCCAAGACCAATGTAATGTTGAGTGTTGCTTTCCAACAAAGGAGGTGGAAGCAAAAGAACCAGGAATTCAGGATATACTTCATGAAAAACTTCCAACAACAATCACAGACTGTTCGAGATCAACAGAAGGTATCTGAGGGAGCCTTACACACTGAACAGGCCTACATCCACGAGGCCACAGAAATGACTAACCACACTAGAATAGTGAGGGAAGACAGGAGAAAGCTAATTTTTAAATAGGAGAGTGGTCCTGGGTCAAATCAAAACTGATGAGGAGTTCATCCAAAGATCCAAGGATTTACTCCAGACTCTTGCCCAAGAGAAGCTGCCTCATGACTGAGGTTTTTTCACCTCAAGCACCCACAGGGCTAACTTCACACATATACCACTCATGCACACATGCACACCCACTAACCCCATCCCACTTCGGGTCACACATAACCCACCCGGTAGGCTTGACTGATCTAACTCCCTCCTGCCCTCTGTGCTGTAGGCCACTACTAACAAAGCAGGGTAGGATCTGAGAGCCTTCTTCATAGATGAAGCTTTATTCATGTCTCATTCAGTCAGGTATTGCTATCATTTAAAATGAACCAATCAGCTAACTGTATGCTGCCTGGTCCATTTCTAGAAGGAGAAATGCAGTCTTGCAGTTGTGCTGTTTGCTCCACAATCAATATGAATGAATAAAATGTACTTGGGGAAGGTGGCTGGAGAGATAGTCCAGTGGTTAAGAGCACTGACTACTCTTCCATAGTGTCTTAGTCAGGGTTTCTATTCCTACACAAACATCATGACCAAGAAGCAAGTTGGGGAGGAAAGGGTTTATTGAGCTTACACTTCCATGTTGCTGTTCATTACCAAAGGAAGTCAGGACTGGAACTCAAGCAGGTCGGGAAGCAGGAGCTGATGCAGAGGCCATGGAGGGATGGTACTTACTGACTTGCTTCCCCTGACTTGCTCAGCTTGCTTTCTTATAGAGCCCAAGACTACCAGCCCACAGATGGTACCACCCACAAGGGGCCCTACCCCCCTTGATCACTAATTGAGAAAATGCCTTACAGCTGGATCTCATGGAGGCATTTTCTCAATTGAAGCTCCTTTCTCTGTCATAACTCCAGCTTGTGTCAAGTTGACACAAAACCAGCCAGTACAATTGACTCCTTGTCAACTTGACACACAAACACATCACCATTAATCCTTGACCCTTACTTTCTTATTCATCCCCAAGATCTAAATAACTTTAAAAGTCCCACAGTCTTTATATATTAAAAGTTCAATCCCTTTAAAATATCCAGTATCTTTCAAAATTCAAAGTCTTTTAAAAATTCAAAGTCTCTTAACTGTGGGCTCCACTAAAATACCTTCTTTCTTCAAGAGGGAAAAATATCAGGGCACAGCCACAAGCAAAAGCAAAAGCAAAAGCAAACTCCAACCATCCAATGTCTGGGATCCACTCACGATCTTCTAGGCTCTTTCAAGAGCTTGGGTCACTTCTCCAGTTCTGCCCTTTGTAGCACACACCTTGTCTTCTAGGTTCCAGATGCCTGCACTCCACTGCTGCTGCTGCTCTTGGTGGTCATCTTATGATACTGGTATCTCCAAAACACTGTTGTCTTGAGCTGTAACTAGGCTTTACCAACAGCTTCTCATAGGCTCTTTTCATGGTGCCAAGCCTCAACTCCTTTGCATGACCCCTTCAGTCTTGGGTCATCAATTGCAACTGAGGCTGCACCTTCACCAGTGGCCTTCCTTGGCCTCTCACAGTGCCCAGCCTCAGCTGCTCTTCATGACCCCTTCATGCCTTCAAAACCAGTACCATCTGAGTGACTCTTACACATTACCAAGTCCAGCCACCGCACAAGATACAACCCTGGCTATCTCTGGAACACAGCCTCTGTGCTCTCAGAAAATGCTTCCCAGAAGATTTCACCTCAATGATGCTGTTCTCTTCTTAATCACCGCTAATTTCTTAGCGCCAGCTAACCAGCATCAATAGTCCCAGTAATGCAAAGTTTTTGCTTTAGTAGTTCTGGTATCTTGTTAATCACAACTGATTCTTCAGCCCCAGCTAACCAAAACCACAGAATCTTCACAATCAAATTAGCAACAGCCCTGATAAGAGTCTTTAATCTTCCCTCTGAAATTTCACAAGCCAGGCCTCCATCTTCTGCACTGTTCTCAACATTATCTTCCAAGCTCCTACACAACATCCCACAGAGCTCTTAACATCCCAATGGCTCTTCTAGCTCAAAGTTCCAAAGTCCTTCCACAGTCCTCCCCAAAACATGGTCAGGTTGTCATAGGAATACCCCACTACGCT
>CM052719.1:53435521-53460556 GCA_028551405.1 Uromys caudimaculatus | reverse complement strand
TTTGTCTATTCTTGATCTTAGAGCATAAGCCCCTGGTGTTCTGTTCAGGAACTTGTCCCCCGTACCCAGGTGATCGAGAGTTTTCCCCACTTTCTCTTCTATTAGATTCAGTGTAGCTGGTTTTATGTGGAGGTCCTTGATCCACTTGGACTTGAGCTTTGTACAAGGAGATAGGAATGGATCAATTTGCATTCTTCTAAATCCCTAACTCTTGCTCCTGTTAGTAAACCTCCCCCCCCCCCCAAAGTTATTGGTTCACCAAATTGGATACCGGTGCAATTATTACTTTGGTTAGTCATTGGCTCCTGTACTGGGATGAATAGATGTATATGTTGCATCTCCCCAAGAAATGTCTGTCACATCATAATAGTGCATAAACTCGCGTGTGCACATGTGCGTGCGCGCGCGCGTGTACACACACACACACACACACACACACACACACACACGCAAGCAAAGCAACCATACACAGAAAATCAATAAAGTTTTCACCAGTTTGAGCAGTTTCAGTGCTGAATATTCTATCATTATCATAGTGTCTTGTACCAGACCATTGCTAAGTCTCTTGTGCTGAATCAACCTTCCCTGCTTCTGTATTAAAGTCAGACCTGAAAGGTATCCTCATCATTTTTACCATGATCTTCCCCTGGGTTACAAGTCCCAAGGACTTTATAGAACATATCTAACTTATATTCTTTTCCTTTCAACACAACCATAGAAATGTAAGCGAACACCTCCAAATCACAGGCTAATATGGAGATGCTAGCCACATCTTTTGTTGTAATTCCTCCTTTAATTTCTCCTGCTGAGAAGCTATCTTAGCCTTAAATGTACATCTTATTACACATAGCAGCAGCAGCCAGACAACCTCTGCTGCCATATCCCAAATGCTCTCATGTAGAAATAGATATACCTGAAGACCCAGCTATACCACTCTTGGGCATATACCCAAAAGATGCCCACCAAGCTACAGGGGCACAAGCTTCACTATGTTCATAGCAGTCTTATTTGTGATAGTCAGAAGCTGGAAACAACCCAGATGTCCCACAACAGAAGAATGGATACAGAAAATGTGGTTCATTTACACAATGGAATATTACTCAGCTATTAAGAACGAGGACATCATGAGTTTTTCAGGCAAATGGATGGAACTAGAAAATATCATCCTGAGTGAGGTAGGTAACTCAAACCCAAAAGGACATGCATGGTATGTACTCACTAATGAGTGGATATTATTAAAAAATATACAGAATACCCAGGATACAATGCACAGAACTCAAGAAGGTTAACAAACAGAAAGGCCTGAGTGAAGATGCTTCAATCCTACTTGGGAGGGAGAAGAAAGCAATCAGAGGGAGAAGGGGGTTAGAGGGAGGGAGGGAGGGAGGAAGGATCCTGGGTGGGAAAGGTGAGGGGGAGGGGAAAAGAAGAACATGATCAGATATTGGGGGGACAGGAAACAGGAGTGAAGCCCTGAGGGCCAGCAGAATAAATGTAAATATGCAATCTCGGAAGGTGGGAGGTGGGGGGGGGGGCTCCTCTAGAGTGTACCAGAATCCTGGGAAGTGAGAGACTCTTAGGACTCAAAGAGAGGGACGTTAGATGAAATGCCCAACAGTGGGGAGAGGGAACTTGTAGAGTCCACCTCCAGTAGAAAGACAGGGTATCAAGAACCAATTACTTTTTAAATAGTTAATATTTCACCTTTAAAATATTTTATGTGCCTAAGTATGTGTGTGTGTGTGTGTGCGTGTGCGTGTGTGTGTATGCATCAGATGCATGAATGAGTTCACAGAGGTCAGGAAGTATGTTGGAGTCCCTTCAAATGGAGCTACAGGAAATTATGAATCACCATGTGGGTGCTGGGAACCAAACCCAGTTCTTCTGTAAAGAGATCTGTATTAGCTCAGGACCCCCAAGAACAAGTTCTCAGCACAAAGATTTATTTGCCCCAGAAAGACAAAAGACAGAGAATGACAAGACAAAGACAGGGAGAGAAGGGGATAGAAACAGGGAGAGAGAGGAGGGGTATTTGTCCCAGAGGGGATGAAGAACTACCTCTGAATAGAGAGGAGACAGACCTAGTCCATAGGCAAATGGTGGTTTATTAAGGTAAAGGGGGAAACTGGTGTTAGGATGAGGTGTTTAACTTTAATTAGGCATGTTAATTAGGTGAGCCAAAGGGAGCTTTTGATTGCTGGACTTCAATACTTCCATAGCTGGACCATGGTGGTCAGCCTCAGGAGGAGGAAGTGGCTCGCTTTAGGAATGGAACCTAACATTTTTGGGCAAGGTATGGGGGATAAGGGCAAGGTCTTCCAGAGCCATGTTTTTCTTGCTTGTGCTGACTGAAGCCCTTTCAGTCTGGAAGAGCAGTAAGTTCTCTTAATCACTAAGCCATCTCTCGGTCCCTTCTTTTCTCTTTCTTTTTTCTTTCTTTCTTTCTTTCTTTCTTTCTTTCTTTCTTTCTTTCTTTCTTTCTTTCTTTCTTTCTTTCTTTTTTTTTAAAAGGATGGTGGTAGGGGTGTACCGTATATGGAGGACCCAAACTTGGGTCCTCTGCTAAGAGGAATACATGCTTTTCCTCGTTAATCAGAGGACATGACAACACCAAGAGAAGCCTTCAAGGACCTTCTGAACCATAGTCACACTCTCCCTTGGACTATGGAGTAGGATAACCTTTCTCCCTGGTCATCTACGTCAATCACCCTTGGTAACACTATTATCACTTTCTAAGTCTGGTGATTCAAGAGCCCAATGGTGCCAGGGGAAACCACAGATTTTATATTAATGGAATGTTTGTTGAATTTCTTGACAGAAGCACTCTCTGTTCTGGAAACCAGTCTTCTATTCCAGCATAAATCATACAATCTTGGGAGATACAGGCATCATCTTTGCTAGTAAGACCCTTGTGATGGTGTGTAGGGGGTTGTTCTGGTGCTTCTATGTATTCAAATGCTAAATAATGGCCCCTAAGATCTGGCTTTTCCTCAACAAGGAGAACCTCACATATACCAAGTGATGCTGTGTAACCATGTTCCCCAAGTTAATTGGTCAATAAAAAGCTAGAGCCTATGATTGGGCAGTAAATAGAGGTAGGTGGGTTTTCAGTTACCTGGCTTGGGGGGGGGGTGTCACAGGTAGAGACGAAAGAAAAGAAGATGGGAAAGAAGGAAGTTGCTATGAGAGGAGATGGACCTTGAGCATCTGGCCAGGAGAAACAGCAACTATTAAGGACATATATGGCTAGGATGTTTTACAATGGTGAGTGGTGCCATGCCCTTCTGCCTTTGAATCCCAGACAATTTACTCCTGTCTGTGGGAGAAAGCATACTATACACTGAACACTGACATAAATCTAAAGTCATCTAGACAGCCAAATCCAGACCTTCGGGTTATTGCTTCAAAGTTGGAACTCTGCATCTGTAAGAGACCATTCCACTGTCCTCTAATGCCATCTGATACAAGTGCTACAAGCACACTGCTGCATTTCTTTGACTGTAAAGAGAGTCCATGAGTCGAGTGATGTTTTGTGGGAGGTCATGATGATGGATAAGGCACTCTGTAGCTCCTGGGATGGTAGTTTGGGAGGAAGCATTCCTTATGTGCAGGAAAGGCAAACTCATAACAGAAGTATCCAGTTCAGTGAAGTCAGTTCTGCACCTTCCTGCCAAAAGTGGCCCAAAAGAGGTCTCTTGCCACAGACATGGTCACCATGGTAAATGGAGCCATACTGGGGACTCATTGCCCTCTACTGGTGGTGTGCTGTCAGAACATGATCAAAAGAATGATGCATGTGAACAATGCCTTGAGGAACTGTGAAAGAGGGTCCAGAAAAATAGACAGAGGGAGGGCCTTTTACCTCAGGGTCATTTTGTTTCCTAGATTGTTCTTAAGACTTGATTTCATGCCTCTTGTGACAAACATTTACATTCAATTTATAAGACATGTTTATTCTTGTTGGACATATGATCATAGCCATAAACCCCAATCTAGTCAGTGTGTCCTGAATGTGGCCTACCTTGCTTTCATGCTTTCCCAGATATAATCTATAGTAAATGCCAGAAAACTGTGTTTAAATTGGTCTGTTCTGCGAAAGTTCTGGAAAGGGCTACTCTGTCAATATTTAGTATGTGCTTACTGACATTTATTTATGTGATTTTCTGATCATGTTTGGCTTTGTTTTTTTTTAACTCAAACAGCCTTCTCTGGATCATTCATTGCTTTCTTTGTTTCATTCATGCATAAAGGTGCACTGAAACTGAAGTAAGGTTGTCTCAGCATTAGACTGGAGTCCACCCCATTCTTTCAGGTCCTCAGATCCCAGGTCTTGAAGACACAGATCTGCATGACAATATACTTAACACTGTAGAACACTGTCAGCAGGTCAGCCACAGTGAAAGAAGACCACGCACACACACAACCCTTAGTGCTACGACCACAGCAAGGCTGTGCTTGTTCTCACTGGGATGTCCATTATCCTCAGAACAAGCTGTCCTACTCCTTGATCCCTGAAGCTCTTCTCTGCTGAATGAACCATTTGTGTTTAATCCAATGAACTCTCTACAAGTATCTTCCTATCAATCTTCTAATCATACAGCTTCAAAGTTCATGACCACCCAGCCAAAACAATAGTTACAGATGAGTCAGGGCATAATTTCACATCTGGCTATTTTTCTAAACACAATGTACAACCATGTGCATTTCCTGAACTTCTGTCCACTGTGAAGATTTCCCTTTAGGACATTCCTTCAGAGTTGTGCAAGAAAGACACTGTAATGTTGCAGCTGTCTGCTTCTGAGTGGTACTTGCATCTATAAATTAGGACCTAGTCTTCTCTCAAACCAAGCAATCATAAAGAACACCCCCAGCCCCGAGACCGTCAGTGCATGCTTGGGAAGAAAAACCAATGTAGCAAGAGTAGGAATAATAGACATATTGGCTACTTCAGGAGGTATGGAGGGAACTGCCCACACCTACATCTTGCAAGTCTTTGATGGGGTCAATAATGTGCAATATGTATGGAACAAAGGGCCCAGGATTCAAAGGCAGAAGGGGCACAGCACAGTCACCATTGCTAAGGTCTCACTGGCAAAGCTGTTGTAATAAGATAGACTTGTTTTCAGTCACTGTGCCTGGTAATCACAGCTCTGATAGCTTCCACTTAGCCAGTCCAAACATTATAACCCTCATCCCTCAGGTCCCTGAAAACATGGAGGTTGTGCCAACACCCAAGTATAATTATCCCAATTACGAATTCTGTGCTTGGAAAAATAACCAAATGACTTAAGCCCAGTATAAATTATATGGTGGCTGAAATTCCAGTGATCATCTCCTCCTGCCCTTAAACATTCATTTACCTTAACTGAAGGGCCACATACTACTTCGGATTGCCCATAATCACCAAATTCAGTTAATATCCAATAGGACGACCTACAGGATCCTGATTACATAAATTTCCACAAGGAACAGCTACCCAGATAAAGGACTAAAGGTCCCTATGGTGAAGAATCTGAGACTGATTACAGAGGGACTAGAGCGCCTATGAGCACTTGTTCTTCCAGAGAATCAGAGTTTGGGTCTCAGAATCTACACTGGCTGGCTCAGAACCCACTGTAATGCTCTCATGATTCTGATGTGCCTCTAGCTTCTGTGGGTGTGTTCATTCATGTGCACATGCTCCCCGCCCCCCACATACAGAAAAGAGAAAGAGACTTGGAGAGAAGGAGACTTGGAAAGACTTTCTCGCTTGGGCCCAAACATTTGTTTATCTTCGGACACACCAGGTCATCTGATCTCATTACAGATGGGTATGAGCCACCATGTGGTTGCTGGGATTTGAACTCAGGACCTCCAGAAGAGCAGCCAGTGCTCTTAACCGCTGAGCCATTTCTTCAGCACCATACAGAAATTTTAAAAAGATGAATAGTGAAACTTCTGTGGAGCAACAGGGGACCCAAGGGGACCTGGCCTCCTGCCTCGTTCAAGTCTGGGTAGGTCATCTGGCTAAGATTATGAGTACAAGATTGGCTCTGACTATAAATCAGGGTATATACTGGAGTTTGTTTGCTCTGGAACTTTAATACTTGCGTAGGTGAGACAAAAACTTACTGGGCTTCCTACTTCAATTCTAGGAACACTCTGAAAATGTGCCTGCACCTACCTCAATTTGACATGAGTGAGACAATTACGAACACTGCTCTGCCAATCTTGTCTGTCGGATAAGCACACCTACTTTGCCGTTTGCTATTTAGTGTTTACACTTGATGCTTGCTTCTCTAGTATCCCACTAAACCCACTGAATTCATGTTTTCAAACTGAGCCTCTCCATCTGCTCTGGCATGCAGAGACAGGCAATGACTGAGCTCTTCATGTATGCTGACACCCCTAGTTTCATGCACCTCTAGAAAAGGGCACATACACTCAACCTGAAAACAAATAGGCTTTACATGGTAAATCACCTTAAACTCGTTGAGTTGGAATTTCCTCATCAATATCAATTTTGGCTATATCAGGCATTACTGGTTCATTCACAAAAGGCCATCTTCGAGCCCAGAATTAATGCCCCAAATCAAATAAACTGTACTTTAAATCTGTGTTTGCCTACACATATGTATATGCACCACAAATGGGAAGGTCCCTGTGCAGGCCAGAGGAGGCCATTAGAGCCCTTGTAACTGGAGGCAGTGGCAAGCTGCTACCAAGGTACTGGAAACTGAACCCAAGTTCTCCAAAAGAACAAGTGCTCTTAAACACTGAGCCATCTCTCCAGTCCACTAAACTGTATCTTTTGAACATATAATCTATAGTACTAAGTCCGGAATTCCTGCTCAGTGTGCCCATACCAATTCAGTCTGATCCAGCTTTATGTCTCTCCCACCGTTACAACATACCACTAATATTCACATCCATACACACTCAAAACCCATCTCTTTGTCTGAATCAGAAAAACCAAGTCCTCGGGACCACATGGATCACAATATGTGCCTTACCTCTGAGGTCTTGGTGAGGCTTGAGTCTGCATCAACACTATCTTATTTGGCATTTTCTTTAGGAAATGTCTTTGCAATCTCCTTAGACCATGTGGAATTAACTCTTTCTGGTAAGAGTAGAAATGCCAATACTGGTAGCAAGGTGTAGGAACAGGGAGGGATGTATTTATTACTTTGGATCGAGTACTATGACCCAGGAATAAGCAAATACAGCATTAATTGGACTCCAGGGATCGAGAAAAAAAAAAGTACACTGATGACTCTGGTGGCACATACCTTTAATGTCAGTGGAAGCAAGCAGATCTCTGTTGAGTTCAAAGCCAACCTGTTCTATACAGTGAACCTCAGCATTACATAGTAAAACCTTACTTTTTAAAAAAAAAAAAAAAAAAAGAGTATGGGAGGCACCAGAGAGGATGGAGTGGGATAGGATTTAATCAGAACACAATGTATACATGTATGAAATTCTCAAACAATAAAGGAGAAATATAATTAAAAGCCTCAAATTAACTACAAACCCCTTTCTGTTACCCAGAAATATGGTGGGAGGGAGGTCAGGATGTGATATGAAGGTTATTTCAAAGAAATGAGTACTAAGTGGTAATACTAAGAGTATATAGAGATTTATTGAACTTGAGAGTAACAGCAGAGAATACATTCCACAGAATAGAAGTAGATTGAAGCATGTGTCTCAAGAACACTGTTTTGAGTCCATGGGTTTTCATTTAAAATGGAAAGAGTTCATTCAAAGGGCAGACCTACTTTCTAGTGATTGTAGGGAATGGTTTCCTAGGTTGGCTAGAAGAGGTTCTATAACCTCAGATGATCCGTCAGAGTCCGTGTGCTGGCCTTCCTTGGTTGTAGGGCTCTGGAGTTAAATCACTGTGGCTCACAGTCCCTCTTTTCTGGCCTTTTTCCTGCATTACTTCTCCCTCAGATGCATGATCTCCACAAATTTGTATGGGAGTTGAAGGGCAGAAGATACCATCTTTGGTCACTACTTCCGGGTGGTGGGGTTCTATAGTCCCTGTGATCCCTGAAGCTATACTATGTTAGGTTCATAACTATTTTGAGTTCTCATGTGTGTCTTCTGTGAACAGGGATAAGTGTTTTATCACATTGCTCACATGCAGAAGGTTTAGTGCTGGTGTAAATCCTTTCATGCATTTGAAGGACACAGGGATAAAGGAATTAGATATTGTTGACATTTATAGGGGTTTTCCACAGCATGAACAGACTGGTGTCTCTTGAAGGAACTCTGTCGGCTGAAGGATCTGCCACACTGTACGCACTGGTACGGTTTCTCCCCAGTATGCCTTCTTTCATGTAATCGAAGGTAAGAGTGATGTCGAAAGGCTTTACCACATTCTTTACATTCATAGGGTTTCTCTCCAGTGTGGCTTCGTTCATGAAACTGAAGATAACTCTGGCGTGTAAAGGCTTTTCCACAGTGTTTACATTCATAGGGTTTTTCTCCGGTATGAGTTCTTTCATGTAATCGTATGGAAGAATGATATCTAAAAGTTTTCCCACAGAGTTTACACTCAAAGGGTTTCTCACCAGTGTGAGTTCTTTCGTGCATTTGAAGTAAAGAGGGATAAATGAAGGACTTCCCACACTCTTTACAATTATAGAACGTCTCTCCATGCATAATCTTATGTCTGTGATAGGAACTCTGAGATTTAAAAACAATATTACATTGTTTGCACTCATAGTGCTTTTCTCCAGTGTGAACTCTTTCATGTAACCGCAAATGAGTAAGTCTGCTAAAAGCTGTGCCACAGTGATTACATTCATAAGGTTTTTCTCCAGTATGAATTCTTTCATGTGACTGAAGGGCATTGAGACATCTGAAGGCCTTACTACACTGTTGACATTTATACGGTCTTTCTTCAATATGAATTTTCTGATGTCTTTGAAGAGAATTGTAAGAACTCAGAGTTTTACCACACTGGTTACATTCATAACTTTTTCGTACAGGTTGGCTTCCTACACACTCTTTGTACTCATAGTTGTGATGTCCGTTGTAAGTTAGGTGATATAGTCCGTAGGATTTTAAACATACCTCACACTCAGAAGGTCCATTCACAGTGTGAGTTCCCATGTAGCCTTCATCACTTGGGAGAAAATTAGAGTCATGTGGCTTCTGCTCACACTCCTCATGTTCATACTGCGTGTATTCAGAGTGAGAGACGATGCTCCTGTAAAAGATGAACGACACGTGACAATGTCTCCACCCACACTGCTGCTCATCCTGAGACTGGCGTATGGATACGCTTGTCCCCCTGACTACCTTCTTCAGTATCATACAGTATCTACAAATATAAGTACTGTGAGAAATGACAAGCACATTAGTGACAGTTGTTTTACCACTGTTTGCTTATTAGACCATCTTGGACAGCCTGCTACCATACAAGCAAACTGTGTGCCTTCACATGAAAAGTCTGAAAATAAATGCACTGATGATTTTTATAATATGGCTCCCATAAGCCTATGATGGAAATAGCAGCATTTTTCAATGCAGAGTCCCAGAACTGGTTCCAGGTGAAAGACTAAACAAAATATATCTTGGGTGCAATTTTTCTACTGATAAATGAATTTAAACTTGGGCTTATTTGTTTTGTTAGTTTGTTGTTAATTTTCATGGCATAGGGGCTGAAAAAAAAAAAAAAAAAAGCTCAGTTACTACGAAACTGGCTGCCCTTCTAGAGAACCCTGATTCAGTTCACAGCACCAACGTGGAGGTTAACAACCAGCTGTAAATCCAATTCCAGAGGATCTGATGCCCTCTTCTGGCTTCCAAAGGCATAGACACACAACAACACACAGCAAACAACACACAAAAAAACCATCTATATACATAAAATAAAAATAAATAAATCTTGCCAGGCAGTGGTTGCACATGTCTTTAATTCCAGCACTTGGGAGGCAGAGGCAGGTGGATCTCTGTGAGTTCAAGACCAGCCTGGTCTACAGAGTAAGTTCTAGAACAGCCAAGGCTATACAGAAAAACACTGACTCAAAAACAAACAAAGAAATCAATCTTAAAAACAAAATTATTATAGCACATTAAAATGTCTTCAAGAAATATTTGCTTGCACTTACTTGTGCATTCAAATTACCTTAGATTTATTTCAGGCTCTTCATAATGGTCTTCAATTTTCTGGTCTTCCCATTCATATCCTAAACCATGGTCACAGAAAATGTGTGGTAAATTATTAGAATGTATATTCTAACTATGCCTAATTTCTTCACCACATTCTTCCCTCCCCACATCCAAATACCAACAACCACTAATAAGCAGAAATACTTGTTCTCTAATTTATGGAGTGAAGATATTTTTGTTTGGTTTGAGACAGGGTCTCTCTATGTAGCCCTAAACTCAAGATGTAGGTGAGGCTGCCTAAAACTTATGTATATGCTCTGGCCTCTGTCTCCTGACTGCTAGGATTAAATGCATGGCTAGTAGTACCCGTATCAGTGAAGTTCCTGAAGGTCTCCAGCATCACATCCCTGTAGAGAGTCTTCTGAGAAGGATCCAGCAAAGCCCACTCATCCTGGGTGAAGTGCACCACCAGATCCTCGAAGCTCACCAAACCCTAAAACATTCCAAAATAGGATATGAAAGTGGGTGAGAAAGACACATCCGTCCACAACTGACAGGATGGCCACGGGATTCTGTGGTTTCCACACACTCATTCCATGACACACAAGTGCAGTAAAAGCACTGAGTGATGTTCAGAGATGGCCAGACAGCCCACTCCTCTCGTGACTGAGTCCAGGGAGGAGATGCGCTGCTTCCCACCTCGTTCCCTTTCTCCAGTGATCTCCACTTCCTGTCCCAGGAACACCCTATCATGGGACAGGACACAACAGCATTAACACTGCGGCTCAGGAGGCTGCCTGCCCTTGGAAACTCATGCTCAGGAGTTTAAGCCTCTTCCTTGATATTCCTGACATTCAAAGAAATTTCTGAAAACAAGGTTAAAAAAGAAACCAACATGGAGTTCAGTGAATATAAGTAATAGAATCTCTGAAATAAGTACTTCAGAAATGTTCTTAAACATATGGTGAACTATACCCTATAACAAACCTCAAACCCTGGAGAAGAGAGGACTGGTTTCCTAAGGTACTCCATAATCATATACAAACACTCTTTAAGACAAGTGCTTAGTGTGTGCTTGGGCACATGGGCACACACACTCTGTGAGTGTGGGAGTCAGTCTGCTCCTTCCACTGTGTGTGGAAATAGAACTCAGATCACCAGGCTTCGTGGTGGTTGCGCTGACCTGCTGAGCCACATCACTGGCCCAAATGCTCATTCATTTTGGTTTTTTTTCAGTAGCCCTGCTTGCTACCTAGTTTGCTAGGTAGACCAGGCTGGCCTCAAACACACAGAAATCAACCTGCCTCAGCATCCCAATTGCTAGGATTAAAGGCATGTATTATCATACCCAGTAATGCTCACTTTTTAACAACTAAAAAATGAGAAAATAATGCAAGAAACACAAATGTGACAAATGTAATGAGGGAAAAATTATTTAATATATCATCTCAGAAAAAGATCAGTTACTACACAACCTAAACAGTGCCACCAGCTGGAGACCAAGTGTTCCTACACATCAATCTACAGGGGCAATGTCACATTCAAATGATTAAAATCGTAAAAAAATAAGCAACTCCATGGTCACAAATTTAGTAACTTATATGAAATTAACAAATTCTTTGAAATAATAACTCTAGCCCAAAACAATGATAAAATAACAAAGG
Organism: Uromys caudimaculatus; assembly: GCA_028551405.1. Lineage (NCBI taxonomy): Eukaryota > Metazoa > Chordata > Mammalia > Rodentia > Muridae > Uromys > Uromys caudimaculatus. The sequence continues at coordinate 53,448,794 of CM052719.1, read as the reverse complement.
GAGATGGAGTAGCTTAGATGAAACAGATTATTTGAAGACTACCAAGAAGAGAGATTAAATAGTACAAGCCTGCACATACACACATAGGAAAGAAATTAAATCAATACTTAACAGTTGCTAACAGATGCCACGAGACTCTCCTGGGTAACTTTTTCCTTCTCTTTAGAATGCTGGCCAGAGCCCAAATATGCTCTGTCCTTTGGGCTTACCTGCCACAAGACCACTATGCCAATTTAACTCAAAGGCATTGTGTTTTGGTTTTTTGTGTGTTTGATTTTGGTGTTCTGTTTCTTTTCCTCTTGTCTTATCCATCTCCCCTTTCTACCAGCTGCCAGAACTTACAGCTTGTCAGTCCTGAGGATTTCTTTTAAATTCATAAAACTGTCCTTAAGCTTTGAGACAGTTCCTAAATCTTCCAAAACTTTATTTTGTGTGTGCCTATATGTGTGCATGTGGATGAGTGTCTGAGTGTGTGTATGTGCGCCATGTGCGTGCCGTACACAGAGGTCACACACGGGATACCTTGGAACTCGTTACAGCAGTTGTGAGCTACCATGTAAGTTCTGGGAACTGAATCTGGGTCCTCTGCTCTTAACCACTGAACCATCTCTCTAGCCATCCTTAAATTCTTAGTAACGAGACTAAGAACTGCAAGAGGGGACTCAGATTTCCCATGTGCAAGTTGGGCGGAACTCCCCAAAATTTCTAGTGACGCTACTTATTGGTATAAAGCACGCTGTTTTAGGTGATTATTTCAGGTATTCAATTGTGAAGAAAAGAGAAAACACAGAAGAGAGTAACAAACATGTCAGCTCTAAAATAGAGAATGATCAGGGCTGGAGAGATGCCTCAGAAGTTAAGAGCACTGGCTGCTCTTCCAGAGGACAGTGTTCAATTTCCAGCACCTAAATGGCAGCTCACAACCATCTATACCTCCAGTTCCAGAGGATCTGACCCTCACACAGACTACATGCAGGCAAAACACCAATGTACATAAAATAAAAACAAATTATTAAAATTAAAAAAAAAAAAAAACAGAAAAAAAATTAAAATTAAAAAAACAGAATGCAGCAAGGGCCAGACACTGCAGGAAGTGAGCAAAGAGGTGGAAGAAAAATGAAAGACAGAGGAGCCAAGTGGTTTGTGCACTATAAAGAGGCAGAAGTGGAGACTCTGGAGTGGCTGCTCCTGCTCCTTGGGAAATGGTGAGTTACACTGTCCATCAACAGAGCCGGTAACATATGCAAGTGCCAGTGAGCCCATGGCTTCTTCCTGTGAGAAAATGGACCACTGGTGAGTTGCTACGACTCCCAGCTGCATCCTGGTCCAGGAAGAAGAGCTGGACCTGCAGAATGGAGACCCACAGCTGACTCATCTCTCTGGATGACGCTATGTTGGACTACAGTTTTTCTGTGCTGTGTTTAACTTTGGCTGGGGATGTACTTCCTTTGATCTCTTTGGGCTGGACAAACATTTAGCCATCCTGACTTTCCAAATAAGATGTCACTGCTGGCACAGCACATTCAAGCGCCACTAAGATGGGAAGTGTGTGGTAGAAAGATGGCAGAGAAAGAGAAGCAGGAACGATTTGTGCACTCTAAAGGAGGCGGAACTGGAAACTTGAGGGTGGTGAGAAACAGCCTGATGAGATTAAACTGCACTTCCACCTCAGGCCATGGTGAAGTCCCAGCCCATGGTGCCGCAGAGTGCCATGTCTGGTCCATGGCGCTGTAGCATTAAGAGTCCCATGTTACCACCATAGGTCATACAGACGCCCTTTCTTGGTTGCTGCCTAGGACCATGTAGCTGTCTGAGGGCTGAGCAAAGCTGGCCCTGCCTCTGCCTCTGCCCCTGTCCGTCATCTGTGCTGCATGGGAGAGTCAGCCTGGAAAGCAGGAGAGTTGCCCCCACCACGAGCTGCACCACTGAAGAAAGTGGACACCCCCTTCCCCCCACAAGGATCCCCACACTGTGCCTGGGCAACACAGTAAAGCTGGCCCTGGTAGTAGGGTGGGAGGCCACAGGCGAGCCAGCCCCTAAGGCATGAGTTCAGGAGAGCTGGTTCCGACCTCACTAACTACAGCACTCAGGAAATGGAGCCCCACACACCTGGGCAGCACTGTAGAGTTGGCCCTGGTGGAATGGGAATTGGTGAGCCAACCCCAATAGTGTGAGCACAGGCGAGCTGGTCCCATCACTCACCAGCCATGCAGTAGCATGGGTATAGGAGAGCTGGCTCAACATTTTGCCTGGGCAGCATGGGAGAGGTGGCTCTGCATCTCTAGCATGAGAATATGCCAGCCCATAGGGCATGAAAGTGGGAGGCTGGCCCACCCCTCACCTGGGAAACGCAGGAGAGTTGGCCCTGATGGTGCTCATGCAGGACAGCTGTTGAGCAGACCAATTCAGCTACCACCCAGGACCAGCTTCAGGAGTTTGAGTTAGCCCACTCCCATTTATGAACTGCTGGAACCTGTGAAGGGGCCGGTCTTGCAGAACCAAAGCTGCAGGATCTCCATGAAACAGGGCAACAACAGGGCAAAATATCCGAGAGGAGTCCCAGTGAGGTTCCAGGATTGATAATGTAGCAGAAGCCAGAGGCCTCACACCAGACCAATGACTCATTACAATGCACATTTGCAAGGGAAGCTGCTTGGACAAAAGTGTATACACACTGCAGCTTCCATGGTGATATTGTTTTGTTTGGGTTTTCCTTTCTTTTCTTTGGGGGAGGGGGTTACAAGAACAGAGGGCAGAAATGGAGGGATGAGGAGATGAGTGAGATTGGGGTGTTTAATGTGAAATTCCCAAAGGATCAATAAAAAAGTTTTAAAAGTTTAAAAACACACAAGTTAAATAAGAGAATGATGACTTTAAACTAATGTTTAAGGTACACATAAAAAAACAGGAGGACACTGAGTAGGGTTCTCTTGAGGATAAAAATAAAAGAACAAATAACAAAAGAACTTAATACATTACCTTATCTAATTTACAGCTTACCTCATCAGGCCTGGATAGTCCAACAATGGCCATCTCCATGATGGAGAGGCTCCATCCACGAAGGCTGGAGGCCTCAGGAGCTTCAATCTGGCACTAAGGGCTTGGAAGACACCAGGACAGCTTCTTCAGTGGTCTTCAGTCCACACCGGAAGGCCCGAGAAGCTGACTCCAATGTCAGGGAAGGATGGCGGCAGCAGCTGGGGCAACGAGACAGATGCACTCACCAGCAAGAAGTGAAGGCAATCAGGGAAGAAACACTGCTCCTTCTTTGGACTTCTCAAAGTGTCATCTACTCTATGATGGCAGACACGGGGTCTTCTCACCTCAGTTAATCCTCCCTGAAATTTCCTGGCAGACCTGCAGAGACAGGCCTCTTAGTTGATTCCAGAGCCATTCAAGTCAACAGTAAAGATCAGTCATCATATGAGCAACCAGCAATGTTCAGGACGTGTGCACCCACTGAGCACTTTGCACCCTCACAACTTCCGGGCCTGCCTGTCTCTGCCCACGGGCTCCTCTCACACTAGTCTGACTAAATGTGTCTCGGGTGCCAGCATCACAACTGCACTTTCTCTAACTATTGGTTTTCACATCTAACCTTGGCCGTTCCTCCCTATTCACACTGCTGGCACAATCCTTGCACACAACCTTGATGAAAGCTCTGCTAACGCCCCTGGGCTCAGAAGGCCTTTCGCACTGAAGCCACAAATGGTAAAAGTTTTGAGGTTTTGAAATGATCAGCTCTGTTCTTACTATTCTTAGCTTTTCTAGCAATACTTTATACCTATATCATCAGGAATATGTATCTTTCTAAGAGCCTCTCTAAAAGCCAGTGACTAGGCTCTATCTTTATCTTTCTATTGTCTATGTTCTCACTGAACTCTTCGTCATATAGCTCAGTGTTTTATTTATAAAGATTGAACAATGTATCAATGAAAAGAAAACCAAGTAGTAAAGTCATAAAAATCAAGAGATAAAATGTCAAAGGGAAAACCTGAAAAATGAAATGAAAACAAAACAAACAAACCAAAAAAAGGATGGAAGGTGGAAACAGTCAAGGGTCTGTACCAAGCTGAGTGCAGTGATGCACACCTTCAACCATCACTCGGGAAACAGGCAAGAACATCACTTGAGATCAAGCCTATCCTGGTGTACAGAGTGAGTTTAATAGAGACCCAGTCTTAAAAATACAAAAACAAATTTACATCAGTCTGGTACAATGTGTCTCACAAAAGCAAATACTTCTGAATTTAAAGTATGAAGCCACCACTGTACCATAAAAATAAATTAGGTAGTGCATACGCATGTACACACACACACACACACACACACACACACACACACACACACACACAACCATTACAAAGATGTATACCACATTTTCGCTATCCATTCATCACTGATGGACATCTAGGTGGTTCTCATTTTCTAGATATTTTGAATAAAGCAATGATGAACATGGTTGAACAAGTCTCTTTGTCGTAGGATATACAGCGGTACACATACAGTACACTACTGTATATCCTCCTGTAGTAGAGTCCTGTGAGTCTATGCCTAGGAATGTAATAATCGGGGTGTGGTGGCTTGAATAAGAAAGGCCTTCAGAGGCTCCTGTATTTGAATGCTTGGTCATCAGGGAGCAGTACTACTTGAGAAGGATTAGGAGGCGTAGCCTTGTTGGAGTAGGTGTGGCCTTGTTGGAGGATATGCATCACTGGGGGTGGACTTTGAAGTTTCAGAAGCCCAAGCCAGGCTCAGTGTCTCTCTCTCTTCCTGCAGATCTGGATGTAAAACTCTCAGCTACTGCTCCAGCACCATGTCTTCTGCATGCCACCATACTCCTTGCCACAATGATAATGAGCTAAATTTCTGAAACTATAAGCTTGTCCCAGTTAAAAGCTTTGTTTATAAAAGTTGCCATGGCCATGGTGTCTCTTCACAGCAATAGAACAATGACTAAGACTCTGGGTCATATTTTGTTTTTAAAAACTGTTAGATGAATAACCCACCATTCTGATTGGATTTGAGGAAATCCATACCTGACACTGTAAACCTAGCCAAAAACTCATGGCCTCTAGGAGTAAATTACTAACAGAGATTAGCTATACTGTCTCGGAGCCAGGTTACTTTTTAAATATCTATGTTCATACCCACAAACAAATGCACTCTTAGTCTCAATCAGAGAGGACTCCTTTTGCAATGAATGTCAGTGAACACAGGATATAGGGGTGTCCAAAGTGCTGAGAATAAGTGATAGTTAAGTGTGCAACCCAAATAGGACATTTTAAAAATTATTTTTAATTTTCTTTTGGTATTTTACTTATTTTTATTTCATAAATGTGGGTGTTATGCCTTTATGTATTCTACGCAACATGTTCATGCCATGTGAGCCACCATGTAAGTGCTAGGAATTGAACTCTGGTCTTTTGAAAGAATAGCCAGTGCTCTTAATTTCTGAGTCATTTCTCCAGCCCGGAATAGGACATTTATACTATTACCTCTTAGGGATCACAGCACAGGAGGGGGTGAAAAATGTAAGAGCAGGAGAGGAAAGGGCATAGCAGTGCCAGTGATGTCCTGACCTCGTGGTTTGGTCACATCCAATGGGACTACTCAGAATGGCACCAACAACAGTCAACTATGGGTTGGGGAGGGGAGGGGCCTAGAGTGCTCTACTAACCTTCCTTGAATTATTGACCACTGACAGATCCTAGAGGAGAAGCCATTGTCTTCAGAGTGGTTCCAACACAGAATTTAAGAAAGGAGATCAGAAAGGGAACTGCAGGGATAAGGCGGGACTGGGGGCGCGCTGCAGTCAGAGAGGATGGGCCACTGCGTGCATTTTATACACGTACGGAATTGTTAGAGGAGAAATCTGTTTAAGTTATAAAAATCTTAAGGGAAAAAAGCATCACGGCTCATACTTGCTACTCCAGAACTTTGGAGGCAGCAAAAAAATCAGGAATTTGAGGCCATCCTTACCTACACAAGGACCTACCTCAACATAATACAGAGATTAACTAAATCAAATCAAAAACTTACATACTGCAACCAAGTAGAAATTAAGACAGGCATGCATAACCAACTAAAACTTCAAAATTCAAGCTGTGGACGAAGCTCAATGGCAGAGCACACAAGAACCAGAGTTCAATTCCCAACATGCACCTCCCCAAGAAAAGTTAAAAAAAAAACACAACGTAATCTATCATCAACAATAACAAAAACCTATGAATGGCCTGGAGAGATGGCTCCAATGTTAACGCAGCGCCTGCTCTTCCAGAGGACCCAGGTTCAATTTCCAGCATCATGGTGGCTCCCAGCCACCTGCAACACCAGCTCCATGGGATCTGATGCCCTCCTCTGTCCTCCCCAGGTACCCATACACAGACTTAAATACAGGCAATACTCCCATAGAAATAAAACATAAAAATAATTTTAAATTAGGATCAAAAACTGTATGTCAACAAAAGGGGAAGTAAGCTTTTTCAGAAGAAATAAAAAAACCTGGTTTTTGCCCAAAGAAAATCTCAAAAATTCAAGGAATTAATGTGATACCATAGCAAACATACAGGATACACAGTTCTATCCATTAGCAATAAGCCGATGTGAAAATAAAAACACTACGCTGCTTGTACACCTGCAAAGATGAATGACACAGAAGGAAACGTGCCCAAGTGTAACAAAGAACTACAGATGCTGGGTGTGGTGTCGCACATTCTCGAAAGGAAGAGACAGGCAGGTTACTGTGAGGTCCAGGCCACACTGGTCTACAAAGTTCCAGAGTTCCAGGCCAGACAGGTCACACAGTGAGACTTTGTCTAAAAAAAGACAAAATAAGGGAAGCCTGCAGACATTAACTACAATTTTTTTAAATTATGTATTTTACATGTATGGGTGTTTTGCTCCCACTGCATTCATCCCTGGTACCCATGAAGGCCGGAAGAGGGCTTCAGATCCCCTGGGACTGAAGTTACAGATGGGTGTAAGCCAAGTGGTCACTGGAAATCAATCCACAAGAGCAACAGTGCTCTTAACCACTAAGCCAGCTCTCCAGCCTCACACTACAAATCACCAGTGAAAGCAATGAACCTAATAAAAGGAGTGCTACTGCAGGACCCTGGACATACAGTGTTGAAGGGCACAGTCTGCTGTGTCCTGTCCCAAGTTACTCCATGTTAAGAAAAAACAGTGGCTTTCCAGGCAACGCCTTGCCCTGAGTGACTCCGTCTGACTCCATTTTGAGGAAAGAGAATGACTACTGCCCCTCGGTACACACACAAACAATACTATCTGTTCACCCAGATAGCACAGACTGCTAAGGCTTGTTCCTGAGAACAGAAAGGGAGCTATTCTATAAGTTTATCAGGGTGAGTTGAAACTAGAAGGGCATTCGAGTGTATTACAATGCTATCAGGAAAACTAGGAAGGGCATAACTCCCTCTCCTGGCCTCTTAAAGTGATAGACACCTACTAGCACTAGGATGTCTGGCCCCAAACCAACCTATCATCTGATAACTGGCATATAAATCAAGAAAAGACAAGCAGGGACTCTTGTCCCTGAAGTTTCAACTCAACTAGGTCCCTTGACTCAGCCTACTCAGCTGTCTGGCCCTCCACCTATTCCCTATCTAGACCTGGACCTGAGTCCACAGTTGCCTGTTCTCAGAGCCTGGTTCTGCCTTCTATCTAAAACTAAGCAGTATGGCTGACAAGCCTGAGTCCTCTCGGTGGCACAGTTGTCCTGAGTTCTTTATCATATCAGTACAAGCTCAAACTACATTTCTCTCAGCCTACTTCTAAGCCTTTTCTATTACCTGTATTCATTTTAAAAATTAAATATATGCATAGATATACTGTGTGCTGTGACATGAAAATTAATATTAACAATTGAGACTAGAATAAAACCCACATTAGCCTTGTCCTAATTACAAAAGTAAGTGAAATCATCTGGCAAATTGCTGCCATCAAAGCCTTTTAAATTTATTCTTATTCAAAAACATTCTGATACTCTGGGAAGATACAAATGTGTACATATTTCTAGCATAATATGCTCATGATAGGAAATAATAATGTCAGTTCTCAGTTTAAACTAGAAGCTCAACATACTTCCAATAAAAATCCTAAAATAAAGTAACAGGAAATGAATTATAAAGGTTGTGTGGAATGAAGAAAAGAACTAGAATGGTGAACGTAAGAGTCAACTACGACACTTCCTGACTAACAGTTCTCAGCGACCCTCAGTACTCAAAACAATGCACTATTTGAGGGAGGAAAAATTAACAAACCCACAAATGCACAAGCAGAAATAAAAACAAAAATATAATCAAAGGATGTTTGACAGAAGAACAAAATAAATTCAATGAGACAAGTCATCTTTCCCAGAGCTGTTTCTAAACATCTTTGCAAAGAAACTCATTGGACTTTACAAATGTCGCAAAATTAACCTAAAGAGGACCCCATACTTACATGGAATGCAAAGTTCAGAACTTCTCGAAGGCAGCACAAAGAACCTAGACAGTCTTAGTCTAGCAAGCAGCCTTCAGCGCAACACCAAAAGCAGAATGTGAGCGCCAGCCCGGATCTTGACGTCATCCGCGTACTGGCTCCCCCTCCCCTCCGCAGGGCGGGGCCTCCCGCACAGCGCTGACGCGGAAGAGGATCAGGGCGGAAGTACCTACGGGCCGCAGGCGGAGGCCCAGGTCGCAGTCCCTCTGTCCCCGCGCCCACTGCCCCAGCCCCGGGGAGGACCCACCACTCCGGCTCCCGCGGCTCAGCCGGCCGCTCCTCCCGTCAGGGGACAGCGGCCCTCGCTCACCATGGCGCAGCTCCGAGCTCACCCGCGTTCCCCTCACGGCTCCAAAGCAGTGGCTCCCACAACGGCCTTCCTCAGCCTTGGTTAAGAACCTTTAGCTAGCATGGCGGCCGAAAAGAGCCCGCCCCCCGCCTCCTAGCAGCTTCGGATTGGACAACCTGCCTGGCGATCCTGATTGGCTAGAACTGCTCTGCGTGGGCTGAATGACAGGAGTGGTTCCTCTGGACGCTTCTTAGGCTGTGAGCCTAGAGCCCATTGTTTAGTGTTGTGGTGGCCAGCAGGTGTCAACATAGGCTCATGGCTCCTGTGTACCTCTAGGTGTGTCCTACTGAATGATTCCAGGACCCTGGCCAGTGAAAATAGTTGACAATGTCAAGCCAGTTTTGTGACTCTGACATACCTAGGGACAAGTCTGCTGAAAGAACCAAACTAGTGTTCTGTGCCGACAGCTCAGGAGAGCACTGTGCTTCTCCAGAATATTTTTGTTGAGAGTCTTGCTGTATAGTGTACAAAAGCCTTAAACTTGTCACCCTCCTGCCTCAGCCTACTAAGTACTGAGATCATAGGCCCTGAGCCAATATGCCTAAAGCCATAATTTTTTTCTTAAACAGTCATTAGAGAACTTGCAACTTTCTAGACTTTCCTCAGGTACTCTTCTCCTTCACATGTAAAACTGGAGGGAAAACAACTGAGAGTACGTAATTAAGGGACTGGCAAATGTGATGACGAGATGTCTTGTCGTTTAAGAGTACTGCCTACTCTTCCAAAGGACCCAGGTTCCATTCACAGTGCCCACAAAGAGGATCACAACCTTCTGTTAACTCCAGTTCCAAGGAATCCAATGCCTTCTGGCCTCCATGGGCACCAAGCATACATAACAGACAAACATTTAAACAAATCACCAATACACTTAAAGTAAAACTAAATGTTTTAAGTATGTAATTGAATAGCTAAGAAAATAGCTCAGTTGCCTAGAATGCAGGAAACCCTTGGTTCAATCCTCAAAACCACATAAACTAACAAAGATGACATTTGTTTATAAGCCCCCACCAGCAAGTCATAAATTCAAGGTCATTCTCTACTACATAGTGGTTTTGAGGTCACTCTCTGCTGTGTGACACTCAAAAAAACAACAACAACAACAAAAAAAACCCAAACTAAAAGCTGATCACAACTTTAATCCCAGTACTCCAGAGGCAGAGGCAGGCAGATCTCTGTGAGATCAGGCCAGCTTGGTCTACACAAGAGACCCTATCTCAAAATAAAATCTGTCCATCATTGAATGGTTCAATCTACAAATGTGCTGCACATACACTCATGTAGGCTCACACAAATTGCATATAAAATAAATAAGTATTTACACATTAACCCTATAGCAGCAATGGCATCTAGTGAGAGTGAGTTAGATGAAGTCTCAGAATAAGAACTCAAATGATGATTATAAGTATGTTTAAAGACAGAAACAGCCGAACAAAATACAGAAGGCAGTGGACAATATGAAGGAGAAACTCAACAAAGAGAAAAACCAGTCTGAAATGTGGAAATAAAAAACTGTGGGTAGCCTCATCAATAGACTAGATCAAGGAGAGAACTGAGTAGCTGAGCTTGAAGACTCAGTGGAGGAACTGAAGAACCCAACAAGGACACAGATAGCACGGTAATAATGAGTAGTTACCAGTGAGAATCTCAGAGAGGCACAACACTGAAAAGACCACATTTAGGGGTGACAGGCATGTGTCTGACTTTCCTAGAAATGTCAGAAGTCACATGCATGAAGTCTCATCAATCATGACCTGAACAAGGACACCAGTAAACATGCTAATGGGAAGAAAGGCCTCAGAGGTTTTAAGCCAGTCTGGTCCACATGGCAAGTCAGAGCTTCAGAGTGAGATTCTGTCTTATTTTGGGTTTTTTTGGTTTGTTAGTTGGTTGGTTTTGGCTTTGGTTTGATTTGTTTTTTAATGTATATGGTGTCTGCCTACATGTATGTCTACGGGCCAGAAGAGGACACCAGATCACGTTATAGGTGGTTATGAGCCACCATGTGGTTGCTGGGAATTGAACTCAGGACCTCTGGAAGAGCATTCAGTGCTCTCAATGTCCAAGCCATCTCTTCAGCCCCTTGGTTTTGTTTTTTTGTTTGGAGTTTTTGTTTGTTTGTTGATTGGTTTTTATTTATTCGTTTTATTGTTATTGGGGTTTTTGTTGCTTTTGTTTAGTTTTCAGTTTGGGGTTTTTTGTTGTTTGTTATTGTTTCAAGACAGGGTCTCTCTGTATAGCCCAGGCTTTGAGCCCAAACTCAGAGATCATCCACCTGCCTCTGCCTTCCAAGTACTGGGATTAAAGGTGTGCACCACAACCGCCCAGACATTTGTATTTTATTCATTTTCTTTTTACATACATTTAAAAAATGTAAATAAAAAGAAGAGGTTAAACTGTTGCCCTATGTGAGTAGATGATGCTGCTGTGTGAAAAAAGTCTCCCTAGAGAGAAACAACAAACATGCCAACAGGCATCCCACAGCACACCACAGTATAGACGCCACCAAAGCCCAAATCTGTAAACCAGTGAGCTTTACTGGGCTTACTTTCAGGACCAGAAATGACTGAAAGACAGCTGCATCACCAAAGCCCACTCCAGCATGAGTGACAGCTCACAAAAGCTGGGAACCTAGAGCTCACTGCAGAGCCTTCAGGCAGCTTAGCAGGTTTCTAACAGGGAACACACCACTGTTGTCTTGCTAAATGGACATGCTGTCACAGTGCCTTCTACATGTTCATGCTTACACACATGCTTTAGTGCTTCTGTCAGCCTCAGCAGAGCCGTGCTCCCCTGCAGCAGTCAGCAGTCAATGCAGAGACTCCTAAGTGTTCAAAGTACTGAAAATGAGTAGCTGCTGATTGCTCAGCCCTAAAGGAGACCTCTAGATCGACCTCCTCCCAGCAAGGCTCGGGAAACATCACGGAAGGCAGCGAGGGGGAGCGAGAGGGGGAGGATGAGGAGGCTTGCTGTGAAAGCCATGGGCAAGGCATGGAGAGTGCCGTGGAGAATCCACTGCCGCTATGGTCACCTGCACATAATCAAGCCAACTGTCAGTCAGTGTCAACAAGCAGTATCAACTGGACCGCAGGAGGAAATAAAAAGAACAGAACAGGATGGGAGAGGGGCGTGATGTGAGGCCTGGAGGATGTGGAAGACAGGAGTTGGAAGAAGATACAAACAAGATACATCGAAAGTCTGGATAAATCAGTCAACCCTGGTAACATTGTAGCTCCTTTCTTTAAGTGACTCCAGAGCATCAGGAGTCCAAAGGCAAAAGTGGGAAATACTAGCTTCTAAATCAATGGAACGCTGCTTGGATTATCTCTGCATTTTGTAATCAAGATTTCTAGGCTATCAAAGTATGAAGTCATAGGAAAAGAAAGCAAATTTTTTTGAGACAGAATCATTAATGGTGATTGTAAGTGGACCATTTCTATTTCTACCACTTGAATCCTGATCACTGAAGAAAAGTAGCATACAATGGACACCAATTCAGAATACAGATAGCCTTGGAGAGGCCCTTGGTACCATTTCAGCCTATCTCTACCTGATGGTTGCTCTGCATTTTTAAAGATGTGTTTTTAAAATATAATATGTGTGTGTATGTGTGTGTGTGCACCACATCTGTGGATAATTTCAGAGACCAGAAGAAAGGGTCAGGTTTCTCTGGAGCTGGAGTTACAGGTAGTTGCTAGCATCCCAGTATGGGTACAGGAAACTGAATTTTGGTCCCCTGGAAGATCAGCAGGTTCTGCTAACTAAAACAAATTTTCCAGCTCCTTCAGATGAGTTTGCAAGAGCTTAGACTATCAAGGTAAAAAAGCCTAACGCGCTGACAACAGAGCTTACAGGCAGCTCCTGTGGGAATTTGATGGACCAGAGCGCACAAAGTGGTGTGAGCTTTGTAACCGATGAGGTTTCATGAGGGAACAATTCTTGAAATGGCTTAGGAAAGGTCAGCCTGTCCTGACCCTGCACCTCTTCCTGTCTGGGGACACATCTGCCTGTAAACAAATGATTTCTCACTTCTTTTAATGGAATGTTTTTCTACGGCAAAAGGTCTATTTCCCTGCTGATAGAGGGTCCTGGTGTGTACAGGCGAGTCTCTGGAGGAAGGAGGGACCTGTGGGGTGTTTTACAAGATCACAGGTTACATTGTATAAGCCCTCTCAGCCTACACCTGACGTGATCTCAGCCTTTTGATTTGAAAAACCCTGACCTACTTTGTTTTGGCAGCAAGAGTCTTCCCCCAGGCATATATCTGCTCTTGTTCGGCTGGCTAGAGTACTCGTTATATCCTTCATTGGCTTAATAAAGTTTGGTGATCTGTGACTCTGGCCCGTGGATTATTTTAGTTCTTTATCAAGAATTGGAGTAGGAAACATTCTGTAACATGGAACATTCTGGGGGGGGGGGGGG
>CM052719.1:53419429-53435021 GCA_028551405.1 Uromys caudimaculatus | reverse complement strand
GCCCTAAAGATGGCGCCGGTTCCCTGCTGTCGCGTCTGCACACCTAGTGATAAACAAGTCCATTTATGGCTGTGCCTGATATCGCCATTTGACATCATGGTTGGGCAACCTATCTACTAGCTCCACGTGGCATTTAACTATTGGTGATGATTATTGTATATATTGCGGGGTAGGCTGGGGAGAAGGGTAGAAGCTGCTGTACAAGGGACCTGAATAAACCGCTTGGCGAAGATCTTAGTGGTTGCGTCATTCTTGCCGGTCGAGGGAGACGCGACAGGGGTCTCTGCCCTCCTTCTCTCATTCGTGGTCTTCTGTTGCCCAGGTCCCTTGTCTGTCTAAGTCCTGTCTTTTCTCTCTCTCCTACCACTGCAGCCAAAATCCTAGTCAGATTCCTTTCCTGTCTACGATCCCTCCGGTTCTCTCTTTCCTCTGCTTCCTGCTTCTCCCTCTCTTTCCTTTCTTCTTCTGTCTCCCTTTTATAAAACATTTTCTCTGCCTCCTTGACTAAATCCTGCAGAGACAGGGTCTGCAGTCCTTCTAAACATTGTAGCTTTTTCTTAATATCTGATGCTGATTGCCCTATAAAGGCCATAGCTACTGCTGCCTGCTGACCTTCAGAGGTTGGGTCAAAAGGGGTATAACGCCTATAGGCCTCCATCAAATGTTCTAGGAACACAGACGGGGGTTCGGCTCGTCCTTGGAGGACCTCTCTTACCTTAGCCAAATTGGTGGGGCATCTGGCCGCCCCTTTGAGACTTGCCATGAGAGCCCGACGATAGACTGTCAGCCGCTCCCTACCTTCTGCCGTGTTGAAGTCCGAATTAGGGCGGTTCAGGGGAAATCCGGCATCTATCAAATTTGGAAGGTTGGTGGGAGTCCCATCTGTCCCTGGAACATTTTTACGAGCTTCCAGGAGAATCCTCTCTTTCTCCTCAGTAGTAAAGAGAACCTGTAGGAGTTGCTGGCAGTCATTCTAAGTAGGCTGGTGGGAAAGCATTAGGGACTCCACCAGTCCTGTTAGGCTGGCAGGGTTTTCTGAAAAAGAAGGGTGGTTAGTCTTCCAATTGTAAAGATCAGCAGAGGAGAATGGCCAGTATTGGAGGGGTTGGAGTTGAGGGGGTTCAACCAGAGGCCCATAGACACGAAGCGGCAATGCTGTGGTGGAGTCCGGCCCTCCAGGGCCCTGTGCAGGACTCTGGACACACCAACTCTGGTCCTGGCGGCTGGTCTGCCCTCCGCACCACCGCTGGCCCTGTGATCTGGCACCTGAGGTAGAGGGTAAGGGGGCGGGAGAGGAGTTGGCCATTCGGGTGGCTCCTCAATCTCCGGATAGACCTTAGGAGGAGCCGAAGGCTGACTCTCAGGCTGAGTCTCAGGCTTTGGAGTTCCGATTATCTGAGGGCCAGGACTCAGGAGCCTGGCTTTTGTTTCTGTGCCCAAGGCTTAAGCCATGGAGGGGGGTCTTGTGCAAGATCCTCCCAGACAAGGATGTAAGGTGCCTGGTCAGGATGGGACCCTGTTCCCTTTTGAAGAACGATGGCTTTCACTGCCGAAATAATAGAGAGGTTAAAGGTGCCCTCCAGGGGCCAGCCAACATCAAAAGTCGGCCACTCTGAAGAACAAAAAGTCTGTCATGGCCCTTTCTTTACCTCAACTGACAAATTGTGTGCCCTAACCTTAATCTCAGTTCAATGTCCTAAAGTCAAACCTAGAGGAGTCGTTATCGTCTGTCCCATCGTCAAAGTCACAAACAAGACAAAACAGATACTGAAAATACACAAAGACTGACAAGCGCCCGCTTCCAAAGGCAGGCAAGCCCAATTCAGAAAATCAGATGGCCAGGAGGACCTCGTCCTCTCCGGCACCCTGATGGGAATCTCCCAGGCATCCCTGGGGTCCCTCCAGACCTCCTGGGATGCCTCCCAGGGTGACAGTCGGTGATCCCCTAGCACGTCTGCTGATCACGCCCTCAGCCTCTACCCGAGACCAAGAGATCATCGTCTCCTCACGAAGACGTGAGCGACTGCATAAACCGAAAGTACAGAATCAGACTTCAGCCGGCACAGACGGATAAAAACAAACAGACTGAAAATACACAGACAAAGACTGACAAGGGCCCATTTCCACCGAGACAAGCAAAACCAATTCAGAAAACCAGACAGCCGGGAGGACCGTGTCCTCTCTGGCACCCTGATGGGAATCTCCCAGGCGTCCCTGGGGTCCCTCCAGACCTCCTGGGATGTCTCCCAGGGCGACAGTCGGTGATCCCCTAGCCCATTGGCCGATCATGCCCCCAGTCTCTACCCGAGACTGGGAGATCGTTGTCCCCTTATGGAGGCGCCAGTGACTGCAAACCAGACTGCGTGCAAACTGAAAATACAGATTCAGACTTCAGCCGGCACAGACGAGCAAGAACACAAACAGAATCTCACCTCCAAGCAGGTTTTCAGAGACAAGGGTGGTCGCAAATCCCGGGACAAGCCCCCAAATGAAAGACCCCCGAGCTCGGGAGACCCTCACTCAAGTCTCAGGATGTCGCGACCCCCCAAGAACTTACAAAAGACCGTCCTTGCTGAAATCACATGAGGTTTATTCAGGGGACCAGTGCACTGGGGTCGAGCTCGTAACCTACGCAGAGGCAGAGGAGTTCGACCCCCAGCAGTTAAAGTCAGGGGTGTTTAAAGGAAAAAAAACCACAAAGCAAGGGATGGGTAACAGAAAGAATTTGCGTTATGGGGAAGTACAGAATGTTCTAAGTTAGTCACAAGGCAGTTGCACAAACATTTTTGTGGTTAGCTAATTCCTGAAACATTGTGCCTCTGGCCCTGGGGCCAGGCCAAGGTCAGCCGTTTCTTAGGGGAAAGAATGCAGCCAGGTGGGGTTTGGCCAAGCATGCAATTTCAGTCTTATTTCTGTTTCTGGCTCCAAGTGTGCTAGGGGTCTAACTTTCCTCATAAGGGGGTCAGGCCTTTCAATAAGAGCTGTAACACAGCCTGGGAAGAAATCTGCTTTCCTGAAACGCCACCAGAAGCTCCCCCGCACTCCTCAATGGCTAGTTAGCCTCTCATTGGCTCAGCCTGGCTGGACTCAGTGCAGAGCGACTATGGAGCAACTGAAGCAGTAAGATGGAGGTGGAGGTGGAGGCAGCTGCAACAGGGAGGCAGCGGAGGCAATTCCTCCTCCCTGCTCCCACTCTCTGCCCTTTGCCTGAACCCTCGCACCTGACTGGGCCAGAGATCTCCGTGGAAAGCCTCCAGTACACAGGCCCACACTCCATGACTAAAGAAAGCCACTGAGGCCAGGTGTGTGGCAGGAATGTCCCTGCATGGAGGCCATTGTGTGAAGGTGAAGCCTGGATTATGTTGGAGACCCCGAGATGTTGAAGATGCCAGAGTCACGGGTTACTTGCAAGGAAAGCTGCAAGTATGGAGAGGAACCATACCAAGAAAAAGAAGTGAGTTACAGTCAACAAAGCTAAAGGGAGTCGGAGGTCTGGAGAGCGTGTTGGTGTCAGACATGGAGATGCAGAGCTTGGAGTTTGCCCTGCTGGTTTTTGGTCTTGCTTTGGTCCAGTACTTCCTCATTGTGCTCCCTTTCCTATGTGTTGGAATGGTAATGCATATCCTGTACCATTGTATGCTTAAAGTATGGGTCTGGTTTTGGTTTTGATATTATAGGGAATTACAGTTTAAACATTGTTGAGACTGAAGTAGATATAGGGACTTTTGAAGTTGGACTAAAAGCATCTTGCATTATATTATGGCTATAAGCCTATGGGGGCCAGGGAATAGAATATGGTGGTTTGAATCAAGTATGGCCCATAGTGAGTGACACTATTAGGAAATGTGGCCTTGTTAGAGCAGGTGTGGCATTATTGGAGGAAGTATGTCACTGGAGTCAGGTTTTGAGGTCATATATGTTCAATATATGCCCAGTGTGGTACATAGTCTCCTTCTGCTGCCTTGGATCAAGATATAAACTCTCAGTTTCTTCCCCAGCACCATGTCTGCCTGTATGCTGCATATTCTCACCATAATGATAACGAACTGAACCTCTAAAACTGTAAGCCAGGCAAAATTAAATATTGTCCTTTATCAGAGTTGCCATGGTCACGATGCCTCTTCACAGCAATAAAACCCTAAGACAGACCCTCTCCGTGTACCTTGCCGCCTCGCTGCCTCTGTTAGTCCTCTCCAGAAAGGTCCTTCCAGACCATACCAGAACTGCCCTGCCATGATAACCTCTTACCTTCTAATTAATCCTTAAGCTGCTTTATTGATCTAGGAGTGGAACTTGGGGTCCCTAGACTTCTCTCACCAGTGTAATCTTACTGAATACATCCTTTTTTTTCTTTAAACTATTGCTTGCCTATATAACTTGCCTATAGGGGATGGTGTCCAACTTGGCATATTAGGGCTGCCGGGGCTCACTGTCACTCTAATAACTCTAATACATCATCATGGCCCACCTTCCCAGTGTTTCCACACATTGTTAAAGTCAGTACAGCCAAGGGCTTCTCAGTTATGTGCATGCTTTAAAATGATCTTAAGACAGGGGCTTTTGGTAATAGCCATGTTCTCATTTCACTGTTTCAGTGATCTAATCTCTCTCCCTTTCTTTATGAAGCCCATATTTTTAATATGCCTTAATAATCTTATTTCCCTTTTGGCATGCATACTGTCTGGTTTTGTGGTCAACCTGACACAAGCTAGAGTCATCAGAGAGGAAGAAGCCTCAGTTGAGGAAATGCCTCCATGAGATCCAGCTGTAAGGCATTTTCTCAATTAGTGATCAATGGGGGAGGGCCCAGCCCATTGTGGGTGGTACCATCCCTGGGCTGGTGGTCCTCGTTCTATAAAAAAGCAGGCTAGCAGTACCTCTCCATGGCTTCTGCATCAACTCCTGCCTCTTGCCCAGTTTGAGTTCCTGTCCTTGTGGGAACAAATGGAAAGAAGTCCCATGCGTCCACCCCGGGGGCTGTGGTTCTGGGAGGGACAGGACACACGGGAAGTGACCGTGTGCTCTTCTACAGTCCTCCAGGCTGGTCAGGATGTGTGAGAGGCCTCTGTGGAGACACAGCCTGTGGGTGGAAGAGGGGGCTGTTCCTGGAGAACGACGTAGCCGGCTTTGGAGATCCCAGGCTCTGGACATCGCAGACGCCACCGGATGCCGCTGCAGGAGAGCTGGGAACAAACGGAGCAGCAGAGCACAGCTGGTGTCCCTCTGTGGACCTGGTTGGCAGCTTGGGTGCCAGCTGGCTGCCTTGGCTTGGGCGGAAGTCTGCTGCAGCTGGAAATGCTGAGACAGCTTCGACGGGAGGGTAGACGTGCGGTTCATTAATCGAAGGCCGATTCCATTGTTTCCCACGACAGATGAAGATGAATAGAGACAGTCCATAGTTCTAAGGCATTTATTTTCATTGTGGTGAGTGGTGTGGGTGAGACCATACCCCGCGACCTCCGGAAGGGGTGAGGTAGAAATAGTAACTGGGAAGGGGCGTGGCTAAGTCTCTAAGTGTTTCATTAACATGGGGATGGCTTGGGGCTGTGTGGCCATGGTTCTACCTTTGGCGGGGGTTTGGGAGCATGGCCACACCTCTACCTGAGGAGGGGCTTGGGGGCATGACCCTTTTTGATGTGACCAAATGTCACAGACCTATGGAGTGATGTAGCCACTTGTTAGAAGCTGTATTCTAGGAGCTTTGGCAAATGGCTGCCATCCCTTGTAGGCTGAGACAGCCCATTGGGCCTGCAGTGTTCAAACCTTAGCCCGACCAGAAAACAGACTGCCAATCACGGCCTGACGTGTCCTGACTTCCTTTGGTGATGAACAGCAGTGTGAAAATGTAAGCCAAATAAACCCTTTCCTCCAAAGCTTGCTTTTTGAACACGGTGTTTGGCCACAGCAATTGAAACCCTAAGACAGCATGTGTTATTTATTTCAATTTTTGATATCTGATGTTTTATTTATTTAGTAATTTTGTTTTCTTTTTTTTTTTTCTTTTTCTTTTTTTTCTTTTTTTTTTTCTGAGACAGGGTTTCTCTGTGTAGCCCTGGCTGTCCTGGAACTCACTCTGTAGACCAGGCTGGCCTCGAACTCAGAAATCCACCTGCCTCTGCCTCCCAAGTGCTGGGATTAAAGGTGTGCGCCACCACTGCCCGGCAATTTTGTTTTCTTAAGACAGGATCTCAGCTAGCCCCTACTGGTCTCAAACACACTGTGTAGCAATAAGTGACCTTGAAATATGATTCTTTTGCTTCTGCCTCATGTGTTCTGGGATTATGTGACACCCATCTTGGCATGTGTTTTGGATTTTACATTAAAATGTGCAGCTTGAGAGGTGAGAGATGAGCTATCAGTTAGATATATAAGATGTATCAGTTAGGTATAGATATAGATGTGGGGGTTTGAATAACAACCCCCACAGGCTCATAATGAGTAATTGGTCCCCAGTTGGTGGCACTGTTCTGGAAGGACTGGGAGGTGTGGACTTCCAGTGCACTCTTTACCTCTTGCCTGTCTTTCAAGATGTGAGCTCTAGCTGCTGCCCCAGTCACCTGCTGCTCTAACCCTCTGAAATCATAAGCCCCAAATACACACTTTTCTTCTATAAGTTGCCTTGGTCCCACTGACTTCCCAACAACAGAAATGTAACTAAAATAGATGTTGATTCATGAGAACAGCTAAGCCAGCACTACTCCTCAGAAATTAGCTCTATTAGAAGGGGCCTGAAGACCACGATCTGCCCTTGATGTGGAAGAGCACAGGAAAGAAACAATACAATACATGTGAGAGACAACAGGAATGGAGCCTTACAGGAGAGAAAAGGCTTCTCTTTAAATCCAGAAAGGAGACGGGAATACTGGCACACCTTTAAT
This sequence comes from Uromys caudimaculatus, assembly GCA_028551405.1. Lineage (NCBI taxonomy): Eukaryota > Metazoa > Chordata > Mammalia > Rodentia > Muridae > Uromys > Uromys caudimaculatus. The sequence goes on along the minus strand of CM052719.1, from coordinate 53,428,143 downwards.
TTAAGCACTGTGAAGTCAGAGGCAGAAGGGTATCTGTGAGTTCTAGACTAGCCAGGGCTAAAGTAAGACTCTTATTTTGCCTTCTGTTGCTGTGCTAAAACGCCAGGACAAACAGCAGTGTGGGGAAGAAAGGGTTTATTGCAGCTTAGACCTATAATCCATCATGGAGGGAAGTTAAGGAAGAAATTCAAGGCAGGGACCTGGAGACAGGAGCTGAAGCAAAGGCAGTGGAGGGTGGCTGCTCTCTTATAGAACACAGGACCACCTGCCCAGGGGTTCTAAGCCTGGGCACATCACTCGTCGATCCAGAAAATGCCCTGAGAGCCTCTTCACAGATTACACTAGGTTGTATCAAGTGGACAAAATATAACCAAGACAGATCCTACTTGAAAAAAGAAAAAAAGAAAAGGAAAAAAAAAAAAGAAAAGGATAGTTTAAAGCTAAGATTAAGAGAGTTCCCCCCCTCAATAAGAGGGGCTACAGGGGTCTTCAACATTCCCCCCAAAAAGAAATATTTGATTTGTGTATATTAGAGAAATATTGGCTTTTGGGTGTCAGCCATTTCAACACCATGAAGTGGAAACTTAAGGGTTCTTTGGAGATTCTGCCTTATATTGTGTAGTTGAATTGCATTTGTCAGGACTCCATAGAGAGAAACACACCAAAAAACCCCTGGGTGTGCTGCAGCTTCTGCAGACTCGGGCTTACTGGTGGAGTGATGTCAGTTGAGACAGACGCACGTGCTGACACATGGAGGACATGTGAAGTCTGGAGGGTATAAAAAGGACTCAATGGACAGTGACAGGCTGGGCTTGGCTCGCTTATAGAGCTGGCTGTGCAACACTTGTGGGTCTTGCATCTTCGCTGATCTTCACTTCACTGAGAGAGGCACAGCCAAGAACTCCTGGCGCTCCTGCTGGTTGGTCCCTTCTGCTACTGAGGCTGAGGCCTGGCTGTCTCTGCTAGGCAGTGCCGCCGCTGCTAATTCATGTTTGCTATCCCAGCTCTATCAAACTGGACTCTTGGTGTGTCGTGAAGTGTTTGCAAGTGGGTCGAGCTGCAGCCGTTGATGACCTGTGAACTGAACTGCAGATTTCCAGACAAAACAGATGGGAGTTGCTCCAAAGAACCTCTCTAAACAGGTCCACCTCCCCTGTATCCTTTCTTTTCCACTACCTCTGGAGGGTGGGCTACAAGGGAGGTTAAAGGAATTAAGAACCATCATTAAAAATAGGTTTTGAGCCGGGTAGTGGTGGCACACACCTTTAATCCCAGCACTTGGGAGGCAGAGGCAGGTGGATTTCTGAGTTCGAGGCCAGCCTGGTCTACAGAGTGAGTTCCAGGACAGCCAGGGCTACACAGAGAAACCCTGTCTCGAAAAACACAAGCAAGCAAGCAAACAAACAAACAAAAATAGGTTTTGAAAAAATTAAAGTCACAACACCATGTGATTTAGTCTGAGCTAGTGTATGTGATGATGTGAACCCAGCGACCCTTTCTAATGCCGTGACCCTTTAATACAATTCTTCACGATGTGGTGACCCCCCCAACCACAAAATTATTTTCTTGGCTACTGTATAAACTATAAGTTTGCTACTATTGTGAATAACAATGTAAATATCTGTGTTTTCTGATGGTCTGTAGGGGTGGAGACACACAAGTCAAAAACCACTGAATTAGACTTTCGTGGTCCATTTCAGTATGAAGTGCATTTAGAGAACACCAGTTACAGATAAGCAGTAGGTGCTGGTGTGTCTCTTCCCCAGCGGGGGCTGGTACTGCCCATATCTGTGAGTTGGAGAGTTACCAGTGGTCTACTATGCAACTTAAACCATGATAAGAGTTATTCCTTAGATAAGGCTTTGTGTCTTAAGCCAGTGAGATGGGAAATTTGAGAAGATGGCAGAATGAGAGACAGAGAACAGAAATTCCTCCCCTGGGGGACTTAAAAAAAAATTCTTTTGTGTCAAAATTCACAGCCGTTTTTGCCTTTTCTCTAAGGTTCCGTGTCTCTCTGAAGAACTGAATATTTAAAACTCCTTCATTTTTCTCCAGTCGCTTGGAATTTGTTATTATCTTATTTGCAGCTGTGAAGATGAGCACAGAGGACCAGATACTGGACGGAATTATAAGTTAAGAGTTGTAAAATCACAGTACGGATAGCGTCTTAATAACTCTGCCCCAGAGAAAGAGTTGCTGGGGAGCCTGTGTGTTCTGGCCTCTAACAATGACCAGAGTTTGTGCAACTTTGGCTGGCCTAGATTTTACAATGTAGACCAGGCTGGCCTAGAACTCACAGAGATCTGCCTTTGCCACCAGAATGAATGCTGGCCACTACTTGACAGTCCACTATCAAAATCTTTGGTTTGCCTGAGTAAAAATCCAGGTCCACGGAGTACATCAGACCCAAGGTCCAATACCAATTCTAGGTCTGACGCAAGAAACCACTACACTGGACATTGAATTGGTAAGTGCACTGTGGACACCAATGACCCAAGACGAACAGGAACTACGCTTTGAGATCACCAAAGACTAAAGTACCGGGTAGGAATCAGGCAGATCTGGCTTTTATGCAAATCTCTCCCGAGCTGAGCGAGGTCCGGCCCTAGCCAATCAGGGCCTCCAGACAAGCCATCCAATCCGGAGCGCCAGGGAGTGGTGGGAGGCGGGCTCCTTCCGGCAATCCGGCTGTGCAGTCCACTTGGAAGCAAAGGAGGCGCAGTGGGTGCGCCCCCCCCCCCCCCCCGACCCCCTTCGCCTCGTTCGCTGTGGCCACCGCGGCCCGGAGCTGATGGGTGCACGGGCGAGCTCGGAGCTGCACCATGGTGAGCACCGGGCCACTGTCCCCAGATGGGGAAGAGCGGCGGGCTGAGCCGCGGGAGCCAGGGTGGTGGGTCCTTCCTGGGACTGGGGGAGGGGTGGGTCGGGCGTCTTGGAAAGTTCGGCTTCGGGAGAAGATTAGAGTTTAAAGGGCGAAGCCGCGAGCTCCGGGCAGGTAACGGGACGGCTGGCTGGAGGGGGCCACGCTGACCCTGGGTGACGAGGGCAGCACGCTGGGGAGCCCAGAACACCAGCGTGGGCGGGGTCGCTCCGTGCCTGAGCTGGTCTGCCCACAGCTCCTTCGGCCGCGCACGTTTGTCCGAGTGCGGCTGTGACAGCTTGCAGCTACTGTCGCACCCAGTTGTAACCCTGAGTGAGGGCTTCAGAGCAAGCCCGCAGCTGTCGGGGGAGAGAGGCCACCCTGGGCCGCCCCAGGACAAGGGAGGAGAAACATGGAGCGGGACTCCCGAGTGTATGGAGTGGAGGACCCCTGCGCTGCGCTGCAGCCCACTTTCGCTCTCTCGCCTGCTGAAATCAGCCTTATTTATTGATGTGTGTGTGTGTGTGTCCCAGTGTGTGTACAGTGAGGCAGGTGTGGGGTCACAGGACAACTTTATGAAATGAGTGCTCTCCTTCCGTGGTTAACGGATCGAACTCAGGTTGTCTTACCAACTGGGCCATATCACAGAGCCTAGTATAGTTTATTTTTTCTTTTCTTAAAAAAAAAAAAAAAAATTACCCCCTTACCCCCCTCCCACAAATCTGGGAGTTAAATGCAACAGCTTTGCATAGCATGCTGGGTAAGTGCGCTATTACTCCTCAGGCCTATCTGCAGCCTTATCCTACCTTGATGATAATTGCTTTTAGGTTAGAAATTGTGAATCATAAATCTCGGCTGCTCCCATATTCTAACTTCCTTGCAATTCCATGAATTTCCGCAGCAGTTTTCAGTCTGACAACGTTAGCCACTAGGGTTGCTTAGGTGGTGTGACCCTGAGTGTTTAAAGGCTCTTGCCATCAGGTGAACCTGAAGAGGATAATGGGTTTCCTTTTACTTAAAGTTAGATTTTGCTGAGCTGGTTGGGCTCGCCTTTCATCCCAGCATTCTGGAGACAGAGGCAGGTGGATCCCTGTAAGTTCTAGGTCAGCCAGGTCTATGTAGTGAGTGCAGGTATGTCACAATTACATGGTGAGAGCCTATCTCAAAAGAAAGAAAGAAAAAACCAAAATGCTAGATTCTTGGTTCTTCAGAGTCCATCAGTGGGTGGCAGCTTTTGCCGCCAAGCCCTACGACGCAGGGTTAATCCTTATAAGCCACTTGGTAGGAGAGAATCCAGAGTCACGGGTTGCTTTGAACTCCTGTTCCCCCACCTCACACATGCATCGTGGCAGTGCATAGCCACACATGCACACAGAAGGGAACATTTTTTTAAAAATCTGATTTTTTAAAACAATCTTTGAAGTTTTAAAACTACAGCTTTCTTATTTGCTATTGGATTTAGATTCATGCATTTACTTCTTGGGTGAGAACTTAAATGGATGCTTTTCCGACTACATTTTCAAGTATTCTATCTTTTGTGTATAGGAGTGTGATCGAGTTTGTGTACTCTGTCCTTGATATCGGTGTGCACTTCCTCATCGCGGTTGGTCCCATGGTAGGCAAGTGCTAGTATAGCTTTCCTAGGCCCTGTTTTGATGCGATGTATCTTCAACTCCTTTAAGCAAAATCACCATTTAAAGTATTTTGGAGTCCGAGATTCATCATTTTGCCATAAGGGGTCATGTGAAGAACCATCCCTTGAGCCAAGTGAACGCCATTAGTCCCAGCGCTCTGGAGACAGAGGCAGGCAAATCTCTGAGTTCAAGGACAGTCTGGTCTACAGAGCTGGTTCTACAACAACCAGGTTTACACAGAAAACCTGTCTCAGATGACCAAAATAGAGAAAAGATGGCGAGGAGGAGGAGGGAAGAAGAAGGGAAGAAAGAAAGAATGAACCCTTCCTTTGTGGAGTCAAGTCAAATGTTTTTATTTATTTTCAAGATGCAGCCTAAACTTGAACTAGAGATTTCCCTCAGTCACCTGATGCTTGAAGTTAAGAGTGTGTCCCACCACATCTGATGTAGCTTATAGTTCTGATTCTGGGAAATAGTGGCATGTTGGGGTAGGCTCAGTTGTTTGTTTGAGACAGAGTCTCTCTCTGTGTAGCTCTGGCTGGCTTGGACTCAGCCAGGCTGGCCTCAGATTTGCAGAGATCTGCCTGCTTCTGCCTTCCTAGTGCACAGCCTAGACTCCTTTCATCCATAACTTCTTCCATTTGTCAGGTTCATTACCTCAGTGGTTGCTTTCTGTTGATGTGTCAGTGTGAGAAGTCAAGTGCTTGACTTTTCACTGTTTCATCATTATCAAGGAACTGAATGTATTTCTATAACAATAGTTTTCATCTTCATATATATATATAATGTATATATGGCACATATATTTGCTTATTGTCCCAATGTAAGCTTGTGCTCATTTTATTATTTATTTATGTGTATCTGTGTTGTACTCAAGAAGGTCAGAGATGTCAGCTCTGTTAACGCTGTTCAGACCCCAGGGGGAGGGCTGTGAGACAGGAAGTAGAAATCACTGTAGACAGAGGACAGGAACGAGAGAGTGCTGCTACAGTGCTGCTCCTTCTGCATCCCTCAGTGCTTGCATGACGACTTCCGTGTGGTGGAGGACATGTGTGCGTCCCACAGAGTGGGATGAACCTGTTCTGTTGTCAGTCAAGTATGTGCAATGTTTAGGCCTCAGTGAGCTTTGAGGACGTGGCTGTGCACTTCACCCAGGACGAGTGGGCTTTGCTGGATTCTTCCCAGAAGAGTCTGTACAGAGATGTGATGCTGGAGACCTGCAGGAGCCTCGCCGCAGTAGGTAAGGATGTCATCCTGCCTTCACTCTGTAAATTAAGGAGGAAGCGTCTCTTGGTATGGATGCTCTCCCGGGACTGGGGCTATTGAAGGGAAGACTATGTTATATAAATCAGACATAGTTTTGATGTAAACCAACTCAAGAAACTAATTTTTTAGGAATTTCTAATTTATCCTAAATTTTTTTGTGACTCCTTTTAGGACACAAATGGGAAGACCAGAACTTGGAAGACCATTATATAAATCCTGGGAGAAATCTGTACATGCAAAGGTAGAATCAACAGGCTTTTGAAGGATTTTATTTTTAATTACTTTTTATTTTTTTTACAGTCTAGTCATTACCCTCTTCCCAGTCCACCCTCCCACAGTTCCTCATTCCATTTCTCTCCCCCCAGCCCCATCTTCAAGAGGATGTCTCCACCCCACCCCTACCCTACCCCACCAGGCCTTCCCACTCCCTGGGGCCTCATGTCTTCTCTCAATGAGGCCAGCCCAGGCAGTCCTCTGCTGTATATGTTCCGGGGAGGTAGTGGTAGTGGGGAGCTCACATAGGCTGCCTGGTTGGTGACTCAGTGTCTAAGAGATCTCAGGGGTCCAGGTTAGTTTAGATGCTGGTCTTCTATGAGGTCACCCTCCTCCTCAGCTTCTTCCAGCCCTTCCCTAATTCAACCACAGGGGTCCTGGCTCTGTCCATTGGTTGGGTGTAAGTATCTGCATCTGTCTCAGCCAGCTGCTTGTTGGGCCTCTCATAGAAGAGCAGTGCTAGGCTCCTGTCTGTAAGCACACAATAGCATCAGTAATAATGTCAGGCCTTGGAGCCCCCCCCTTGAGTTGGATCCCACTTTGGGCCTGTCACTGGACCTTCTTTTCCTCAGGCTCCTCTCCATTTCCATCCCTGCAGTTCTTTCAGGCAGGGACAATTCTGGGTCAGAGTTTTTGACTGTGGGATGGCAACCCCCTCCCTCCACTTGATGCCCTGTCTTTCTTTCTTTTCTTTTTCTTTTTTTTATAATAAAATTTAATTGTTAGAGAATTTTAGAGAAAATTTCGATATAACAGTACAAATCAATACAGTACTTCTAATGAACAGTTTACCAACAAGTACCAAAGTATAAATTGTGCATAAAATTTTATCTAGTAAACTCATTTCTAAGAATTAATGTTGACAAAAATATGTATGTACTGTGGAATATCTATCACAGTCTTATATACAATGGTGAATTATGAGAAACATGTCAAAATTAAATACAGAATTAATAAATTATGAGATTATTTGTAGACATTCCTATAATAATTAAAATGCTATTTTTTGGCTAAAACTTTAGAAGTCAACATTATCATCATATTTTCACATTATAAATATGATTAAAATAAATTAAATCGCTTTGTAAAAACATGCAATTGGAAATTATTTCTGACAGATCAACTCTTACAGTTTTATAGGCCATTCATTTTTCTCCTTTGAAATGACAAAGGAAAGTTGACTTAAGCCAAAATAGCACACAACGTAATCTCATAAATCACACGTTTAATGTTACTTGTTTTCAGTAGGCTTTGAAAACCTCACTACTGTCACACTCAACTAGAAATAAGTTGACAACTCCTGACTAAATTCAGAGAAAATAAATACTAGTCTTCTAAAATATACAGGACTCAACTCCCTAATGTGACATAAAATTCAAATATCACCAATGTTCTCCCTTGAAGATATGTTAGCTTCACTCTGAGCAAAAAGCAACATTCCTTTGCATTTCCCAAGACCATTACACTGAGATTCATCAGATACCTATAATAACACTTGCTGAAGCAACCCCATAAATATTTCTATTTGACGAGTATGAAGTGTCCTTCCTTATCTTTTTTTTATAACTTTTGGTTAAAAGTTGATTTTATTCGATATTAGAATGGCTACTTTTAGCTTGTTTCTTGGGACCATTTGCTTGGAAAATTGTTTTCCAACCTTTTACTCTGAGGTAGTGTCTTTCTTTGTCACTGAGGTGTGTTTCCTGTATGCAGCAAAATGCTGGGTCCTGTTTATGTATCCAGTCTGTTAGTCTATGGCTTTTATTGGGGAATTGAGTCCATTGATGTTAAGAGATATTAAGGAAAAGTGATTGTTACTTCCTGTTATTTTTGTTGTTAGAGGTGGAATTATGTTTGTGTGGCTATCTCCTTTTAGGTTTGTTGAAAGATTACTTTCTTACTTTTTCTAGGGTATAGTTTCCCTCCTTGTGTTGGTGTTTTCCATCTGTTATTCTTCGTAGGACTGGATTTGTGGAAAGATATTGTGTAAATTTGGTTTTGTCATGGAATATCTTGGTTTCTCCATCTATGGTAATTGAGAGTTTTGCTGGGTATAGTAGCCTGGGCTGGCACTTATGTTCTCTTAGGGTCTGTATGACATCTGATCTTCTAGCATAGTCTCTGGTAAGAAGTCTGGTGTAATTCTGATAGGTCTGCCTTTATATGTTACTTGACCTTTTTCCCTTACTGCTTTTAATATTCTTTCTTTGTTTAGTGCATTTGGTGTTTTGATTATTATGTGACAGGAGGAATGTCTTTTCTGGTCCAGTCTATTTGGAGTTCTGTAGGCTTCCTGTATGTTTATGTTCATCTCTTTTTTTAGATAAGGAAAGTTTTCTTCTATAATTTTGTTGAAGATATTTACTGGCCCTTTAAGTTGGGAATCTTCACTCTCTTCTATACCTATTATCCTTAGGTTCTGTCTTCTCATTGTATCCTGGATTTCCTGGATGTTTTGGGTTAGGAGCTTTTTGCTTTTTGCATTTTGCATTTTCTTTGACTGTTGTGTCGATGTTTTCTATGGTATCTTCTGCACCTGAGATTCTCTTTTCTATCTCTTGTGTTCTGTTGGTGATGCTTGGATCTATGACTCCTGATCTCTTTCCTAGGTTTTCTAATTCTCAGGTTGTCTCCCTTTGTGATTTCTTTATTGTTCCTGTTTCCATTTTTAGATCCTGGAT
>CM052719.1:53375302-53419329 GCA_028551405.1 Uromys caudimaculatus | reverse complement strand
TGTAATTTTTTTAAGGGATTTTTGTGTTTCCTCTTTAAGGGCTTCTAGCTGTTTGCCTGTGTTCTCCTGTATTTCTTTAAGGGAGTTATTTATGTCCTTTTTAAAGTCCTCTATTATCATCATGAGAAGTGATTTTAGATCCGAATCTTGCTTTTCTGGTGTGATGGGGTATCCAGGACTTGCTATGGTGGGAGAATCAGGTTCTGATGATGCCAGGTAACCTTGGTTTCTGTTGCTTATGTTCTTGTACTTGCCTCCTGACATCTGGTTGTCTCTAGTGCTACCTGTTATCCCTTTATCTGACTGGAGCCTGTCCTTCCTGTGATCCTGGTTGTGTCAGAACTTCTCAGCGACCAGCTGTCTCTGGGATCCTGTGATTCTGGAATCCTGTGATCCTGAGATCCTGGGTGTGACAGAGCTCCTGGGAGTCAAGCTGCCTCTGTAACCCTGAGATTCTAGTGTGACCAAGCTCCTGGGATCCTGGGGTCCTGGGTGTGTTAGAGCACCAGGGAGTTGAGCTTCTTCTGGGTGTTGTGGGACTGGCTGAGGAGTTCGCTCCCAAGGACTGCTCAGGGATACCCTGCCTTTCTACTGGAAGTGAACTCTACAAGTTCCTTCTCCCCACTGTTGGGTCCTTTGAGTCCTGAGACTCTTTCACCTCCCAGGTTGGTACTTTCTAGAGGATCCCCCCACTTCTCACTCACTGAGGTTGCATATTTCAATTCATTCTGCTGGCCCTCAGGGATTCACTCCTGTTCCACACCCCCATACCTGACCATGTTCCCTCTTTCCACTATGAACATAGTAGAGCAAGTGCCCCTTTGATATGGTGGGACATCTTTTGGGTATATGCCCAAGAGTGATATTGCTGGGTATTTAGGTAGATCTATTTCCAGTTATCTGCAGAACCTCCAGATTGATTTCCAGAGTAGTTGTGCCAGCTTGAAATCCCACCAGCAGTGGATGAGTGTTCCTTTTTCTCCATGTCGTCGCCAACATGGGCTGTCAACTGAGTTTTTGATCTTAGCCATTCTGATTGGTGTAAAGTAGAATCTCAAGGTTGTTTCGATTTGCATTTCTCTGATGATTAAAGATGTTGAACGTTTCTTTCCAGTGCTTCTCAGCCATTCAAGATTCCTCTGTTGTGAATTCTCTGTTTACCTCAGTATCCCATTTTTTTGATTGGATTGTTTGGTGTTTTGGAGGTTAGCTTCTTCAGTTCTTTATATATTTTGGATATTAGCCGTCTATCAGATGTGGGGTTAGTGAAGATTTTTTTCCCAATCTGTAGGTTGCCATTTTGTCCTATTGATGGTGTATTTTGCCTTACAGAAGCTTTTCAGTTTCATGAGGTCCCATTTATCAATTCTTGATCTTAGAGCCTGAGCCATTGGAGTTCTGTTTAGGAAATTTCCCACCTGTGCCAATGAGTTGGAGATTCTTTCTCACTTTTTCTTTTATTAGATTCAGTGTATCTGGTTTTATGTTGAGGTCCTTGATGCCCTTAGACTTAAGCTTTGTGCAAGGTGAAAAATATGGATCTATTTTCATTTTTTTACATACTGATTGCCAGTTAGACCAGCACCATTTATTGAAGATGCTTTTCTTTTTTCCATTGTGTATTTTTGACTTCTTTGTAAAAGATCAAGAGTCCATAAGTTTGTGGTTTTATTTCTGAGTCTTTAATTCTGTTCCATTGATCAGCGTGTATGTCTCTGTACCAGTGTGGGTGCCCTTGCATTTGGGGCATAGATATTCAGAATTGAGACTTTCTCTTGGTAGATTTTTCCTTTGATGAATAGGAAGTGTCTTTCCCCATCTTGCTTGATAACTTTTGATTGAAAGTCTATTTTATTGGATATTAGAATGGCGACTCCCACTTGTTTTTTGGGACCATTTGCTCAGAAGACTTATCTCTAGCCTTTTACTCTGAGGTAGTGGTTATCTTTGTCAGTGAGGTGTGTCCTGCTTGTGTATCTAATCTGTTAGCTTATGTCTTTTTATTGTGGAGTTGAGTCCCTTGATGTTGAGAGATATTACAGACAGATGGTTGTTCCTGTTATGTTTGGTGTTGTAGGTGGCATTATGTGCATGTGATTCTCTCCTTTTGGTTTTGTTGTGAGATGATTAATTTCTTGCTTTTTCTTTGATGTAGGTATCCTCCTTGTGTTCGAGTTTTCCTTCTAGAATCCTCTGTAGGGCTGGATTGGTATATATTGTTTAAATTTGGTTTTGTCATGAAATATTTGGTTTCTCCATCTATGATGATTGAGAGTTTTGCAGGGTATAGTAACCTGGGCTGGCATTTGTGTTCCCTTAGGGTTTGTATGACCTCTGTCCAGGCTCTGCTGGCTTTTATGGTCTCTGTTGAGAAATCTGGTTTAATTCTGATAGTTCTGCCATTATATGTTACGTGGCCTTTTTGTCTTACAACTTTTAATATTCTTTCTTTGTTCTGTGCATTTAGTGTTTTGATTATTATGTGATGAGAGGAGTTTCTTTTCTGGTCTAATCCATTTGGTGTTCTATAGGCTTCTTGTACATTTATGGCCATCTCCTTCTTTAGGTTGGGGACGTTTTCTTCTATGATTTTGTTGAAGATGTTTTCAGGTCTTTTGAGCTGGGAATCTTTGAGCTCTTCTATTCTTATTATTCTTAGGTTTGGTCTTTTCATTATGTCCTGGGTTTCCTGGATGTTTTGGGTTAGGAGTTTTTTATGTTTTGTATTCTTTGACCATTGTGTCAATATCTTTTAAGGTATCTTCTGAGATTGAGATTCTTCAATCTCTTGTATTCTGTTGTTGATGCTTGCATCTGTAGCTTCTGACCTCTTTTATAGATTTTCCATCTCCAGGTTTGCCTCCATTTGTGATTTCTTTATTGTTTCTACTGTGGCCCTGGCTGTAGAAGATCTTCTGTGAGGCCTTCCAACTGTGGGGTCTTCAGAAAGACATGCACATCAATGATTTGTTGCCCTAAGTGCAGCAGATCTCCTGAGAAGCTTTCAGGCTGTGGGGTCGGTTGCCCTGGGTGCAGCAGATCTCCTGGGAGGCCTTTAGACTGTTGCGGGACATATTAAAAAGAAATGAATTTATCATGTTCCCACACTATGCCCTTGTCCTCTCAGCCCTGTTGGCCTGGCCAGCTATGCACTAGTGAGCAATGGCCGACCTGCTTTTATCTCGTGGAGCTCTGACACGAGCTCTCCACCCAGCTCACTGGTTCCCACTGGTGGGTCACTACCACACCAGCCCCATGCTTCAGTACCCCCACAGCCTCTGTGATGCACATCAGGCAAACCCACACTTTGCCACTGAACCTTTCTCTCTGGAACCCAGATGAGCTGACACGTGAAGGAAAACGCAGCACAAACTTTGCTCAGAAACAATAGTAACTCAATCTCTGGGTGCAACAACTAAAATCCTAATCTTGTAAGCCTTATCAAAATCTGATTTCTCTGGTGGCAAATCCTTGTGGATCTGCCATGATACCAGGAGACTCTAGTAGCTACATTTTACCTATCTGCTGTCGCTGTTTCAAAAAGCCCCCCCTCTCTCTCCTCCTCCTCTCTTCCCCTCTCTGACCCAGAAGTCCCTTCTCCTCGCCCAGTCATTGGCTCCATTATTCATTAGGGGATTGGTTCACAAGAAGTCACATGAGTATGTAACCCACTCCTTGTCCAAAGCCCCTTCCAGGAGGGCAGAATCAGCAGAATACAAACAGCCCCATGGCTATCCACAACACTTCCCCCTTTCTGTTCTAATAAAAAACAAAACCTTTCTCTCAAATATAAACAGAGCACAACTATTTTGTAATTTATAAAGTATAGATAGACCTAACACCCAATCCATCAATTTTGTCATTAAGATAGAACATTGTCATCTATCCTAAATTAAAAGACTATGATTTTACCTTGACTTATGTTCTGCCTTTAGATTGTATGCCATCTGAAAACCATCTTCTCAAATCAGTTCTCTCAAAGTAAATAGCCTGGGTTGGCTAAGAGACTATAAGTAATTTTTTAACCCCACCAGAAACCTGAGAATGAACAACATAAACTGAAAATATATAGGAAGCCTAACATTGCTTCCAGAACTGAGACAGATTGTAGAGACAGCTGTATACCCACACAGCCCTAGTAAGTCAGGAAGTTAGAGCATTAGACTTCAGCCATCTAGCCCAGGATCATCTGACAGACCTTTGTAATGCAGAATTTTGAAGGGCTGATTACCCTGTCTTGGCAGAGATTATCAGTCAACTATTCCAAATAGTGTGTCCTTTTTCTGGACAGTATCTGTCGGTAGATGAAATGAGGCAATTCTTGCCTGGTGGCTGCCTTGCCACAACTGGAGCAACTGCATTGATGCTCAGTTTCTTCTTTGAATCCAAGAAAGGGAATGCTGTCAGGAGCAGACTTGTCTCAACAACTAGTAAATAAATAACATTAAATGTCACATTCTCTGGATTTCTGACATTTTTGAAAACCAACTATCTAAGTAATCTGGACTGTTATCCATTAACTACGCTCAGCTACTTCTAATTAAAATCTTGAAACACCCTAACAATAAACTCAGAGCCATGAATTTGCTGTTTGGCTTTTAACAGGCTTAATTATCTCAGATCAGTTTATAATGACAGTTATAGAAGGACTGGGTCTAAGCCCTGTACTTTTAAAATATTTGTATCAATAGATGAAATTTATACCAATGAAAACCTTGATTTTGCATCAAAATAATTCTGTACCAAAATAAAAGATTATGATTTCAACTTAGTAACAATTATAAAGATTTCTACCAACAGAGATTATGGCTACACAAGCAATTCTATCTATTTCCTCCCTGTTCCAATTATGATCATTTCTAAATTCTCTAGAAATGCAACCTATAATAGACACCTCCAGCCCCAAAGCCCAGGGAACTGGGATGAGACTCTCCATAACTTCTTTAAGCTGAATATGGCTGTTGAGATATTTTTGAAGGGGGTGAGGAAGGGTAGGGGAGTTGGTTGGCCTTAAGAAGGCCACACCAATGATTGATTTAGTCCCTGATGCCTGTGTCCTGACTGGATCTGGCCGAAAGTCCAAGACATCAGGAGTTCAAGCAGGTCAGTTCAGCATGTCTGATGAGGAGACTCATCAAGGCTGTATATTCTGCAATATACAAATCTCAAAACAAAATTTTAGCATCATCAAGATAACTTTTTTGTTTGATTCTCTGGAATCCAGTTCTCTGGGGGTCTCCCTCTATCAAATCTGATCCATATTACTCTGGAAGGTATATAGACACTAACACCTTTTCTAAAAACACAAAGAAAAAACCTTTCTCTCAAATCAGCATATCCTTGAGCCAGTAACCAGAAAAACTTTATATTGACCTCTCTCCCAGAGGAATAATATAACCACAAAACTTACAATCACACTCATTTTAAAAGCTAAAACAGTCGAAAACAAATGAAGTAAACTAAAATACTGTATGTGCCTATTCTTAGGCCTTTTCTATTTTGCCAAGCAGGAAAATAACCCAAGATTCCTGTGGAGCCCACAATAGACAGAATTTGAGTGTCCTGTGATGTCTATTAGAGCAATATATCTTTATACCATCTTTAAAACAATTGAATCACACTTCTATCTATACCTGCTTATAAGCAGGCAGCTAGTCAAAGCAGGATTTAAACTCAGAATTTCCGTGGAGCCCACATTAGACAGAATTTGAGTATCCTGTAAGACGTAATAGAGTGATATATCTTTATATCATCTTTAGAACAAGTAATTCAAACTTTTACTAATATCTGCCTAAAGGAAGCAGCAGTGATTATCACTGCTCTCTCTACTTGGAGTCTGTGACTAAATTTTCCCTATCCTAGTTCCAAGCTGCGGCTGAAATTCCCCATGTGATTCAGATAAAATCTGTATATAAATATTTCCTAAAAGCAAATAATCCCAGTTTTATAAATTCACAGTTCAATCCATTTCTGCCTTCTTCTCATACCATCTGTCTGTTGATCTCTCTACCTGGAGCCACAGACCTTATTAATAATACCTGTTTTAGCAGGCAATGATTATCATTGCACTCTCTTCTCTGGAGTCAGTGACTAATTTTCCCTATCCTAGCTCTGAACTGTGGATGAAATTCCCCGAGTGATTCAGACGAAATTTGTATATAAATATTTCCTAAAAGCAAATAATCCCAATATTATAAATTCACAATTCAATCCATCTCTGCCCTCTTCTTATACCATCTGTCTGTTGATCTGTCTACCTGCAGCCACAGACCTTATTAATAACACCTGTTTTAGCAGGCCATGATTATCACTGCACTCTCTACTCTGGAGTCAGTGACTGATTTTCCCTATCTTAGTTCTGAAACACGGGCAAAATTCCCCACGTGATTCATAAAAAATCTGTATATAAATCTATGCAAAAAGTAAATAATCCCAGTATTATAAATTCATAGTTCAATCGGTCTCTGTCCTCTTCTACTGACTCAGAGCAGCCTGCAGTTCCCCACAGCAGAGGACTTCACAGCCTGCTTTGTTTCAGTTCTCCCCCCTCCGCGCGCTTGAGTCCACGTGACTCGTCTCAGCACTACCCAGCTACTCACTAAAAAACAAAAAACAAAAAACCTCTATCAGGCTAATAATCTTAAATTTCTAGTGGATTCTTGTCCCACACATTGGTTTGCCACCTATTGCGGGAAATATTAAAAAGAAATGAATTTATCATGTTCCCGCACTGTGCCCTTTTTCTCTCAGCCCTGTTGGCCTGGCTGGCCATGCACTGGCGAGTAATGGTCTATCTGCTTTTATCTCATGGAGCTCTGACTCAAAGCTCCACAATCTCTCCACCCAGCTCGCTAGGTTCCCACTGGCGGGTCACTACCATGCCAGCTCCATGCTTTAATACCCCCATGGCCTCTGTGGTGCACATCAGGCAAACCTACACTTTGCTGCTGTACCTTTCTCTCTGGAACCCAGATGAGCTGCTGTGTGAAGGAAAATGCAATATAAGCTTAGTTCAGAAACAATGGTAACTCAATCTCTGGGCACAGCAACTAAAATCCTAATCTTGTAAGCCTTATCAAAATCTGATTTCCCTGGTGGTGAATCCTTGCAGATCTGCCATGATACCAGGAGACTCTAGTAGCTACATTTTACCTATCTGCTATCCTTGATCCAAAAAGCCCTCTTTCCTCCTCCTCTCTTCCCTTCTCTGACCCGGAAGTCCCTCCTCCTTGCCCAGTGATTGGCTCCTTCATTAGGGGATTGGTTCATACAAAGTCACATGAGTATGTTACTCACTCCTTGTCTGAAGCCCCTCCCAGGAGGGCAGAATTAGCATCAAAATACAAACAGCCCCAGGGCTATCCATAATATTAGACTGTGGGGTCTTCAGAAGGGCAGACAAGCTGATGATCTGCCCCAGTGGGTGGTGCAGGCTGGAAGGACTTGAAGGATCTTTTTAAACATATAAACATTTATTGATAGGGGACATACTTTTTTTGCTCCAACTTTCCTCCTGGCTGCTAGTATGTTGCTCAACTTTTCTGACTTTGTCTTGCATGGTGTGGATGGATCTACCCGTCCTCTTCATAATGAATGTGAGCGCTTTCTAATCCATGGAAACTGAGCAGTTCCATGAAGAGATGCTCATAGGACACAAAGCCCCACCTCCTGATCGTGTCCCACATGAGTTTTGTGTGTTTGGTGCCAGCTCTACCTCAGTTTGTTCACTTTGTGGTCCGTGGCTGCCAACTGCTTGTAGCTTGGGTTCAGGAACCCTGGATAGGGGTGGTGAGGGAGTGAAGAAGGAACAGACACATGTTCAATGAAGCTGTGATCAGGTAGTGTTCTCCAGAGGCTACTAGCAACACTACTGCTGCAACCTGGAACCTTGGTGTCTGTTAGTTATAGCACAGGGAGGATTAGCTAGTCTGGGTAGAAGAGTGCTGTAAGTGTACAGTCTCAGGCTGTAAATATCTGGGAGGAGGAAGCTGCAGCTGCTAGTCTTTATCATTGATCAGTTTTGTTCATACACACTCAGTCTCAGACTCCCAAAGAAAGCTTTGCCATCCCTCTTAAGGGTGTGTTGTGAGTAATGGCTTTGCCAATTTACCATGGGCCAGTTAGTCTTGGAGTCCTCAATAGGTCACACCATGTCAAAATACTCATCTCCTCAGGACTTCACTCACTCAGGGCTTCCTCCATTCCATACACATGCTCATAGGGTTTGAAGAATTCTGTCGCTCTTCAGCGGTGGTGACCATGACAGAAGTCTTTATAGGAATTTTGATGTGCTGTGAGATTTTACAAAGAACTGAATTAAACAAATAGGCACAGTGTGAATTGTTTCATTAGAATATCTTTTACCAAAACAACAGTAATAGGTACTGAAATCTAAGCATTCTGATGAGTGTTACCAGAGCGTTTCACTTGGGAGTATTCTAGGGACTTGAACTAATGAATATCACTTTTTGATCCAAGCTCTATGAGAGTCAGCATGTAGGACATCAGTCCATTTAGCTTATGACCACTCAGATCTGGCAAAAGGCATAAACTTGGTCTGAGTTTTAGAACTCTGTGTAACCTAGACCTAATAAAAAGTCAGTTGTAAAACGACTATTACTAAATTACTTATCTTTTTTTGTTGTGATTTATATTTTCTTTACAGAAGTTACATGTTTCAGACTTTCTGTGAGAAGGAAGGTGGTGATCAAGATGGAGAAAACTGGACTTGGAAACCAAATCTCAGTATGAACATGAGAAGTTCCACTGGGTTAACCCCAGAATATCGCAGTGTGTGGGGAAAGGCTTCCCTGAGTCATTCGTCCTCTAGACACACTATACCTCACTCCCAGTGTAGTGCACATGAGCAGGAGAAATATGTGACCAAGCAGTATAACTCTGATTCTCTGAGAACCTTCCAGCGGTATATGAGAACTCATATTGTGAATGGGCCATGTGAATGTGAAGTATGCTTAAAATACTTTGGTTTTCCAGGTACATTGGAAATACATCAGAAAACTCATAGTGGAAACAATCCCTATCAATACAAGGAAGGCGGAAAGACCTCTGTGGATATTAGTTCACTGTGCACACGTGGAGGGACTCATGTTGTAGGAAAATGTTATGAGTGTACCCAATGTGGGAAAACTCTGAGTTCTTACAGTTCACTTCGAAGACATGAAAGAATCCACACTGAAAAAAAACCGTACAAGTGCAAACAGTGCGGGAAAGCCTTTCGCTACCACAGTTATCTTCACTTACATGAAAGGATCCACACTGGTGAAAAACCCTATGAATGTAAACGATGTGGGAAAGCGTTTATATTTCCTGGTGCCTTGCAGGTACATGAAAAAATTCATACTGGAGAAAAACGTCATGAATGTAAACACTGTGGTAAAGCCTTTAGACGGCATAGTGACCTTCAAGTTCATGAAAAAATTCATACAGGGGAAAAACCCTATGTGTGTAAACAGTGTGGTAGAGCTTTTAGACTTAACAGCCATCGTCAGAGACATGAACAAACCCATACTGAAGACAGACCCTTTATATGCAAACAGTGTGGCAGATCGTTTGAATGTTACAGTAATCTTCAGTTACATGAAAAAATTCATACTGGAGACAGACCTTTTGTTTGTACAGAGTGTGGCAAAGCTTTTGGATGTTACAGTAACCTACAATTACATGAAAAAATTCATACTGGAGACAGACCTTTTGTGTGTAAAGAATGTGGTAAAGCCTTCATATGTCACGGTCATCTTCAGAGGCATGAAACAACCCATACTGGAGAAAAACCCTATGGATGTAAACAGTGTGGCAAAGCTTTTAGTCGTAACAGTCATCTTCAAAGACATGAAAGAACTCACATGCAAATGTCTGCATGCCCCAGAAAATGATTCCACCAAAGTCCAGCTAGCCAAACCAATGGTTGTATTAGGATCAATTCAAAGACCATGGACAACTTACAGACAGCTGCATCTTCAAAATGCTACTCTAGCCTGAGTGACCACTCACAGGAACTAACCCCTCTTGGAGATCTCTGCAAAACTTGCAGGCAGCTCACCTGACAGAAAAGTCTCTTCTCTCAGCAATTGTTTACTGTTTTTGCAACCTTGGAGAAAGGCCTTGTAAATCTTAAAAGATTTAAAAGGCTTAGTTTTCTGCAGTATGTTAGTTGTTTACTTAAATCTCCAGCCTCCCCATTTCAATTCAAAGGAAATTGTTAGTGGTCCATCTTGCTATTACATTTTGTAATGTTTTTGAACCTTGGTGGGGTGGTATAAGCTGCCAGCTATGACTAAGCATTGAGATCCTGTATCACAAACCTCACTTAGCTTCACCAGTGGCTGTGGACTCTTAGGCACCAAGGCCTTATCATCTAGTTTTGGCATGAAACCAGGAGCAGTGACAGTAACCTTTATGGTTTGTGGTACCTCAGGGGCCTCCTTGGCCAACAAATTAAAGCAGGTATCCCATCCCTGGCACTGGGATTTTATTTAGCAGCCACTAGGAGTGCCCTCCCCATACATAATGCCTTCATTACTTAAACCATTTAGCTATTAATAGCCAACTTAAAAAAAATCTAGCCTCAGTGGATTTATAAGTTAGGTGGACATATGATTGTACCTAGCTGTCGTTGGACTGGTTCTGTGCGTCAGTGTTAATGGCTAAACTTGTCTCTCACTTTTCTGTTGGCACCTATACATAACACTGAGTTGGGTAGGACCTTTATGCACGAAAATGCTTATAAGAGGCCTGTGGCAGTGTCCACACAGATGAGAGCTTATTTACATTCCTCACTGATAAGTATAGGCACCATTTAGTGTCTCAGTCCCTCATGGGGCAAGATGACTTCCCATCATAGCATTGATCAAGGCCATGATCAAGAACAGGCCTAATATCGTGACAACTTTTGCTTTTTTGGCTAGGACATAAAGATACCTTAGGAGAAAACTCTCCCGCTTGGAAGTGTTTTCTTTGTTTTTGTTTTTTGTTTTTTTTTTTCAAGACAGGGTTTCTCTGTATAGCCCTGGCTGTCCTGGAACTTACTGTGTAGACCAGGCTGGCCTCGAACTCAGAAATCCACCTGCCTCTGCCTCCCAAGTGCTGGGATTAAAGGTGTGCACCACCACTGCGTGGTGGAAGTGTTTTCTTACTGCTGAGTGTGCCTATTGCTGTGAGTGTGCTGCTTCCATAGTCCTCCAGATACATCCTTTGGCCTTCCAACATACACACAATAGCAGCAACTCTTAAGAATGAGATGGCACAGGCATCCAGTTTCCTAGACTGGACAGCTACTGGTCAGTCCATCATACACACAGCCACCATTGGACTAACCAGCCCCACTCTATAAGCTCTTCTACTGAATCTCCTTCATTACACACATACAGTCTCTTCATCTGCTTTCTACAGAGTTCTTTGTAAAATGATTTTTTGGTACAGAAAGGGCTAGAGAGAAACAGTATTGATGGTTAGTGATATAGTTCTTTTTTGCCAGTGTAGCAAGTGAATGCTATCCAATGCTCTAACAAGATTTCTACCACGTAGGCCCAACCTTCCACTTTTTTTTTTTTAATCTAAAAGCATTTTTCTCTTTAATATCTGATGGCGCCCGTGCCGCCAGCTACCAAGAACCGAGCGTAGGCCTGGGGGATTGACACAAAAGACACAGACATGGGTCATTCGTCCAAGCAGAATGCTGAAGCTTGTTTATTCCTTTGGCCTTAAATACTCTCCTCCCCCCACCCCCACCCCCGTGGGAAACCATCAAGGGGGAAGTAAACAAGTCATAAGATAAGGCTGAACACATGGCCAGAGATGACTCTTTGTTTACTGTGCTCTGGGTCAAACTGCAAGATAATAGTAAACAGGCTAGGCAGGAAAAACATCCCTGAGACGGGGGTCTGTTCCCAACAGGTCCCCCTTTTTTATTTTTTTGAGTAGCGCCTGTCTTAGGTCACTCTGAACACAAGCCATCCTCCTTACCCGTCATAGGGAAACTCTGCCAGACTCAGAGCCCCTGTCTTAGGTTGGAGGAAGCCCTCAGAGAGTTGCCCATCTCTGGCTGCCTACTCTTTGCACATACTGAGCCACACTTGGGCTGATGGGTTTTCTCCTGCCAATGATAGCATAACTTGCTTTGTAATAGCCTGTGTCTGGTGGTGGTGTTTATGCATGCAGTACAGAAAAAAAAAAAAAGGAGCCAAAGAACAGCAGTGCCAAGAGCCAGGACTCCCAAAGCCATGGAATCAACCCAATCCTTGATCAGGCATCCAGCCGCTTTTAAGTCTGAAAGAAAAAATTTCCCTGAAAGGGGGTACATGAGTCTCATTGATATGTTGGATCTAGACAGTGTTTGGGTATAATTTTGAAAACTCCAATTCCAAGGTCTTTAGCCGACATAACAGATTGGGAAATAGCTATGCCAGCGGTTGCTGCTGCAGTAGCAGAAATAGCAATGGTGGCAACAACCGCAGCTGTGATGTCAAAATCTCTCTTGACTCAATGTAGGGTTATAGGAAATTTTCCATCATCTTCCAGGGGCATAGAGACAATGCCAGGAACACGAACCACCAAGGCAGCATCTTTATACTCCCAGTAATTCGTCAGCAAGCAGTGCCTAGATGAACAATTAAGAATCTGTTCCATTAGAATTAGAATCAGTATTATTCCACACAATAAAGGAAAAGGGGGCCATCACACAGGGCCTAGCTACAATAGAAAAATTTCTACTCTCTTTTACATTCTGCAAATTCAGGGAGCTTTCAAACACTCCACTATTATTCCAGGAGACAGTACTGTTAAACACAATTCCCTGTTGTAGGCCCAAAGGCACAAAATCTACACATGTATAGGGTCCACATAAATACATGCCACTAAAAGTGGGAACTACCCCAGCCTGACTAGGATTTCGATAATGAAAAGGTGAAGTTTCTTGAGTACCATTCTTCAGAGATGGTCTGTGCATACCCCCATACATCCTTTCTGCCCTTAAGCAGTCAGGGTTTTTGAACAACACAATATCCCCATAAGAGGACACTTTGTAAATCAAAATTCAACATTCCAGGCCAACATATGAGCTGGCCGTGGAGGAATATTGGAATCATTTTTGTCAAACTTTATAGGGCCAAGAATATTTCTAAACCCAATCATTGAAGCATTGGTTGTATTATGGGAAAAATCAGCTATAGAAACATTATTAAGTATAATACAGGAACCTTTAAGGGAAGATGTTACATTTAATTCACTTCTATTCAATACCTCAATAAAGCACAAACTACCAACCTAAAGCCAATGCTAATATTAATCCTTTCTATTTCTATCCTAGCTGCAGCCTTTCCTATAGTTCTGTTGGTGGTAATAAAAGTAGGCCAAACCGGGCTACTGATCCCCACTGGCATCAAGATGGGTGGGTTCTTCATGAAGCTCCTATAAACTTCTGTCTTTACCTGGCTCCAGTGGAGTGACAGGACACACACAGCGCTCAGGAACCCAAATACGGCCCTTGACATCTTTAGGAAAACACAAACAGAACCTCTAACCCTAACTAACACGGAGTCAGGTCCCTTCCAATTTCCTGAGGCCAGGTCCTTCCACCGGACCTGACCACCCTCTGTCCTTTTGTCCTTCCAATGCCTGTCAACAGCAGAACTACCATTTTTACCCACCATTAAAAAATTTTAAATATAAAGAATTATGGAAAGGCAAACATGTGGAGATACCAGGTCCCCCGTTTTTGTTTTTAAAAGATAATTTTTTATTGTTAGATGGGCACACTCCACTATGGCTTGCTTTGAGGGTTATAAGGAATTTCAGTTTTATGTTTGGTATATTTTTTGTAGAATTTAGCAAAAGGATGGCTACTATATGTAGGCCCATTATTAGTTTTTATTTGTTGAGGACATTCATAAAGGCAAAGGCTTGTAAGCAATGACTCCTGACATTTTAAAAATCTTTCCCCACTATGGGCTGATGTAAAAATTAATCCTGAGTATGTATCAATGGGAACATGAACAAATTGTAATTTACCAAAGGGTAACATCCATTTGTCAAATGTCGTTGGCCATAATGCCACGTGGATTAATCCCCAAAGTTGGGAAAGAGATAAATTGAGCTCGTAAAGGACAATGGGTGACTATTTGTGTAGCTTGTTCCTGAGTCACTCCACAATAGAATTTAAGAGAATTAGCATTAAGATGAAATTTTTGATGTAATTGCACAGCTTTATCATAATTAGAAGATAAATCAATGACAGTCATAGCTTGTGTAAATGAATTAGCTGCTTGATTACTGTGGGCTAAAGGCCCAGGTAGTAGAGAATGTCCTTTAATATGACCTATGAAAAGAGGATTATTTCTCTGCCAAGTAAGAGCTTGACCTTGTAATAAACAAGAACATATGGGAGAAATTGGGGCTACAAATGTAGCAGTTTTTAAAGGACTTATTATCTGTGTAACATAAACACTATCAGTATAAATATTACAGGGCTCATCAGGAAACATGCTCAAAGCAAGCTGAACCGCCTTTAACTCTGCAAGTTGGGCCGAGATGGCAGAAATTTCTCTACTATTTCCCCTGTCACTACAGCTGCTCTTCCAGTAGATGATCCATCAGTAAACACCAAATGGGCGCTATGCAGGGGACGGGAGGACACAATTCTTGGAAAAATAACTGGATGGACTTTAAAAAATAGACATATTTTGTTACCAGGATAATGATTATCAAAATGACTAATGGTAGTGCATACAAAAATGGCCCAATCGGTAATACTCTGGGATAACACCTGTACTTGCTCCTTATTATAGGCCCCAAATATTGAAAAAGATATTGCCTTTGAATCTTTTCTGGAGCAACAACTATTTCAAAAATGTTTAAAGCTCATTGTATAAGAACAAAGGCTTGTAGTAAAACTCCTTGAGAGGGATAAGCTAATAAAATACCGTCCATAATGAATAATATACACTGAAACATTCAAAGTCTTAGCTTATTGTATTGAAGCATTTTTTTAACATAATTTAAGGCTATTAGCCATTCCTTGAGGCCAAACTTTCCAATGATATCGCTTCATGGGCTCTTCAAAATTACAAACTTACTATAAGCAAACCCTTTACAATCATAGGGATGCAAAGGGACAGTATAAAAAACAATCTTCCAAATCCATAATAATTCCATATGCATTTCCTGGAAAGGCAGCTAGAGTAGGCAAGCCAGGTTCTAAGAATGCCCTCATAAGTTCCATAGCTTCCTTAACCTTTCATAAATCTTAAGTTTGAACTTTGTTTTGGATTAATGGAATAACCAATCCCTTGGAGATGAGTGAGTACATCAGCTCCAATGTCTATTAATCCTTCAAAACTTTCTTCTTCAATTATTAATTTAAGGTTAGATTTCTTATTAGTAATAGATTGAACTTAGTACACATCAGAGGAACCAAAGCCATCTTGTCCTCTCTTAACTCTTAAAGGAACTAAAACAAGGTAAGCAAAAAAATAATAATAATCACTATAACACCTAGATAAGCTGCCTGCTGTGAGTGCCTTGGGGTCTGAGGCTGACCCCTCCTCCCAGAGGAAAGAGCAAGCACATTTCTGAGGACTAGTCAAAACAAAAGGAATGCCACACAAGCTTCTGCAGAGGTTGCTCTGAGCTTTGCATTAACTCAGATGAAAATGTTTCTTAACTGGGCCTATTTCCTTAGGCCTGTGATTGAACTGCAAATTGCAGCCGATGGTGTTGGAGACCAAAAGGCCTTGGCTTAATTGGGCCTAAGGCCTTGACTTATTTAGCAAGTGTCCCAGGCTCCTCAGCAGGCATTCCTTTGATTCCTTCCCATTCTCACTGCCTCCAGCAAGGGATAAGACATCCTGTTTGAAGTAGCCTACAGCTTCAAGACAACAATGACTGTCATCCTGACTCACAGCTATGTGTGACATCTGGTTACCTTTTGGAATCCCCCTTCCTCTGCCACTTCCCGCCCTAAGTGCTTATATATGGACCCAAAAATAAAGATTATTTGGAGCTTGATCAGACATATCGTCTTGCTCCCAGGCAATTCTTGTTTCCTGTCTTTCTTTCCATTATCCACAGCTCCCTCCTCAGCACCTGAAAGTCCTGCAGGCAGGACACTTCGGACCCTGGTTGATAGTCCCTCCCAGGAGGGCCCCCCGGGTGGGATGGGACAGCTAGCTCTTTGTAGTTGGCGCCTAGATGTGGGGCTGAGGAACGGGATCGTGCACACTGTTGGATGTCCCATCACGGAGAAAGCTTGGCCCAGGTGTCCTATTGAGGATCATATAGAAAGGAGACGTTCTCGGAGTGACCCGACCGAGAAGCGGACTCCTGGAGAAGAGGTGAGTGACGCATGAAAGAGACAGATGCTTTTTCCGGAGAAAAGGAAAAAATAGGAAAGGTTGATTCACGGAAGCTTTTCCTCCAGGACAAGGAATGCTCGGGTGAACAAAATTGGTCTGTGAGAAAGCCGTGAATTAGTATCACATGATCGATGGGTCTATATGAAAACTGACTGGAAGTAATATAGACTCATAGTAAAAGATGTTTATGTAGAGTCTTTGCGAATTTTAGTAACAAAGATGAACAAAAAAGAAATAGAGATTTAAGGTAAGAGAAAACAGATATTTTATTATGTGAGAATTGTATAGAGTGAGATAAAGTTAATACAGAAGGAAAAAATATTGTGTTAGGGTAAGATATAGAGTTGAAAAAGAAAAAGTTGGGTTAAAGTTATATAAAATAGTACAGAATCATGGGACGAACGTTAAGTGACCACGAAGCCTTTTTACAGAGAATTACAGAGTCTCTCACGACTAGGGGGACTAAGGTAATAATTGTGTAGATGTTTTTGTGAAAGCAGTAAATAAACCTTATTGAAGGACAAGGTGATGGTAAAATGTGTTCTATGCATGTGTTTCCAAATAATGGTAAAATGTGTTTTATGAAGGTGTTTAGAGTTATGCTAAAAATCTAGGGAAGCAAAGATAATTCTCATAGGTGCCTCTGGTCTTTGGACCCAGACTAGAGATGGTTTATACCCTAACTATGAGAAAATGGATTCAAGAAAAGCAAACCTCCCCTACTATCAGGGGAAGAAAATGAAGGTAAGCTGTTTCAGAGCTCTCCTAGGGACAGGAGGAAAATAGGAGACATCCTACTTCCTTTCTGGCTCCTATGGAACAAATGCTTAGTCTTTTAGGTAGGATGTCTGAGTCCCTTTGGGACATCTAACTCTCTTTCCTCTCTATTGTATGTTCTTGGTGCACCAATCTGTCCATGTGTCAAAACGGACTGTTTTATGTTAAGTCTATGTCGTATGAATGGAAGCTGTCCTGTGTTTTATGTTGAAAAGAAAAAAAAATTGGTTAAAACTCTATTCTGGCTAGCTATCTACCTCTTGATTTAGTTTGACTTGTTTTAAAAAGCAGTCTCAATTGACCCTTGGAGTCAAGCACAGCAGGAGAAGTGCTGCCAGAGGCTTAATTGTATGCAAAGCCACTCTTAAAGGGGCCGCAGCTTTTCGATTTCTATGGTAAGGGAGCTGATGGCTGTTTCTCCTAGAAATATTTCTCTGGTTGTTGGATTCAACAAATAACAAGGTATTCCTCTCTTAAAGTTACCATAAGAAAAGGTTAAATTTTGTCTGGTCTAAATAAGTAAATGTGTGGTTACTTCATTTTTGCTTCTGATTGGTTTTAAGAGTATAAAAACATTCTACATGCCTTGATTAAGTATTGGCTTATAAATTATTGGGTATGATTAAAAATATGTAATTTTGGTGACAAAAGGTGGAATTTAAAATGGTTAACTTAGGGTTTGAGCCATTCTAGATGACAGAAAACGTGACATGAGCCAACCCAGGGAACAAGTTTTTAAAGGTATGTTTAAAATTGGGTAATATTTTATATAATTCTTATCCTAGAAATCAGAACAATATTTCTTTAAGGTATTTAAAGTTGTACGGTCAAGCATTCAGATATAAAAACTGACCGCCAAACTTTGTAACATGTTAGTAATACTCTTGGTATTGATTTTATTGTTTAAAACTGAGTTTGTTTTCCAAAGTTATGACTGTGCTTTAATGTTATAAGAAAACTTAAATTATAGCTAAACTGCCAATGTTCCATTGACTGCAGCTTACAGCTCTGTCACAGCCTCAAAAACAGCAGATAAAATCTTTTGAGATACTCCAGCAAGAGTTCCCTTTGCTATTCAATTGGCTTGTGAAAATGCTAATGCAGCCTGCTGCCATTAGGCCATGAAGGATAGAGAAACTTAGCTAGATATATCCAACTTTGTACAGAAATTAGACCCTCATACGATCAGGGTCTGCCTATGGCTTGCTGCCTTAGAAGGGACCACTGTGCAAACAATGCTTCTACAGAAATGAAGGAATAAAAAAGGTTTAATATGGAGGTTTGGGTCATTTTAAAAATGATTTCTCCAAGAACAGAGGCTGGAGCAGACATCAAGTCGAGCCCCCAGGAAACTGTCCTTGGGCCAGACCTCAGGATATAGGCCCAATTAAGAAACATTTGCATTTGAGTTAATGCAACCCTCAGAACAACCTCTGCAGAAGCTAGTGTGAAATTCCTTACAGAAGTGCTTGCTCCGTTGCCCTTTGTGGTGTCTCTGGAACTGAAGTAATGAACAGTTGTGAGTTACCATGTAGGTGCTAGGAATACAAATTCAGGTCCTCTGCAAGAACAGAGTTAAGTGCCCTTAACCATTGAGCCATCTCTCCAGCTCCCCATTAATATATTATCTTGATTATTATGATATTTAAGACAGCTAGTGTCAATGTGCTTAATATTTCTTCAAAATTATGTTGAACATTTTAAATTTTTTCTCCTACCATATAACATTTGCAATTAGTTTTCTGTTACAGATTGTTATAGTTTTTCTTTGGGTTGTATTGCAAATTCAACATACCTATCATCTTAACATTAAGGTTTCCTGATCACCAGGGGCAGTGGTCTGTAACGGGCAATCTGACACTTGGTTGAGCAAAGGCTGAAAATTCTGGGAGACTCCATGAAATATTCACAAGGGACCAAATTATATTTTTAGCCAACGCTCCCGGAAGACTCCTGTAAAATCAGCCACAGTTCTCACAACCCCTGTATAGAGAAAGGCCTGCCATGTGAGATTTGTAGCGTAGAAAGCAGCCTTGATCCCTCCCATAGGCAAATGTGGCACTAGAGAGGTCCCGGACCTGGCCAATAGAAAGTATCGATTGCCAAGCCCCTGCCCCCTTCCCAAACAGTATATCAGATTGTCCCAGTAGCTCTCTGTCTCTGCCTGTGCCTGCTCTCTGCCTGCCTGCTCTCTGCATCTCTCTACGCTGCTCTCTGCCCGCCCCTGCCCACCAGCCTATTCCATCCCCTCTTCTGCCCGCACCCGCCGCCTGCCATCCAGAAGGAATAAAGCTGCAAAACTACTTTGGTGTCGGAGAACTTTGTCTAAGGGGCTGTAACACTTGGGCCCATGAGGAGATCCACTCTCCGGGCCTAGCGGATCTTGGGGCGTGCGTCGACAGCGGCTGAGGGGTCTCCCAGGAACTGCCAGAAGTCTCCCGCACTCCATAGGCTAGCCGGCCTCTCACGGGTCTAGCCCCGGGCCGACTCAGCAGGGCGACGAGCGCTGAGCGGGCTCAGCCCAACAACCAGGGTGATGAAACATCTTGCTGTTTTTCAGTTATTTGATATTTTAATGTTGAAATCTTTGAGTTTGTTGAATAAAACACATGTATTAATAAAACAATTAAAGCCAAACAAGTTGATTTAGGGGGTGTGGTTTAGATAATACAGTGTTTTAAAAAAGACCACAAATTGTACATTTGGTTTTTTAAAAAAATCACATCACATCATATTACCACACAGATTATATGTAACCACCATTTGCAGAAAACACAGAGTAGTTGCTATGTAACCCTAACAGGCATCCTGTCTTTTATTATTAGAAAATGAAATACATCCAGAATGGAAAGCTACTGTTTACAGTGTTGCAGCATCAAAACACTTTAAGCCAATTTATCCAGTTTTGAAGGAAAATTGTTTTCTTTTCTATTAGTGGCCAAAATTCTTAATTCTTTCCAATGGAGATGAAGCCTTCTGAACCCATTTGGTCCTGCCTACTGCTTGTGCTTCTGGTTCAGGATAATGGACTGTACATCTCCATCACCGTTTCATCCCAAACTTCTTTCCCCAAATCTTCCAGTACAACACTTGTCTTCCTTCCGTAGTCATCATCTGTGATGCTGTTTTCAACAATAATGAGTTTCTACAATCAAACAAGAACATGGAGTGCTTCTTTCAACAGCATCCACGAGGAGTAGCTCGTGCTTACCATGACCTAACCCATAGGTGGGAGTGTAGACTAAGCCATCTCACCAATGCCAAAATAAGATGTCTAGAAAATTTTACTCAGCAGAGGACTATCTCCCTTTAAGACTGAAAAGGATATTGCCATCCAAGGATACTGGAACACAGGACTTTTTACCACTATTTGTAAGTGAAAATTATAGCCATACTGTCATCTACTGGTTTTATTACTGAGGAATTAATGTACAGACTTATTCACATTACATAGTGGTACTCTCTCAAAAACACAAAAGGGAACAGCAAGATGGCTCAGTGTGTAAAGGTGCTTTTTGCCAAGCTTGACAATGGGGAGAGTTTGATACTCAGAATCCACATGGTGGACTGAGAGATGTCCACAATTTGTTTGCTGACCTCCACAGGCACATCATAGCACTTGTTCATGTACACAAAGATGTCAAAAAGTTAGAAAACCACAGAGAAACAGAAGTAAAGTCACAGAAAACAAAATTATTAAGTAAGAAATTATTATAACATCATTTGGCAATTCAAAGTTTGGTACATCAGATAACTCAAAAATAAATCTTACTGTTTATCAAAAATATGCTGAATTTCTAAATATTAACCCTTCATTCTCTGATTCAGGAGTAGCTCATTTTGGGACTACAGAGATGATTCAGTAGTTAAGCATACTGGCTCCCTGCAGAGGACCCAGGTTTGATTCCTAGCACCCACACTGTAGCTTACAACTGTCTGTTCTTCCAGTTCCTGGGGATCTGATGCCCTTTTCTGGCCTCCTCAGACACTAAGCACACATGTGGTACACAGACATATATTCAGGCAAAACATCCATACAACATGAAAATAAATATATAAATAAATATTAAAAAGAGTAGATCATATATCAAATTACATAACTTCCTAGTACAACTTGGACTTGTTCACCATCTTAGTTAGGGTTTCTATTGCTGCTACAAAACACCATACCAAAAAGTAATTTGGAAGGAAAGGGTTTATTTGGCTTACATTTCCATAGCACTGTTCATCCCTGAAAGAAGTAGGGTCAGAAAGTCAAATAGAATAGGAACCTGAGGCAGGAGCTGATGCAGAGGCCATGGAGGGTGCTGCTTACTGGTTTGCTGCTCACAGCTTGCTCAACCTACTTCCTTATAGAACCCAGGGCCACCAGCCCAGGGATGGCTCTACCCACAATGGGCTGGGCCCTCCCCCCCCCTTGACCACTAATTGAGAAAATGCTTTACAGCTGGATCTTATGGAGACATTTTCCCGATTGAGGTTTTCTCCTTTCAGATAACTCTAGTTTGTATGTCAAATTGATGTAAGAATAGCCAGCATATTCACTGAGCTATTCTAAATGCTAATTTGCATTATAGGGCACAGTGTTACCCATTTCACTTGCATGACAATAGGTGAGCAGTAGTCAGTGTGCTTTTCTTTCAGTTATAAACCATCATTGATCCTGACATTCTTCCTGGTCTTTGCATATCTCATGTTTGTAGTCGATAACAAAATACACTATACAACTTAA
Source organism: Uromys caudimaculatus (assembly GCA_028551405.1). NCBI lineage: Eukaryota > Metazoa > Chordata > Mammalia > Rodentia > Muridae > Uromys > Uromys caudimaculatus. The sequence continues at coordinate 53,397,453 of CM052719.1, read as the reverse complement.
GGTGGTGATTTGGCCCTGTTCCAGAGATTTCAGACTAGGATGAATTTCTACTGGTATGATTGGCCAGTTGTGAAGTGGCTCCTGAGTGTATGTTGTGAAATGTATACAGCAATTGAAGATTAGCATATTAAATGCTAGTTCACACTTGTTAGAGCCAAAGCATCCAATCTAAGAAACTAAGGAACTACAGATACGTATTGATCCCTTCTTGCCTCTCTGGATAGAGTAACAAGGTGAACGAATGATCTCAGAAATGCAATTTCCCAGATCCAGATTTGAATAAGCATTCCGAAAGCTGCGATGAGTGCTCTGTAGCAGCCATGGGCTTGAGGTTGCTGCAAACAAAATAGAGACCTTCATCAGGATTGGCTCTTCCCTGAGTGTGGGGCAGTGGTCTGTGGCAGGCAGTCTGGTACCCGGTTGAGCATAGGCTGAAAACTCTGGGAGACTCAGTGGAACAGTCCACAAGGGACTGCAAAATCTTTTTGCCAATGTTCCCAGAAGACTCCTGTAAAAACAGCTACAGTCTCTACAACCCCTGCAGAGAGGCCTGTCATGTGAGATTTGTCACGTAGGAGCAACGCCAAGCCCTCCCACATGCAAATAAGGTGATCCTAAGCCCTCAGACCAAGCCAATGGGAAGTATCTGTTGTCGACCCCTGACCCATCCCAAAGAGTATATTGGACCTTCCCAACCTGTGTAGGAGAGATCCCCATCCAGACGGAATAAAGGTGTGAGAACTACTCCATCATCCGAGAGCTTCTATCATAAGAGCTGTAACACTGCTGCTTGGGAAGAGATCTGCTCTCCTGAACGCCACCAGAAGCTTCCCGCACTCCTCACCAAGTTGTTGACCTCTTGTAGGCTCAGCCTGGGCCTGACTCAGCGCAGGGCAGTGGTACAGCGTCTTGGTGCAACTGAGGTGGCAACTGCGGAGACCGAGGTGGAGGAGAGTCCGTCCCCGCTCCCACTCTCCCCTTTGCCTGAACCCTTGCATTTGCCTGGGCCAGAGATCCCTGAGGAAGGCTCCCAGCATGCAATCCAACACCTGAGGACTGGAGGGTGTGTGGGGGGGGGGTTGTTGGCTGTGCTCTCCCTACTGCCTGCTTCACCTCTGCTAGAGAAAGAGATGGGTGAGGACAGGAGTGGATACCACCACACCTAGCCTTTGATGTACATCTACATGCATGCTGTGTAACACACATGTACAGATGTATGATAAAGAGGCCAGAAGATGTTACATACCTACCCTAAAACTGGAATTACGAATGGTTTAGAATCAGGTGTGGCTGCTGGGTATCAATGCAGTTCCTCTATAAAAACAGCAAGTGCCTTGATCTGCTGAGGCTTTTCTTCAGCCCTTATTGTGTTTTCTTTAAAACTTTTTACATCTCTCTCTCTTTCTGTGTGAGCACACAGACATGTATGTGCGTGCATTTGTGCCATGTATTTCAGAGCTAACATGTCATGAGATCAAAAGGAACCTAATGGAGTCTGTTATCTGTATTCTCCTCCTGCCATATGGGTTCTGGGGATTAAATATAGGTCATCGAGCTGGATGGCAAGCACTTGTACCTACAAAGACATCTCGCTGTCCCTTAGGTATGTCTTTTTAAAATGATTTATTAATTTGTGAGAAGGGGCAATATGGTGCTGAGAAAATTTGTGGGAGTTGGCTGTTTTCTTCCACTATGCGAGTCTCAGGGATTGAACTCTGGTCATCCAGCTTGGAGTCATCTGCCTTTATCAATTGCTAATCCTTGTATTTTTGAGAGTGTCACTTTGTAGCTGAGCTAGTCAGTCTTTGTGTTCATCTGAAATCCTCACCTGAAAATACAAAAACAACATATGGCAGTATGTGGCATTTAAGAATTAAAGGAAGATAGCTAGATGTGGTGGCACTTGGCTTTGATCCCAGCATTCCGGAGGCAGACACAGGTGTATCTTTGTGTTTGAGGACAGCCTGGTCTATGGAGAGACCCTGTCTCAGAAAAAGAAAAGAAATCAAGGAGAATAGACTATTGTTTCACTTGCAACAGTGTTTATTATCAAAATTGTCCCATTGTTTGAGGTTTTGAAAGAACAGTCTTCTACTGATGGAAGGTTTCTAGAAGTCTTATTCTCAGGTCCGTGAGATGGGTTAGTGGGAAAACGTGGTTGTTGCACTAGTTAGCTGTGTTTGGTACCTGGAACCCACAAAAATGTAGAAAGAACTGATTCCACAAAGTTGTTCTCTGTTCTCTACACTCACACATTACACACACACACACACACACACACACACACACTCTCACACATTATACACACACACACACACACACATACACACACACTCACACATTACACACACACACACTCACAAACACACACACTCACACACACACTCACACATTACACACACACACACTCACACACACACACACTCACACATTACACACACACACACACACACACATACACACACACACACACACTCAATAACAATACTTTTAAGAAGAAATCTTATTTCAGTCAGATTTTTCAGGACAGCTCAAAGCAATCCCATTAGAGAATAGTACTTCAATATAAAGTGCCCAAAGGAATTACTGATTATGACATAAGGGTCATTTGAACCCTCAGATAATCTCTTAGTGTGACTAGCACATGCAATCCTAGCAGCTCTGTATTGTTCATTGAATTATCTACTTTATTACATTTCTATCAAGCAGATAAAATGTTTTAGAATTTCATGTAAGTTTATCAATGTACTTCCTTATATCATAGTACTCTTCCATTAATCATTTTAAAATGTACCTTATTAAAAACGGTTGACTGAACTGGGTATGTTGGGGGTATACCCAGAACTCATATTCTGAGGACCCCAAGACATGAGTATCATGAGCTCAAACCCAACCTGAGTTAAACATTGCGATAGGCAGTATGGAATATAAACAGGATCATCTGAATTTTTGAAAACACACACACACATATACACTGACTGCCTTTAAGACACAGACACAGCTTAAAAGTATAATTATAGATTTGAAGAGATGGCTCGGCAGTTAAGAGCACTAGTTGCTCTTCTAGAGGATGCTAGTTCAAATCCGAGCTAGTTCACACTCCAGGTTCAGGATTCCAACGACCTCTTCTGGTCTCTGCAGACAAAGGAAGATGCACATATATAAGCATGAATAATAAATAAAATGAAAATATAATTATGTAACACAATGCAACATGTTTATATTACCCCATTCTATACACAATCCCTAAAGAATTCCCATCGCTGAGTAAATGTACAGTGATGTCTACTTCCTGTCTGAAGAAAGTCTCACCATATGCTCTACATATGCTATGTAGAACTTGAAAGTTTCTTCAAGGAGTATGGGTGATGGCTTACTTCCAGAGTCATGGCTGGCAAAGGGCAGCCATGTCACTGAAAAACTCTCCCCATGGTGACTAATGGAAGTCCTACCACCAAACTCCCGAATAAGTAGCTGCTGTTTTGGAGACCAGAGTCAGCCTCTTCAGCACTTGTTGGTTATCTAGCACTGGGAAAAGATGTTGTCAATGTTGTTTCAGGAGACTCCCAAGCCTTCTAAGCTCACTTTTTGAGTGTTAAAATGCCCTCTTTCCTCCATGAAAAAAAAGATTAATTTGGAAGAAACACCTACACAACACTACGCCTTTTCTCAGTTCTAACAGATTTTACCCTGGCCCTTTTCTACTTCCATCCCGACCCCAAATCTTCATGCTTCTTTATTTAAATGTTTATTTTCCTCCCTAACATTCATGTCTTCTGACCTAAAATTGTCCTAAAAAGTTTCGATTTGCTTACAATTTCTTTTAAGTTTCAAAAGTCATTTAATCTATTCTCATAGATCAAATCAACTATGCTGTTTCTTTTTACAAACTGTCACTGCTTATCCCAGATATATAATTAACACGATATTTTCTTCCTCAGCCATCCAAAGGAGAGATGATTGTCCTTAGCTTGGTGGTGGTTGGCTTAGTGGCGGTTGTGTCTGGGAGCACAGAGCAGCCTTCTATTGGAGATTAGGCTGTGACTCTGTAGGTGAAGGCCTTCTTCATGGCTCCCCACAGCAGATCCTGATGAAAAGAGACAGTCCATGGTTCTAAACAGTTTATTGTCATGGTGGAAAGTGGAGGTGTAAAACCATACCCCACTTCTCAGGGTGGGAAGGAAAGCTTATTGGCTAAGCTCTCCAGGCCTCTAGGTACCTCATTAGCATGGAAAACTCTTGTTTTTTTTTTTTTGTTTGTTTTGTTTTGTTTTTCGAGACAGGGTTTCTCTGTGTAGCCCTGGCTGTCCTGAACTCACTCTGTAGACCAGGCTCTAACTCAGAAATCCACCTGCCTCTACCTCCCAAGTGCTGGAATTAAAGGCGTGTGCCACCACTGCCCGGTGGAAAACTCTTGTTTTGGGCCTATGTCACATCTCTTTTAAGTGAGAAGCATGACATGTGTTCCATGTCAGGAATCTAGCTGGGAGCTGCCCACTGCGTCTCCAGTTCTCGACCTGTTTTACCTTATCAAACTTCCTGGCACGGTTTTATGTCCCACAGCTGCCCTATTCATAAAAGCCAGAAACTAGAAACAGCCTAGATGTCCTTCAACAGAAGAACAGATAAAGAAAATGTGTTACGTTTACACAGTGGAGGATTACTTAGTCGTTAAAAAAAATGAGATCATGAAATTTGCAGACAAATGGACACAACTAGAAAAACGAATCATCCTGAGTGAAGTAACCCAGACCCAGAAAGATAAATATGATATACCTACACTTACATGTGGATATTAGCTATTAAATAAATGATAATCAACCTACAATCCATAGACCCAGAGAGGTTAAAGGAAGGGACCAGGGAATACACATGAATCTCCCTGGGAGGGAAATAGAATAGATTATAGGTGGACTGGGGTGAGTGGGAGGGGGAAGAGACACAGGGTTAAGGGAAGGAATTAAGGAGAAACAGCTAGAATTTAGGGGCATTTGAGGGGCGGTACAGAAACCTAGTGCAGTGGAAACTTCCTAAAATATATGAAAGCAATCCTAATGAGGTCTGCTAATAATGGGGGATATAGAGTCCTAACTGGCCATTTCTTGTCACCAAATGACACTTCTAGTACTGAGAATTGAATTCAATTGCATTGAATTGAGTTGTTGGCCAATGGTGTCCTATAGAAATCCCCAAACAACCCAGTCTGCTGCTAAGACCAAGGGTTACTTTCTGTAATGTAACAGTGGGTTCCATTGCTGAAGATAACGTCACAACTCATTGAACAAGTAGAGTTGGTGTGTTCGTGGAACCTTCACCCATATGTTCTAGTGTCTTCAACAGGCTACCAAGAGAGAAATGTAAACACCAACTCAGTCAGCCACAACCTTTAATCTATAATCTGTCCTGTCTAGGACAATGGTGGCACAGAACTTGTAGGAGTAGCCAACCAATGCCTGATTTGACTTAAGACTCAATCTTCTAGATGGAACTCATACCAAACACTGTTTGAGTGATCAGGAACCAGATACTAGATAGCCCAAAGACCTAGGATAAAACCAAACACTACTGGTCTTTAAACAAAGTATCAGCCGGGCAGTGGTGGTGCATGCCTTTAGTCCCAGCACTTGGGAGGCAGAGGCAGGCAGATTTCTGAGTTTGAGGCCAGTCTGGTCTACAAAGTGAGTTCCAGGATGTCCAAGGCTGTACAGAGAAACCCCGTTTCGAAAAACAAAACAAACAAACAAAAGAATCAATAAGATGACTCCTAATGATATTCTGCTAATACTCATAGATCAGTGCCTTAGTTATCATTGGAGAAGCTTCCTCCTACAACAGGAACAGATATAGCGACTCACAGCTAGACATTATGAGGAAAAAGACAGCACTTAGAGCACATAGCTCTAAGTGGGGTGTTTCCATCAAATCCCTCCCCTCAGAGCTCAGGGAACCTGAGGAAGAGGAGGTGGGAAGAGTGTAAGGGTTGGACAGGATGGAGGACACCAAGAGAATTCTCTGAATCAACTAAGCAAGGCTCACAGGACCGCACAGAGACTGAAACAGCAAGCACAAGGCCAACACCAGGTCTTCTGCTTATGTATTATTGAGGTGGAGGGTTCTGATTGTGTCATGTGATGGAGACTCATGTGTCTTGCTGAGGCAAGACCCATGGGAGGACACATGATGTTTGGAGAGAGTATAAATAGGACTCCATGGACAGTGTCAGGCACTTGCATAACTTTGCTGTTCTTGCATGTTCACTGACCTTCACTTTATTGAGAGAGGCACCGCAGAGAACGCCTGGCATTACGGCTGGTCCTGGTGGCTCCTGCCGACTCATGCAGATTCAGCAGAGGCCTGGCTGTTTCTGCTGGATCGTGCTACTGCTGCTGACTCATGGTTGCTATCCTGACACCACTAAACTAGACTGCTGGTATCCTGACAAACAGAGATTAAAATCGCCCCAAAGAATTACTTCTGAACAGGTTCACATCCCGTTGTCCTATTTACTATCTTTTCTCTCCTACTTTTGGATGGTGGACTAGAAGGGGGGGGGGATTTGAAGCATTAAAAATCCTTCATTAAAAGTAGTTTTAAAGAATCTAAGTGCACATATTATACCTTTCAGCTTAGTACTTGTATAGTATTCCTGAGTGTGTGAATGAGTGGGTCTCTGATTCTTGTGCCTGCTCTTGGGGACTTTTTTTCTTCTGGTGGGTTGCCTTGATAAGCTTCAATGTGATGGTGTCTTTTGATATTTTGTCAAAAAAAAAAAAAAAAAGCAAAATAAATCCCACCTCCCTTACAAAATTACAACTTGTGTCAATCTTGTTAAGTCCTCTGAGATGTATGCTTGCTCTGTGCACACCTCTTGTGAGATTCAAAGGCTAATCACCTGCTCTCAATGCTCTATCATGAGGATGGACTATCAAGGTCATTGCTGACTACCAGGCCAAAGTCTAATTTCAGCCTTTTGGGTTCACACCCTCACTCAGGGGACTGAGTCTATCTTAAAACCTCCCCACAGAATAAAATACCACTTTTGTATCAAGTCAAGATAGATCCCAGCTTTAGGTGCAATCAAGCTGCAAGGTCCATCTCCAGACATGGTTCATCTGGCACCCACAGAAGGTCTGTGTGAGTCCCCTGGAGGTCTCCGCCTCTTCTCTTTCCCAGGCAGTAAAGTAGTGTCCTGGACCCAGAATAATTCCAAATGGTGATTTAAAGCAAAGGAATTGAAAATGCATCACATAAGCACATGTGGTGGACGGTTTGCACCAGCATTATGTAACCTGCAAGCCACCGAGATGAGCATGTGCACACCGACATCAAGAAACAAAATGTACAAAACCCAATCCCACTTCTATTCATGCATGATAGGAGACTTGAAAATGCAATTAAGAAAACAAATCCATTTGTCTCGAAAAATAAATACACCAAACTAAAACAAAAGTAGGGTAAAAGCTGTATTTTGAAAACAACAAAGCTTTTTTAGAAGACTGATTTTTTTTTTTTTTTTTTTTTTTTTTTTGGTTTTCCAAGACAGGGTTTCTCTGTGTAGCCCTGGTTGTCCTGGAACTCACTCTGTAGACCAGGCTGGCCTTGAACTCAGAAATCCACCTGCCTCTGCCTCCCGAGTGCTGGAATTCAAGGCGTGCGCCACCACTGCTCGGCTTGATTTTTTTTTTTTTTTACACATTTCTCTGTGTATAAACATGTGTCCATACCTGTTCCATCGTGCATGAATAGAGATGAAAGGACAGAGAACTTTGAGCTAGGACAGGGAAGTAGGCTCAGACCTCATGGTCATCCTGATAAGCCACTAGAAGCAGTGATCACGGGACTTTGTTTATTGCTTTGCTTGTTCATTGACTATTTGTGTTTAGTACTTTGTTTTTTCCTTAACCTGGAACTGACCTTATTATCCGCTGTAATTAAAATGGTATAAAAGCAAACCGGGAAAAAACAAACCTGCGTCAGCCTCAGAACTGGCTGGGTCGTGCTGCAGTGTTGTCTAATTGTCCTTTTTCCTTTTCAATTCTGCCTCCGTCCTTCTGAGTCACCCGTTGATTCACTGAGCTGGCTTGGTCAGTTTAACACGTCTATGAGGGCAGAGGGTTTCTCTGAAAACCTGGGATTCTGCATCTTCCAGTTGAATAGATCACTAGTAGAAAGGGGGTGTGTCCTATACTGCCTGCCTTGCCCACTGGGGGACGGGGAGTCGCCTGCAGGGGCAGTGCAGTTGTGGTGGAATCTGCCTGCCTTGCTGTGCGTGCTCATGTGTGAGGGGGGCTAGCTATGTTCCTTCCCACTTCTCCAGGGCCTGGATCAGCATCTGCTATTTGCAAGGTATGGGCATGCACCAGGATAGGGTGATAAAGAGTCTTCTTTTGGAACTGAGATGTGTAGGACTGCTGGCTTACGATTCTTTGGTGGCTACATCTCCTTGACCTGTAACATCACTGGGGTAGGTGGTAGGAAGGGCCTTAGCTAGATAGGGGGCTCTCCACCAGATTTTGCCAGACAGTGAGTGATGTGCTCAGGATTTCCAAATACAGTACCTTTAACCAAGTAACTAGTAGGAAGGCAGACAGCGCCTCCTTCTGGCCGCCCCACATTGAAAGCTGGCCGTTCATTCCTGCAGAAAACAATCAGTCTCCTGACTGTACCGTTAAGCCCAAATTCCCTGCCAGGCCTTTGAAGTCCTTGAAGTGAGACTGGACTAGGTCCACTAAGGTGGAACAGGTGGTCTGCCCCATGGTAGTTCTCAAGAAAATAAAAAGGAACAAATAAAAACAAGCATGGAAACACGAAAACAAGCTTACAGGGTCTAGAAAAGAAACCAGAATGAAGGCAAGGGCAGCCTATCCCAAAAAGATGGGCTCTGCCAATCAGGAGCGACCCGCCAGTCTCCACCAAAGCCTGTGTCAGACTGGTGTTCTCTGACTCCACTCAAAGGAGTCCAGAGATGACAGCCTATCCCTGGAGCAGGCTCCGTCCGCTGGGAAGAACATGTGAGCTTCCATGAAGACCTGGGTCAGAACGGAGCTCTCGGTCTCCAACTGAGGGGGCTGGGGAGCATCTTCCAACAGTCCCCCCACAGAAGGGAGTTACCTGCGCTTCTGCTCGAACTCCATTGGCCTCCAGGTTGTGCAGACAAAAGAAAATCACCCCATACTGGGTAAGACAAAAGACTACTCAGAGCAAGACAAAGTCAAGGCACACAGAGCACACAGACATTCACCCCAACTCACCAATCAATCAGCTGAGAACCAATTGCTCTCCAAAAACCACCCTACTTCCTACTGTCGAGTCAAGGGGGACCCCAGCAAGTTCCTGACCAACCCCAAATATAAGGGTTCGAAAATCACTGAAGGAAGACCCCAGACTCAGATAGTATGCAAAAACAAAGAGTGTTTATTCTGCAGAAACAACCAGACATTTTTTGGAATGGCAATCCCAGACAAAGGCATGCAAACCTTCCTATAGGGAACCAGCGGAACTCTCCGGAACCATTCGGTAATCTAAAATTTCATTGGGGTCACCGGTGGTCTGCATTCTTATGTCATGAACGTTTAACCATGTGATGAGCTAGGGCTGCCCAGCACAGATGGCCCATCCTGAGAGAAGATATTTTCCCATTTTTGTGATTATCCGAAGGCTGTTCTTTGGGAGGGGATTTTATGATCTTGTTTTGGATTTTATGGTCAGTTCCTAGAGCTGGTGTCTTATGACTTGGTTTCTGGGACTTATAGTCTATTCCTGAAGTTGATGTCTTATAGCCTTTTTTTGAAATCAGGCCTGGTCCTTAAAATGGAGACAAATGGGGTTTATATTGCCCTTTCACTTCTAATAGTGCCACTCTGTAGGCCAAGCATTCAAACACATGAGTCTATGGGGCTATTCTTATTCAAACTATCATAGAAGGGTTTATTTGGGTTTATGTTCCAGAAGAGTAGGATTCACAGTGGTGGAAACAATTTGACTCCAGGCAGCAGACATGGCAGCTGGGGTTGAGAGCTCACATCTAACAACTTTATGAGAAAAGCGGTGACTGTATTGGGAATGGCACATGGCTTTTAGACCACAAAACTCTACTCTAGTGGCATTCTACCTCCACTAAGGACACACCTCTTAACCTACCCAAAAGCACCACCAGCTAGGGATGATTTAAACATCTGAGGCTATGAGAGACATTCTTCTTCAAACTACTATGGAATATTAAAAGAGGAAGCATTCCCAGGTGACTGTGATTTACTCCGAGAGAACTAGAGTGTTTTGAGAGAGCCCCGACTTGGAACTTCCCACTGGGCCTTAGGGAAGGCCTCTGAGTCCCCCTCTTTGCCCAGCCAATTAATGTTAAGGTCACCAGAACCACCAATCATTACATGCCTAGTTGCTGTTGTTATAATCTGCTCTAAAAAATTGTATAAAAAGCTTATGAAAGAAAGAGAAGGGGTTACCTCTCCTCTGAGTGCAGGACGACCCCAGTGTGCTGGAACAATAAACCCCTTGCTTTTGCATTGAACTCTGTTCTTGAGTCTCATTCGGGGGTCTCCCGGTAGCTAAGGCTCACTTTGAGTCTTACATTTGGTGCATTGGCTGGGAAGCCAGACTCCCAATGACAGTGAGAGAATTGGTGATCGGAGGAGCCGCTCAAGCCTAAAGAGTCAGGTGCTGTGGTTGTCTGTCCCTGTGTCTCCTGTTTTCCTTTCAGTTTGCTCGCGAGTGTCGTGTAGTAAGGCTTAGAAAAGCCTCTGGTCTGTGGGCAGTCGTTTACAGCGGGCAGATGTGACTGTGCGACCACGGGGAGTCTGGAGGACGCTTTGGCTACCCAGACGGGGTCGGGAGGACCCCGCTCCTTTTGGCTAGACTTGGTTCTGGTGGGAGTCATCTGGTTACTAGGTTGTTTTGCCTGTGGCTGGGGCGAATTGTCTGTGTCGCCCTTATGTCTCTTTGTGTTATTGGACTTGGACTGACATTATTTTTGGACATGGGACAGACTGTTTCTCACCTTAATCTTATTCTGACTCATTTTAAGGAAGTTAGAGCTAAGGACCACTTATTGCAACTTGGAGTGGCTGGCTTGTGATGTTGGATGGCCACCGGAGAGGGACCTTTTCTCTCCCCAGGGTGCCAGTAGTAGAGGATAAAGTGTTTTACAAGTCTTCCCTCTTTCCCCTGCTAACACTTCTTCATCAACAGGAATGGCTACAGGGTGACAAGGAATGACAGGAGCCAGCTCCAACCCAGCAGCCAGCTCATCCTTCTCCGTGGCTTCAGTTTTAAGGCTGGAGAGATGGCTCTGAGGTTAAGATCACTGACCTCTCTTCCAGAGATCCTGAGTTCAGTTCCCAGCAACCACTTGGTGATTCCCTTTTTTCCTCAGGACCAGCTCGGTGTTTTATGGCTCACACAGTGCACACTGGCATCCAGGGCTTCTAGACGGTCTAAGGCTAGAGCCTCCTATGGCCCTAACTGTTCTCTCCCCGAGTTGGGAGGTGAGTTCCCAGAGAGCAGGGCTTCATGCCTGGACAGACCGGACAGGAGAGATCCCAAGTGGGCAGATGTTTCCTCACTAGAGCTTGCAGCAGACTCCTGGTCACTCATTTTGTTCAGTAAATGGCTATCTTTCTTGCCAGGAGAAGTGCTCACTCCGTCTGAACAGATATGGTCTCTGAGTTGTAAAGAGAGGGTCTTCACTGACACTATGCTGCCACACTCAGCCCACTGAGAAGCTACAACCACTCCCTTCCATGTGACTTAGGGCACTCAGTGCAGATACCTACCCCCAAAGCTCTTACAAGTTCTCTTCACCACAGACAGAGGCCAGAAAACTGGCTCCTGGCCCACAGGGAACGCACCCAGATTGGGACTTCAACACAGTGGAAGGTAGGGAACATCTCCAGATTTACCAACAGGCTCTTTCAGCGGGTCTCAGCAATAATTTGGCCAAGGTTTAGATATGCTATTAGACAGGAAATTGATAAAAGTCCAACGGCATTTCTTGAACAGGTCATAAAGACTATATGTGTAAAGCTATGCACACATAGAAATCCTGAGAAAACAGAATTCTAGCATGATAGCTCTGGCTTTCATCAATTAGTTAGTGCTGGACATTAGGAAGAAGTTACAGATTCAAGAAAGATTAAGAGAAAAGTCGCTGGGGGATCTAGAGGAAGCTGCAGAGAGAGTGCAGAAGAGTGCTGATTAAAACAGGAAAGACATTGAATGGAGATTTGGTTAGAGTCCTTCTACAACAAAGCCTCAGATCCAGGAGAAAGAAAGCTTCAACAGATTGCTGGAGGAGGAGTAGCTAACGGGGTCTTGACCCAAACTCTAGGACCATGGAAACGGCTGGAGGCTTATTTATCAAAGAAACCAGACCCAGTGGCAGCAGGATGGCCACCTTGCCTTCAATACAGCACTGTTGGTTAAAGGTGCAGATAAATTAACCTTGGGACAGAATTTGATTGTGACTACCCCCCTGATTGTGACTACCCCCCATTCAATTGAAGGGGTAGTCAAGCAGCCTTCTTATTGATGGCTCAGTAATGTCTACATGATTCATTATCAGACTTTACTAATCAACCCTGGCTGAGTTATTTCCCAGCCACCTGTTTCCCTGAACCCTGAGATTCTCCTACCGCATCCTGACTTGGACTGTCCACTCCATCAATGTGACGAGGTTCTGGCCCAGGTAAAGTACCTGACCTGACTTGAGGGACTCTCCTTTGTCAGAGACAGAGCAGATCGGGTTTACAGACAGAAGCAGCTTCATCCATGAGGGTCAGAGGAGAGCAGGGGCAGTGGTGACTACAGAAACAAAGGTAATCTGGACTTGGTCTCTTCCTTCAGGCACTTCAGCTCAAAGGACCAAGCTAATAACATTAACACAGGACCTGATCGTGGGAAAAGGATTGGCTGTTAACATCTGCAGGGACAGCCAGATCTGCACTTGCAACTGCTCACGTGCATGGAGCCATTTACCAGGAACAAGGGCTCCTGATAGCAGAAGGAAGAACTGTCAAAAATAAAGATAAAGTTCTATAGGACTCCGAAAAGGAACTCACAGTGAGAGGTAACAGCCTGGCTGACAAGCCTGCTAAGGAGGTAGCCTTAAAGGAAACAGCCATCTCTAGATTGGCCACTGTTCTACCTGAACCACTCAGAGCAACTGATATATACAGAGGAAGAAATTAAATGGGCTGGTGGCAATCGACTGAAGGTAAGCTAATACTACCCACCTCTTTAGCAAGCACCGTTCTCAAGAAGACCCACAGAGTCATTCATATGGGAGTGAAATGAATGACAGACACAGTGAGACAATCTAAGGTGACTTTCAAGGATATACAGAGCACTATTGAGGATAGAGTGACAAACTTTAAAGCTTGCCAGCTGACCAATACTCCCAGCAACCCCAAACACCCAGGTTCCTGACTGTGAGGTAAGAGACTGGGGGCCTATGGGGAAATTGATTTCACAGAGGTCAAGCAGGAAGGTATGGCTGTAAGTATCTGCTGGTATCGGTGGAACGTTTCTCTGGATAGGCAGAGGCATTCATAACTAGGCTGAGAAAGCAAAGATAGTGGCCATGAGGACATCTTACCAAGGTATGGATTTCCTCATATGATAGGGTCAGACAATGGACCAAAGTTTGTGTCCAAGGTAAGTCAGGTTGTAGCAAAATTCCTTGTGGGAGATTGGAAATTAAATTGTGCATACCGACCCCAAAGTGCAGGGCAGGTAGAAAGAATAAATAAGACGTTAAAAGAAACCTTAACTAAAGTAGCCTTAGAGACTGGTGGGGACTGGATGATGCTCCTTCCCTTTGCCCTATATCAGGTACAAAGAAAAATTCTCCTTGCCAGATGAGACTAACCCTGATCTAACCAGATCTTGTTGGCTATGTTATGATATAGCACCCCCCCCTCATTATGAAGGTATAGCTACCATTACTGCTTCTAATGACTCCAAGGCCTGTAGATGGGTACAGAAATCCAGAGTTGGCCTCATTTTACAAGCTGTGTCTGGAAAAGGACTATGTCAGGGAAAGGTACCCAGCTCTCACTGCCACTTGTTCAGTCGACATTGGTCAACAGCACAGGGTGGCACATATTACATCCTCCCAGAAAATGGATGGTGGGCCTACTCTATAGGGCTAACTCCTTGTGTTCACTCCACTGTTCTTAACACCACCAAAGATTTCTGTGTCCTGGTCCAACTGGTTCCCCGCCTCATTTACCATCCTTATGGAGAACTGGATGGTTGAGATGGGGGTCCTCAGCGTCAGAAAAGATAATCTCTGACAGCGCTCACAGTCTCCCTGCTCTTGGGCCCAAGGATAGGGGCACTGATAATGGAGCACCAGCACTTACCCTCCAAGGGAAAAATTATGAGAGCCTATGGACAGCCATATAGATATTGTGAGGATTGAAACTTCCATCTCTCATCTCCAGGAGTCACTCACTTCCCTCTTAGAAGTGGTGCTCCAGAACCACAGAGGTTAAACTTATTGTTCCTTCAACAGGGAGGTTTATGTGATGCACTCAGTGAGGAGTGCTGTTTCTACATAGACCACTCAGGTGTGGTTAAAGACTCAATGGCTAAAGTATGAGAGGGGCAGGCTGGAAGAAAGAAAGAGAACGAAACTGAGCCAGGGATGGTTTGAATCCTGGTTTAATTCTTCCCCATGGTTAACTACCTTAGTGTCAACCCTAGCTGGACCCTTGGTTATCCTACTTTTGCCGCTAACCTTTGGACCCTGCATTTTAAATTGTTTAGTTACTTTTATTACAGAACACATTAATACAGTACAGCTGATGATATTTAGACAACAGTATGAAGATACACCTCTCAATAATTCTACCTGTGAGTTAACAGAACGTGGTTAATTGCTTCAAGATTGAAGCACTCACAAGAAAAAGGGAGAAATGAGAGAGCCCTGACTTGGAACGTCCCACTGGGCCTTAGAGAAGGTCCCTGGGTCACCCCTCCCTGCCCAGCCGATTAATGTAAAGGTCACCAGAATCACCAATCATTACATGCCTAGTTGCTGTTGCTATAATCTGCCCTCAAAAATTGTATAAAAAGCTTATGAAAGAAAGAGAAGGGGTCACCTCTCCTCTGGGTGCACCCCAGTGCGCTGGAACAATAAATCCCTTGCTTTTGCATCGAACTCCATTCTTGAGTGTCATTTGGGGGTCGAAGGTAGCTAAGGCTCACTTTGAGTCTTGCAGTTTCAGTCGTAATAGGACAGTTGATATTATGTTAGAGCGAATTCCTTTTTTGTTGGTTTTTATTTTTATATTCGTCTCCCATTTATTACATCCCAACAATTTCCCTCCCCTCCCTAGATTAAACTCTTGTCTTTATCTTTAATATTTTATGAGTGTTTTTGCTTGTATGTATTCATGTATGCGTGTATATCAGATATACGCCTGGTGCCAATAGAGGTCAGAAGAGGGTTTGTGGATCTCCTGAAACTAAAACTGGACAGTTGTGAGCCACCATGTGAGTGTTGGGAATTGAACTCAGGTCCTCTGCAAGAACAACAAGTGCTCTTCACATCTAAGTGATTTTTCCATCTCCAGGATTATTATCTTTTTCTTGTTTTCCTTTGAAAGTTAAGCATATTACAAGGAAAAGTGGCTGTGCGTTAAGCCGACAAGGTGTGTACTAGTTATGGTTATTTGGGGCATTAGGAAGCTTGTAGCCAATCTGAGCATGTTTTCAGAGATTAAGTAATCAGAGAAGATCCAGCCTCAACCTGGGATGCACATTCCAGCATGCAGTGCAGGTGAAGAGATGACAGAGGCCCCTTCTTTCTAGTGTCATGTGTCCCCACAGCTGCTGCAATTCTCCACCAACAATAGATTTCACTCCTGCAGAATTCAGCATGGACTCACCCCAGCTGCACCACAGTGACCTCCAATCCTCCTGCACCTGTTGGAGACGGCTGAGGCATTCGGCCTTGTAAACTGGGGTGTTGCCAGTCTCACTGTCTACCTAGTGTGCAGACAGCCATTGTTGAACAAGTCAGCCCCTATCACAGAAGCCAATCTTCCACTTTGTTCTTTAAAAGAATCTTGCCTGATACAGCAGTGTTTCTGAAGTGTTCCAGAAAGGAAAAATTAAAGAATAGCAGCTTATAATGAGTATCAAATGGAACCCAGTGGAAGAAACTCATATTTCTTTTGTTACATTTTGTTCATTTCTTTGTTTGAATAATCCAAGGAAAGGTGGGGAAGGTGACAAGTGAGGACTCTGTCATGCACTGGTGTGCAGGCTTGGGGTCTCAAAAGCACAGAACTCAGCAAATCATAAATGTGGTGTGACAACTTTTTAGAGGCCACATCTTAGGATTTCTATTGCTGTGAAGAAACACCATGACAACAGTAATGCTTATAAAGAACAGCATTAATCGGGGCTGGCTTACAGTTTCAGAAGTTTAGTCCATTGTCATCATGGTAGGAAGCATGGTAGCATCCAGGCAGACATGGTGTTGGAGAAGAAGCTGAGGGTTCTGTATCTGGATCCACAGGCAGCAGGAGACTGTGTGCTACTGTTCTGGCTTTAACATCTGAGATCTCAAAGCCTGTCCTCTAGAGACACACTTCCTCCAATAAAGCCATATCCACTCCAGCAAGGCCACACATCATAATAGTGCCACTCTTGAGAGATCAGCTCGGGAACTTTGAGATATTCCACCAGGGTCCTCTCCCCACTCTGAACACAAGAGCACCCCTTCCCTCCTGGAAGAAACAGGTTAGAAAGCATGTAGGCTGGAAGGGAGGGGCTGATTAAGTCCCTGCTACCTCATTCCCTAAAGACCAATCAGTTTAAAGTCACACTGTTCTGCCAATCACATTGTGCCTAATGGCAGCTGCTCTAAAACCCTATATAAGGTCCCTGAACGGGCTACAAGTGGTCACCCTCCCGTCTTGGTATGCAGAGCGACCTCAGCATGCTGAATCAATAAATTCCTCTTGCATTTTGCATCAATCCCCTACTCCATGTGTTCACTCGGAGGGTCTTTGGTAAGTTAAGATTCACCCAGAGTCTTACACTCTTTGTGAGCATATGGGGGCCATTTTCTTTCAAACCACTGCATTCTACTCCCTGGCTGTCATAGGCTTGTAGCCATATCATAATGCAAAAATGCCTAGCATAAGTCCAACTTTAAAAGTCCCCATAGTTTATAAAAGTCTGAAGTCTCATCTGAGACTCATGATAACCTCTTAACTATCATCCTCTGTAAAATCAGAATAAAAAAAGCAGACCACATACTTATAACTTATAATGGAACAGGATATGCATTACAATTCCAAAAGGGAGAAAAGGGAGCATACGAGGAAGTACTGGACCAAAGCAGTACCAAAACCAGCTGGGCAAACTCCAAACTCTATCTCCATGTCTGATCAAAGTGCTCTTCAGATCTCCAACTCTTCCCAGCTTTGTTGACTACAACACACATCTTTCTTAAGGGCTGGCTCCCCTTCCCACTAGCAGCTTTCCTTGGCAGGTTTTCCATGGCTCTGGCATCTCCAACCACTTGGTGTCTCCAAGGAATCCAGGCTCCACCTTCACAGCTTCATGCAATGGCCCCTCTCGGTCTCCATGCAAGGATACCCCTGACCGATGCCTGTCCTCAGCTGCTTTTCTTAGTTGTGGTAGGAGATTCCCATAACCCCTTTCTTCTATCCCTCACTCTAAAGCCAGAACCACATGGCCAAAGCTGCCAAGTTCTGCTCCTTGCTTGGGATAGAATGTGGCTCACTTGTTCAATTATGTCATCACCAGATTTCTGTTTTTAATGTTTTCCTTCACTACCTCAACTTGGCTGTCCTGGAATTCGACCTGTAGACCAGGCTGACCTCAGACTCAGAGATCTGCCTGCCTCTCTGACTCTGGAGTGCTAGGATTAAAGGTGTGCATCACCACATTCAGCTCTAAACTTTAATTCTTTTTCACCTAGAAGCTTAGCTAGGTGGGATTTTGCCCTGAGGTCACCACTCCCTTTACTCCATTTAAGGTCACGATTTTTTTTTTTTTTTTCCTTTTTGGTCACGATTTTCTTTAAACTGTTTATCACCTTGCCTTGAACAAAGGAGTCACTTAGCTCCACTCCTGGTGCTCCCTTTCTCTTTGAATTGTATATTTTGTAACTCCCTTGCTACTCTTGCTCCTTCTCATTTTAGATCTGCATGAGCGTGGCCACTAGAAACCACTAGGCCGTTCTGAAATTTCCTCTGCAAATGCAATTAGTCTTAAACTCTTCAGTTTAGCCTCAGGCAGATTTTATTTTATTTTGGACAAGGGCAACTACATTGTTCACCAAAACATCATAATGGTCTCTAGGCCACATACTAACATTTTTCATCTTGTGTCTGCTCCCACAGTTTAAATCATCCTCAGCACCACTGACTTCCATGATCCTACTAGGATGACCCATTAAGCTCCACTTAAAGAGTTAGATTGCAGCCGGGCAGTGGTGGCGCACGCCTTTAATCCCAGCACTCGGGAGGCAGAGGCAGGTGGATTTCTGAGTTCGAGGCCAGCCTGGTCTACAGAGTGAGTTCCAGGACAACCAGGGCTACACAGAGAAACCCTGTCTCGAAAAAAAACAAAAACAACAACAACAAAAAAAGAGTTAGATTGCTTCTTTAATTCAAAGTTCCAAAGTCCTTGTTTCTCAAAAGAAAAGCATGGTTAGGCCTATCACAACAATACCCCAGTCCTAGGTAACAACTTCTGGCTTAGAGCTTCATTGCTGTGAAGAGGCACCATTGACCATGGCAACTCTTATAAAGGAAAACATCTAATTGGGGCTGGCTTATGGTTTCAGAGGTTTAGGTTTAGTCCATGGTGGGAGCATGGTGGCATGCAGGCAAACGCGGTGCTGGAGGAGGAGCTGAGAGTTCTACATCTAGACCCACAGGCAGTGGGCAGAGAATTGACATGAGCTTTTGAGACCTTAGTGATCTACTTCCTCCAACAAAGCCACAATTACTCTAGCAAGGCCACACATCCCAATAGTGCCATTCCTTATGAGTGTATGGGGGCATTTTCATTCAAACCATCACATACATATACACTACAAAAATACTTGTTAAAAAGAAATCTTGCAGTTAGATTCTCTGATATCTCAAGGTAATTCCTCTAGGAAGCAGTACTAAAGAAGAATGGAGCATATGTGCAGACACACACAGGACCATGGAGCTTCATTCAATGTTACGAGATGCACAACTGGGTGTTCTATATTCTCTTTATTGTATCTCTTCCAGATATATGAAAATGCTGTGTTACATCACACAAGGTACTCAGTGTTTCTGAAATTCTCTTGTAAGACCCCAACCCTCAGTCAGTGGTACTTACTTTAAGATGCCCCTAAGTGAGACACCGAGATGCAGATGGATGCAAAAGCAAGAGGTTTATTTTCCAGCACTTCAGGATTGACCTCCAATTAGTCCCTCAAGGCCAGTGACTAGAAGGTGACCCCGAATGGCTATTACAAGCAGTTTTTATACTTTTTAGGGGCACAAGTGACATCAGCAAGGTTATAGTTTAAACTTATTGGCTAAGCATATTGATCTTTAAATCTATTGACTAGCAAGCATGGGCAGACCATGACATGCATTTGGACTCTACCTGGAACTTTCCAGAAGGTCAGGTGACTATCAGTCAGTACATTCTGCAGTTTTTCTGGGAATTTTTTACTCAAGAATGTTCCCGTGGGGAGAATGGAACTTAGCCTGGCCTTGACCACAGGCAGGAGGGGGGAAGCTGTAAGAGGGTGAGGGACTAGAAAATTCTCAGATACATTAACCCAGAAAGGGCATCACTTGGACTTACTTAACTGTCCCTAGATTGCAGGAATTTCCTGGAGCAAGCAATGAATACCAGACACCTACAATGATCAAAAAAATAGGTCTATCCCTCAAAAGGTGTCCTCCATGCCATTTGTAATCAAAGGATCCCAGTTGCAAATAAAGGTGGGTGGGTGGGATTCCAGAATCGCAGGCTAGTTCATGCAGCCTTTTCTTTTTTTAAATTGTATTCTATGAGATCCTTCTCACTTTTAAGACACCCATAGTTTTAGCATTAATGCCAATCTTAATAGTTTTTGTTGTTTACTAGTTTGCTTGTTTTGGGTTTTAGAAACAGAGCCTGGCTGCCCTTGAACTCAGTATGGAAATCAACCTGGTCTTGCACTCACAGAGGTCTGTGTGCTACTGCCTTTTGAGTGCTGGGATTAAATTGACATACCAATATATCATTATCAAGTTTCAGCTATTTCTTTCTACCTTATCTCCCAAGTTTCATGCTATTATCCTATTATAAAACATTCCAACAATAAAAGTCCTTCATTTATATCCACTCTGCTAAATGTGGAGTCCTGAAAATTCAAAACTAAATTATATATTTTCTCTACCAAAAAAGAAGAATCATTGTGTAGTTGCAACACAAGCCAAAACCACAATACTGTAAAGAACTCAGTGTCCAGCAGGTGGCACCGCCGATCTTCTGTGTCAAAAGTGGATCATGCAGCTCTAATTGTCTGGCTTTGTCCTCCACAGCACACACATAGATGATCTCAAGGGTTCATTCACAAATATCGCCCATCTCCTGCTGTTCTAGGTGGTCTCCTGAATATTCTGAGAACACCACATTTTGTGATCTCCCTGCAACTGAAGTTACAGCTCCACCTTCCCTACCCTCTTCAGGTAGTACCATCCTGCCATGTGATACCAAGCCTCACCTTCTCTGTGTGACTCCTTCCATCTGTGGTTTCCACTGCAAAGGAGGATGCACCATGAACAAGGACCTCTCTTCAGTTACTCCAACACTGCTACACAGAGCCAAGTCTAAGGTGCTCTCCGTGACACCTTCAATCCTACAGTTTCCAGTGGTTAAACAAACAACCCCTGGAAGATGATTGCATCTCTCTCCTGATTCTACTGTCAGCACTCGATACAGCCTTTGTCTCATATGAACCACAGCTTCCACTTGCTGACCTGAAGATGCACATTCACGAATGTTTTGCAGTACTGGTGCTGGTTTGTTCTGAGTCACAGCTGATTCCTCGGCTACAGCCTACCATGATCAGTTGATCCAATGAAGCCAAGGTTTCACAAATGATTTGCCTGCCAGGATGACAGAAAATTATAGATTCTTAATTCACATACATCACACACATGGCCCTGGTAGGCTTTTAGGGCTTCCTAAGCCAGATCTCCATCACACACATTGTTCTCAGTATGTTTGTCAAATTCTCCACAGTAGTGTATTAGGGTCTGAACAGAAAATGTCTCTCACAGTCAGAAGTCACAAAGACTTCCACAATCTTCACATAAGCAGCCATGCCAGGCTTGTCACAGCAACACTCCCATGATTTTGGTACCAACATCTACCTTAGTTAGCTTTCTATTACTGTGATAAAGACCATGATCAAAAGCACTCTGGTGGTGGAAGGGTTTCTTTGACTTTCACTTCCTTATTACAGTCCATCATAGAGGAAGCCAAGACAGCCACCTAAAGCAGGATAGAATCTGGAAGAAGGAACTGAAGCAGACACCTTGAAGAAATGCTTCTTACTTCCTTAGTTCCTAGACTCTCACTCATCTACCTTTGTCTTTTAAAAAATGTAACTTTTAACTTCTGGTGTGTGTGTGTGTGTGTGTGTGTGTGTGTGTGTGTGTGTGTGTGTGTGTGTGTACATGTGCACCTGCATGAAAGTTCATGTGGAGAACACAAACCAATGGTACATAGTCTTCCTGGAGCTAGTGAGACCTGCAGTTTTAAGCTGCATGAAGTAGGTGGTTAGATGTGAACTAGGTCCTCTGAAAGAACAGTATGTGCTGGTACTCAGTAAACTGTCTCCATTCACACCACATCCTTTCCTCAGACCTCCCAGATCCTCCAGCCTTAGTTGCCACTGAAAAGAATGGGCAGAGTACTCTCCCACCTGTCATTAATCAAGAAAATCCCACCAAAAGGTTTGCTAAAAAGCAATCTTACCAGAAAAGAAATTCATCCCGTCACATTATAGTGAAAACACCAAATACACAAAACAAAGAAAGAATATTAAAAGCAGTAAGGGAAAAAGGTCAAGTAACATATAAAGGCAGACCTATCAGAATTACACCTGACTT
>CM052719.1:53342368-53374802 GCA_028551405.1 Uromys caudimaculatus | reverse complement strand
TTTTTTCTTTCTTTCCTTTTCCTATCTCTCAAAGATTGTATCTCCAGCCTTTCTATCATAGCTTGTAATTCATCTTCCGAGTCTGAAGACTCACTTTCTGTTCCGCTCTCACTTCTCTTTCCCTCCGATCTCTCCTCTTGTAACATTTCGAGAGCGACCTTTCCTTTCTCTAAAGCCTCTTTACAGCCTTCTCTATCTTTCAGACAGCTTCGGACAAGCTTCCAAACTGGGCGGACCCCCGGCCTTAGGGCCCTTTGCTCCCAGGCAAAATCTAAATCTTGCCCTAATTTATCCCAGCAAGGTATGGTTAAGTTCCCGGTAACTGCGAACCAAGGTGCAATGGAATCGCATTCTCTCAAAAACCTCTCCAATGTGCTTTTCCTTATCTTAAGTTTCTTAGACAAAAGCAGCTCCTGAAGAGCCACAAAAATTGGACGAGAAGGGGAAGACCCCATCCTGACAAAAATTCAATGTGCTATGCACTTTAACTTTCGGTTCGCTGTGTCCGCGAACTTTCCGTGCTCACTCCGTGAACACACTTTGCCGCTTATTATCCACGGTCCTTATAGTCCCACCTTACCTTGGGAACTTACCAGCGCTGCCCCTGCTGCAGGAAGTTCTGATCTCTTCAGGCAAAGGTCCCCGTACAGGCCGCCACTTGTCGCGTCTCCTCGACCAGCAAGAAAGACGCAACGACTGAGATCTTCTTCAAGCAGTTTATTCAGGTCCCTTGTACAAGCTTCTTCTTTTTCTTTTCTTCTTTCTTTCTTGCTTTCTTGCTTTCTTGCTTTCTTGCTTTGCCCCCTCCCCTTGTCCCTTAAATAGTCTACAATCCTCCAACCATAATCTGCCACGTAGGTTCTACAGATAGGCTACTCTAAAGCGGAAGCCATGTAATTCACCACACACAGCCATATAAGGAAAATGTTTACCACCAGCAGGGTGGCAGCAGGCAGGAAACCGGCGCCATCTTTAAGGCGCGGCAGCAGCTCCCTACAGCTGCTAACAAGGGATTTCTTTAATTTTGATTTTGCTTATAATCTTGTAGTTTTTGTTTAACAGATGGTATTATGTTTGTTGGTATCCCTTTGTGTCTCCATTTACCAGTGTTGTCATCTATGTTCTTGTTCTGTGATTTTATAAATTACATATCTAATTATACTGTTGTTTCTCTAGAAAATGATGGACCTTCACCTATGTTTGTATTTTGAAATTTTACTATTTTATGTTATGAATTCCTTGAGTTTTTGTTTGGGGATTTTCTATGGAGAAACCATTTTCATTTTTGATCTTTGAGGCTGCAATTTTCTTTTTGACATATCTGTGTTTTCCAGTTGTTGTTTGGGTGTTTAATAATTGTAGTTGATTTGGGCTAATGCTGCTTGTATTCTTATATTAATTTGGGTCTCCAAAATTGTTTGCACAAGAGAGTTTGAATGTAAGACACTGAGGGACCCAGCCCTCAGTTAATTCTGATTGGTAAGTAAAAATGCCAGCAGCCTCTGTTTTCATCTGTACCTGGAGCTGACCCTGTGCCACAGCTCTCCATACCTAAATTCCCCTGGGAGAGAGCTGGTCTCCCAAGAGTGCTAGCACACCTGAGAGCACAAGTTGAGACCACTACTTCTGTTCAAATTCTTGGCCCAAAAGGGACCTGCCTGGAGCCATCAGGACACAGGAACCGAGGAACAGCCTGTGACAGGATCCTTCCAGTTTCCGTCTGTACCCTGGAGCTGACCCTGTACCATAGCTCTCCATACCCAAATTCCTCCCAGAGAGAACTGGTCTCCCTGGAGTACTGACACACAGGCTTGTGGGAGGGACAAACCACAGTCAGAAACAGCAAGACCAGCTAACACCAGAGATAACCAGATGGCCAGAGGCATGGGCAAAAGCATAAGCAGCAGAAACCAAGCCTACTTGGCATCATCAGAATCCAGTTCTTCCACCACAGGGAGCCCTGGATACCCCAATATACCAGAAAAGCAAGACTCTGATTTAAAATCACATCTCATGATGATGATAAAGGACTTTAAGAAGGACATAAATAATTCCCTTAAAGAAATATAGGAGAATACAGGTAAACAGGTAGAAGTCCTTAAAGAGGAAACACAAAAATCCCTTAAAGAATTACAGGAAAACACAACCAAACAGGTGAAGGAATTGATCCATCCAGGATCTAAAAATGGAAATAGAAACAATAAAGAAATCACAAAGGGAGACAACTCTGGAGATTGAAAAACCTAGGAAAGAGATCAGGAGTCACAGATGCAAGCATCACCAACAGAATACAAGAGATAGAGGAGTGAAACTCAGGTGCAGAAGATGCCATAGAAAACATTGATACAACAATCAAAGAAAATGCAAAATACAAACAACTCCTAACCCAAAACATCCAGGAAATCCAGGACACAATGAGAAGATGAAACCTAAAGATAATAGGTATAGAAGAGAGTGAAGATTCCCAACTTAAAGGGCCAGTAAATATCTTCAACAAAATTATAGAAGAAAACTTCCCTAACCTAAAGAAAGAGATTCCCATGAGCATACAAGAAGCCTACCGAACTCCAAATAGATTGGACCAGAAAAGAAATTCCTCCTGTCACATAATAGTCAAAACACCAAATGCACAAAACAAAGAATATTAAAAGCAATAAGGGAAAATGGTCAAGTAACATATACAGTTAGACCTATTAGAATTACACCAGACTTCTCAACAGAGGATATGAAAGGTAGATGATCCTGGGCAGATGTCATAGAGACTCTAAGAGAACACAAATGCCAGCCCAGGCTACAATACCCAGCAAAACTCTCAAATTACCATAGATGGAGAAACCAAGATATTCCATGACAAAACCAAATTTACACACTATCTTTCCACAAACCCAGCCCTACAAAGGATAGTAGATGGAAACTGCCAACAGAAGTAGGGAAACTACACCCTAGAAAAAGCAGGAAAGTAATCTTTCAACAAACCCAAAAGAAGATAGCCACACAAACATAAAAATAAAAAATAACATCGAAAATAACAGGTAGCAATAATCACTATTCCTTAATATCTCTTAACATCAATGGACTCAATTCCCCAATAAAAAGACATAGACTAACAGACTGTGTAAGTAAACAGGACCCAGCATTTTGCTGCATACGGGAAATGCACCTCAGTGACAAAGACAGACACTACCTCAGAGTAAAAGGCTGGAAAACAATTTTCCAAGAAAAGTTATCAAAAAAGATGAACACTTCATACGCATCAAAGGAAAAATCTGCCAAGATGAACTCTCAATTCTGAACATCTATGCTCCAAATGCAAGGACACCCACATTCATAAAAGAAACTTTACTAAACCTCAAAGCACACATTGCACCTCACACAATAACAGTGGGAGACTTCAACACTCCACTCTCAGCAATGGACAGATCATGGATACAGAAACTAAACAGAGACACAGTGACAACCACTCTGGAAATCAGTCTGGCGGTTCCTCAGAAAATTGAATACTACCTGAGGACCCAGCTATACCACTCCTGAGCATATACCCTGAAGATGCTCCAACATATAATAAGGACACATGCTCCACTATGTTCATAGCAGCCATATTTATAGTAGTCAGAAGTTGGAAACAACCTAGATGTCCCTCAACAGAAGAATGGATACAGAAAATGTGGTACATTTACACAATGGAATACTACTCAGCTATTAAAAACAATGACTTCATAAAATTCACAGAGTAAGGTAACTCAGTCACAAAAGAACACACATGGTATGTTGTCACTGATAAGTGGATATTAGGCAAAAAGCATGGAATACCTACAATACAACTCACGGACCACATGAAGCTCAAGAGGAAGGAAGACCAAAGAGTGGAATGCTTCAGTCTTCCTTAGAAGGGGGAACAAAATAATCAAGGGAAGTAGAGGGTGGGAGGGACTTGTGAGGAAGAGAAGAGGGGGAGGGGAAAAAGAGGGGAAGAATCAGGTATGAGAGGAGATGGAGGGTCAGGAAATTGAACAGAGGTGTGTATCAATGGGGGATGGGGAACAGGGGATAGCAATCAGAAAGTCCCAGATGCCAGGAAATCAAGAGCCTCCCAGGACCCCATGGGACTGACATTAGCTGAAATACCCCACAAAGGGGAGGGGGAACCTGTTGAGACCATATCCAGAGGTTAGGCATGGCCCTTCCCCCCAACCCCCCATAGAGGGATGGGGCCACCCACCTATCTCCAAAAATCTTAACCCAGAATTGCTTCTGTTTAAAGGAAATACAGGGACAAAGAGTGGTGCAGAGATGGAAGGAAAGGCCATTCAGAGACTGCCCCACCTGGGGATCCATCCCATATACAGCCATCAAACCTGGACGCTATTGTGGATGCCAAGAAGTGCTTGCTGATGGGAGCCTGATATAGCTGTCTCCTGAGAGGCTCTGCCAGATCCTGACAAATACAGAGGAGGATGCTTGTAGCCAACCATTGAACTGAGCACAGGGACCCCAGTGGGGAAGTTAGGGTAAGTAAGGACTGTAGGAGCTGAAGGGGTTTGCAACCCCATAGGAAGAACAACATCAACCAACCAGACTCCCCACAGCTCCCCGGGACTAAACCACCAA
The DNA here is from genome assembly GCA_028551405.1 of Uromys caudimaculatus. Taxonomy (NCBI): domain Eukaryota; kingdom Metazoa; phylum Chordata; class Mammalia; order Rodentia; family Muridae; genus Uromys; species Uromys caudimaculatus. The sequence goes on along the minus strand of CM052719.1, from coordinate 53,370,194 downwards.
CCAAAGGGTACACAGGGGGTACCCATGGCTCCAGCTGGATATGTAGCAGAGGATGGCCTTGTCTGGCATCACTGGGAGGGGAGCCCCTTGGCCCTGTGGAGGTTCGATGACCCAGGGTAGGGGAACGATAGGCCTCTGAGGCAGGAGTGGGTGGACGGGTGGGGAGCACCCTCATAGAGGCAGGGGAGGGAGGAGGGGATGGGGGTTTGTGGAGGGGAAACTGGGAAGGGAAATAACATTTGAAACGTAAATAAATAAAATAACCAATAAAAAAATGGAAAAAAAATTGCCAGCAGCCAATAGCTGGAGAGAAAGAGACATAGGCGGGTTTAGCATTCTCAGTCTTGGGACTTGGAGGAGGAGGAAAGAGAACAGAGAGCCTCCATGCTGGGAGAGTGAAGGCGAGGAGAGATGCCATGCTCAATAACTGCAGGGTAGAGAGACATAGCTGCCATGTGAAGGGGCTAGGAGAGTGCAGCCCAGTTGGCCTCTAGTCCAGAGCAGCCACGACAGAATACAGAATTTAGGAAGTAGTAACTTGAAGTTATCAGCCAGAGGTAGTGGAGATTAGGCAGTGGTGTTCAGCTATTGTGCTGTCTAAGGCATATTAAGACTGTCTGTGTGTGTGTGTGTGTGTGTGTGTGTGTGTGTGTGTTTCATTCAGGAGCACAAATCATTGAGGCAGGTAGTGAGCCTGCTGATGAAATTTATCTATTAAATATTCATTTCAGCAAATATTTAAGTGTATGGTTAACACATTGGTCTTAGATTTTTAAAGTTTATTTTTTTTGTAATATATACTATTGTCTCTGTGTCCTGGTTGGCTTCAGCTGTCAATAAGACATAACCTAGAGTCATTTCAGGAAATATCAGTTGAGGGCACATCCAGACGAGAATGGCTGGTTGCTATGTCTTTGAGAAATTTTGTTGATTGATGATTGATATGGGTCTTCCACTTAGGGTGTCTGACCGAGCCAGCTCAGTCAGTCAACAGGGTCTCAAGGGAGGGAGTGACAACTGAAAAAGAAGAAAAACAATTAGACAAAATTACAACATGACTCCAGCCTGTACTGAGGCTGAAGCAGCTTTGTCTCTCCAGCCTGCTTTTATATCATTCCAGGTACATCCAAAACACATGGTCAGTTCTCAGATCAAAGACAAAGTAATCAAGTGAAGTAGTAAACAAGGAGATCACACGAGATAGTAATTAAGCAGAGTAGTAAGCCAAGAGGTCACACAAGGTAATAAGTAGTAAACAAAGAGATTAAATAAGGTAATAATTCAGCAAAGTAGTAAATAAAGCCCCATGGTCAATGTTTCTAATATTCTTATCTGAGCCTACTTCCTTGTCTGAGCCCAGTGACAAATGCCAAATTCCTAGAAGCTGCACCAAAAGCTCTAAACAGGTGTCAGTATGTGTAAGCAGCTATGGCTGGGCTGAATTAGAGTGCTAGGTGAGCACACAACAGTGAGCAAGGAGTGGAGATGACCAGAGAACCTTCCACTCCTGGGCTTTGCCTTCAGTTCCTACCTTTAATTTATATCCTAAGCTTCCACAGTGGTTGGTTGTGATCTGGCAGTATCAGCTGAACAGAACTATTCATTTCCTCAGTTGCTTTTGTGTTGAGGATTTAATCATAGCAACAGAGAAGCAGGTTAGAACAAAAACTCCTGCCCCATAAGTGATTTTGTTGCTGCTATGGTTTTTAGGAGTGTAAAAGATACCAGTACTTTAGAAGGCAAAAGCCACCAGTAGCTGTGTGCAGAGATTAATCCATAATTCTGGTAAGACCGAGGAAAAGGGGGTGTTGAGAGTAGTGCGGACAGTGGAGGTTGAGGTCATAGCATTTCAGTGGCAAATAGGGCCCATGAAAAATTAACTAGAGGTCTTTTGTGTGATATTTGCCTTCAAACTCTTTCTAATTGTGCCCATGCCCTGTGTAATTGAGTATGATGGAATTAAAAAAAAAAGGCTGATTTCTTAGATAAAATATTGAATCTGGTGGTAGTTATTACCAATGACTCATGTAGGTTTGCAGCAAAAAGGAACACAAGTGGGGTGTAAAGATACAACAAGTCTGTGGTTTGTAGAGGAAAACAGCACTAGGTAGTTTCACATGGCATCCAAATACTAAAACAAAGGCAGGAATATTCAAGGAAAATAGCATCATTAAAGGGAAGCCTCTGCACTGCATTGGAAGCTAACGGAGGTGCCCTAATGGTGAGACTCCATTCTGCTAAACATTATGGAAGGAACAGGCAAAGTGCTTTCTATTCCCAGGAAGCAACTTCATACAGAACCTGCTACAACTGCGGTCCAAGTGTGGCAGGGTCCATGACAATCTAGAAGCCAAACGTGACAAGATCACAGTTTTGTTCTGGTTCTGGAAACAAGAAAGTTGCAAAATTTAAAGGTCATGGATTTCTCCTCTGTGGTTTCAGTTCAGCCCTGTTGCATGGAACTGTGTTTGGCAGAGTCAGAGCCTCAGTGAGAAGAGTGTAAGCTCATTGCATGAAGCTGTGAATATGAAGCCTGGTTTGAATCTTGAGACCACAAGATGTTGAGATACCTAAGCTATAAGATATCTGACATGGAGAGCTGACATAGTGAGTGGAAGCAGCAAGAAGGAGAGGGAGGGAGAGAGATATAACGAGAGACAGTGAGAGACAGCAAGAGAGAGAGAGAGAGAGAGAGAGAGAGAGAGAGAGAGAGAGAGAGAGAGCCCGAGAGAGCAAGAGTGAGAGAGAGGCAAGCAGATACAAAGGCAACCGAGATGAGAAGTTGCAGGGATAGAGCCATGTAAAGCTTTTAAAACTTTAACCCCATGTGTCTGAGGCAGAGCTTGAGCGAGGATTTGGGGTTTGCCTTGCTGGGTTTCAGTCTTGCCTTTGTCGAATCTTGTTTTCAAATGGGAATGTGTAATGTGTGATTGTATTTTCAAAATATATAACTGGTTTCCTAATTTTAGAAGATGTCATAGTCAAGAAATTTTTTCCTTCCTTCTTTTTTTTTTTTGATGTCAGAAGAGACTGAACATTTGATCAGTGTTGAGGCTCTTATTAGGATCCTTGAAGTTAAACACATGTGTATGTTTGATGATCAAAAGCACAAAGTGACCTGGGTCTGTAGTAGTAGATTGAATGAAAAACCTCCCAGATAGAACTATGTATTTGAACACCTTTCTCTCATTGGTTGCTTTCTTTGGAGTACATGTGGAGTCTTTAGTAAGCAGAGCCTTGCTGGCGGAAGCTCCCCAGTGGGGTTGAGATTAGAATGTCTATAGTCTCCCCACATTACCAATTCATTGTGCCTACTTTCTTGTGGTTGAACCTCATCAGCCAGCTTTCACCACATGGTGCCATGCCTTAACATGATCATGCCCTGTATTGCTAAATAACATAAGATACAGAAGAAGCACTGGCTTTTCACTGATAAGCCATTTGCTAGCCTGATATATATAATTTTATTATTTTTGGTTTGGTTTTTGAAGACAAGTTTTCTCCGTGTTGCTTTGGCTGTCCTGACAGCTCTTGAGACTCCGTTCATCTTGATCTGTCTGACTCTGCCTCCCATGTGCATGAATTAAAGGTGAGGTCCATCCGATATAACCGGCTTTTCTGTTTTTGTATTACTGGCTGATAGCCCTGTAGTGGAAGATTTTGTAGGTGTCAAGCATATGCCATTGTGTCGAGCTTCACCTATATATTAAATTTTGAACTTGGGCAGAGGGTATATTCTCTCTCACAGAGTGATATATATTCATGGTGTTAATATCGTCTGAGCCTCCTAAGTCAGTGGATTGAAGGTGCATGACATTTTTCTTACTTTTTATATGTTTTGATTGTCTTAACAAATATGGGGTTTTGGCTTGTATGCATGGATAAACACAGCATGTGTGTGTCTGGCATTTACAGTACTCAGAAGACAGCCTCAGAACCTCTGAACTTGGAGTATTGATAGCTGTGAGCCCAATGTAAATACTGACAATTGAACTGATTTCCTTTATAAGACCAGCAAGTGCTATTAACTCCTGAGACAGCTATCCTGCTCAAGTTTTTTTAAATTGATGATCTAAGTATACAGTACTAAAATTTTCATCATCCCATCTCTATCTGTGTAAACATGCATTCTCCTTTAGTAAGATCTTAGTAATCTCATAGTTTGAGTTGTGACTCTTTACACTTCTGTGAGATGAACAGTGAGAGCTTCAGAGGTTTTGTTTATCTTGTTTGTTTATATGCTTGGGCTTTTTTGCCAGGGACAGAGTCTGAGCATGTACCTACATCTGAGTTGGACCTCATATAGACCAGGCTTGCCTTCCACTCAATGAGATCCATCTGCCTCTGCTTTCTGAGAACTAGGGTTAAATGCATGAGACAATAGACCTGCTTGCCCATTTTTTTTTTTTTTTTGGTAGTTGTTAATTGCTCATGCAATTTCTCTAAAATATACTCAGTATTATTGATCTGTTTGTTTGCCTATGTCTATATGTCTGTTAATAGGCATTTCTCTTGCAGTGGCCCAGAAATGACAGGGGTGAAGCTTCTCTTCAGTGTCCTTCTAAAATGACTTGGCAATTACATTAGAATGTGCCATAGATTAAGTGTGAAAAGCACCATAATTAGATCAATACATTGGTAAAGAAATATACAATTACAATGTTATTGCGCTTTCTCTTGTACATGTGTGGGCTACTTTAGGATGCGGTGACCTAGGATGATGTGCACGTAAACTTCACTCGGGAAGCATGGGACTTGTTGGATCTTTCTCAGAAGAGGCTCTACAAATATGTTATCCTGGACACCTACAGGAACCTCACTGCTATAGGTAAGACTGTGAATTTTCTGTCCTTATTAAAATATGAGGAAAAGTTTTCTTCTCTTCTGTGGTTTCGGTTGTGAAAGTGGAGAATGTAGTAAATATTTCTGGTATGTCTTAAGGTTCACTGATGACAGTAACTTAGCTTTTGTATAATTTCAAATATTTTCTGGTAATATGTTTTAGGATACAAATGGGAAGAACACAATATAGAAGAACATTGTCAAAATTCTAGAATGCATAGAAGGTAAGTTTCATGAGTAAGCTGATATAAATGTGCCTCTGAAGAAATTTTAATGTGCACAGGTTTTTGTATATTGATGAATAGAAAATTCTTACAATATCATATGCTTTAGTGTCAGGTAACTGACCCATTCTTTTAAGGCATTCCTTTAAGAAACAAGGCAAGCAAGCAAGGCCTTAGCAGCCATCGCTGTTTGAATCATGGCCCCATGCGAATTACTTTGTAGAACTGCCAAATCCATTTAGTTTGATACCACTCTGGTATCACAAAAGCTATACACATAGACTAGATGATCCAAAACCATCTGATAAGCAAATAGTTTATAGTGAAGCTCTTGTTACTTATATATTAGTAGTGATTTACCAAAGTTTAGTGAGAGGGGCAGTTTATGAGAGTCAAGAAGGTTGTTGTGGAGAAAACCCCGTGCTTATATTACATCTCTATGATAAGCAAAAAATTTAAACTTGTATGAATGCAATGTAGAAACCTTTTATTTGTTATTCTTGCTTTAATACACATATCATATGTTGCATTAGATGCAAGCCATGGGAGCATAAGGGACATGGAAAGAAGCAATGTGCCCCTTTTTCTCCCAGAGGAATTAGAAGATATTTAGTAATCTCACTTTGAGTAGACTTGTGAATGTGAAGTTTACAGTTAATGGTGTTTCTAACTTCATTGGGAATTCTTTCCCAAACCCACAGTTCATAAAAGCCCTGTGAGGAGAAGGAGTATAGAAATTCTTTTATTTGTCCTGGTTCACTTTGCAAATGTAGTGTGAGTCTCAGTATAGGAAAATGTTATGAATGCAATGACTGTGGTAAATGTAAGTCCTTCCAGTTGTCTTCAAAGATAGGAAAGCACTCACATGGAAAAAGGATGCTTGTTTTAAGTGTGAACCATGTACTCCAGACTCTAACCCTCCCAGGTATCTTCATACACACAAATGAACACATAATGAAGAGGACCCCTATGACTCTAAACAATGTGACAGAACCTTAAGACCTGATTCCTTTCTGTAATTAGACTAAATTGTAAAATTAAATCATAGAGATAAAAAGATTCATCAGTGTAATCAATGTGATAAAATGTTTACACATTCCATTTATCTTTGCAGGCAAGAAAGAACTCATCCTGGAGATAAACCCTATGAATATACTCAGTGTGGTAAAGCCTTTGCATGTCACAGTCACCTTCAAAGTCATGAAAGAATTCCTGCTGGAGAGGAATCCTGTGAATGTAATCAGTGTAATAATCACAGCACTCTTCAAAATCATGAAAAAAATCATACTGAAGAAAGACGATATGAGTGTAACGAATGTGGTGAACCCTTTTCACAAGAGTCATCTCCAAATACATTTAAGGACACATGGTGGACAGGGACTGTATGGATGTAAGCAATGTGGTAAAGCCATTGCCTGTTGCAGCAGTCTTCAAAAACATGAAAAAATCATACCAAAGATACATCCTATGAATCTGAGCAAAGTGGTACCGACTTTGCACATCAGAGTTATCTCCAAAAACATAGAAGAACATTTATTGTACAAAAACCCTACAAATGCAACCAAAGTGATAAAGTGTTTTCAAAATGTACTAATTTCCAACTACATGAACAAACACATACTGAAGAGAAACCCTATGAATGTAACCAATGTGGTAAATGCTTTGCACTGCCCAGATATCTCAGAAAACATAAAAGAACACATACTGGAAAGAAACTCTATGAATGTAATCAATGTGGTAAAGCCTTTGCACACAGTAATAGTCTTCAAAATCATGAAAGAATTCATACTGGAGAGAAACCCTATGTATGTAATCAATGTGGTAAAGCCTTTGCACATCCCAGTTATCTCCAGAGTCATGAAAGAATACATACAAGAGAGAAACCCTATGAATGTAAACAATGTGGTAAAGCCTTTGCACAACAGAATTATCTCCAGAATCATGAAAGAACACACACTGGAGAGAAACCCTGTGAATGTAATCAGTGTGGTAAAGCCTTTGCATGTAGCAGTAATCTTAAAAGACATGAAATAGTCCATACTGGAGAGAAACCCTATGAATGTAAACAATGTGGCAAAGCCTTTGCACAACAGATTCATCTTCAAGTTCATGGAGGAATCCATATTGGAGAGAAACCCTATGAATGTAATCAGTGTGGTAAAGCTTTTGCACATCACAGTTATCTCCAAAAACATGAAATAACACATACTGTAGAGAAACCCTATGAATGCAATCAATGTGGTAAAGCTTTTTCAAAACAGACTCTTCTCCAACTACATAAAAGAACACACACAGGAGAGAAACCCTACATATGTAATCAATGTGGTAAAGCCTTTGCATATCACAGTAATCTTAAAGTTCGTGAAAGAATTCATACTGGAGAGAAACCCTATGAATGTAATCAGTGTGGTAACGCCTTGGCAAGTAGCAGTAGTCTTAAAAAACATGAAACAGTCCATACTGGAGAGAAACCCTATGAATGTAATCAGCATGGTAAAGCCTTTTAGTAATAGTCTTCAACATCATGAAAGAATTCATACTGAAGAGAAACCGTATGAATGTAGTCAAAGTAGGAAAATCTTTTCATATCACAGTAGTCTGCAGATTCATACTGCAGAGAAACCCTAATAACATAGTTAATGTGGTAAAGCCTTCGCATCTCACAGTAGTCTTCAAATTCTTGAAACAATTCATATTGGATAGAAACCCTATGATGTAATCAATGTGGTAAAGCATTGCATATCGCAATCATCTGCAAATACGTAAAAGAACACTCTGAAGGGAAATGATACAAATGTAACCAATGTAGTATAAAGCCTTTAGACATCCCAGTTATCTTCAAATACAAAGGAACATATGCTGGAGAGTAACCTTATGAATGTAGTCAGTCTGTTACAGCCTTTGCATATCACAGTTGTCTTTGAGGACATGAAAGTACTCATACTGAAGTGAATCTATAATATAAAGTATTTGTAAGATATTTAGACTACACACTTAAATTCAAGTTACACAAGATTTATTGTGGATTAAAAAAATTGATAATTGTCAACAATCTCTTCAAGTCTTTGGCTTCACACTAAAGAAAGAAAGAAACTGAATATAGAGTCAACAAGAAATACTAACATTTTTGAAGGAAAGAATTGTTGATAGGGAGACATGTCATCTCTTGGCAGCACCCCTTTTCCACTTCAAGAATACGATGAGCATCGAAGAATCTCCATGTGGCATTTGCTTCTATGTGGCAAGCTGCTCCTGGGCAAAAAACTGCCTTCACTTCAACTGCTGACAGTATACTGTCCAAACTGGACAAATAGGGTGCAGAGAAGTTGAGTGCTGATCTTTACCAAAACAAGTAGACAGTGCTTCAATATTGCTGGCTCACCAAAAAGTCTGTCAGATATTTTGGGCAGAAGGCAGAAGATGGTGTCTCAGAGTTGCAGAGGAACCTTGGATGACTGTCCAGGTAGCCAGCAACCTCTCTCTGTCATTTCTATAGTTTTGGAAGTTGCTTGCTTTGCACTTCCTGTATCCTCAGGGAATGTTCACTCTTTCTCAGGTCTCTTATAAGGTTGAAGACTAAATAGTTATAATCTCACAATTCAGCGTAAGTTGTTTAAGGTTTAAAAAAATATTTTAAGGTCTAAAAAGATATAGGTTGACAAATGCAAGTTATGATTGAAAGTGAAATATGTACAGAAATTTGGATTCACCAAGATAGTTGATAGTAGATAGATAGTACTTTCTCCAAGGTTGCCAAATACATATGGACTGGACATTGTTAATGTAATTCTCACCTGATGGTTTTCATAATTGTTCTTATTGTATATAGCTTATTGATGTTAGAGAAAGAACCTTTATTGGACTAAAATGGGGAGATGCAGGGATAATCTTTGTATGTCCTGTGTAAAGATGTGTCTCTGTCCTTCCTTGCCTGCCCAAGGCACCTCCTGATTGGTTACAATAACCTGCCTAATAAAAAAGGTAGACTAGAAGGTAGAACATCTGACAGGGAGAGAAGAACTCTGGGATGGAGTCAGGCACAGGTATATTCACCACCAAGAAACAGAGGGACCTGGAGGTATGAAGCTGAGGAGAAGTAACCAGCCATGTGGCAAAACTTAGATCATTACAAATGAGATCATAATGTTTTGAGCTAGTGGGAACAAGCCTAGGTTAAGGCCTAGGCATTTATTAATAAATAATAATCCTCTAAATTGTTGTACAGGAATTGGGGTCAGGTAGAAAGGCCGAGGTTTCCACATCACCCAGGGACTTATTTCGTCTAGCAGGGTGGCATTTACTAAATATTCCCAAATGATACCACCAATTGAGAAGGGCTGATTCTTTGAATTCAAGCCTACATGCTTGCTTTTTGTTAGATGAACTAATTTATGGGGAAGAAAACCCCTGTAGTTAAGCCTTTAGATGCCTCAACATCTGGGTTACAGAAATGAACCCTTATGTCAGTAAAATAATCAAAGTAAAAATTTTGTTTGTTCAAAGATTTGTTTTAATTTTCATTATGTGATGTCAGTATGTCTTTATGTATATATATATGTTCGTATGTGTGCCAGTTACCAAGAAGGTTAGACTACTGTATCTTCATGTAGCAGGGATTACAGGAAGTTGTCAAAAGCTTGACCATGCTCCTGGAAATGAACTTGTCTTAACTGCTCAGCCAGGACTCTAGCTCAGTAAATATTTTAGAGCCTTTAGCAATTATCTTGATGTCAGGAAACTGGAAGGAACCCTTACAAGAGAAAAACCCTATTCATGTAAACAATTTGGTAAAGATGTTAGACATCTCAGTTGTCCTCAGTTTGAGAAAAATCTTGTTTCATCTTTCTTTTATATCCTTGGAGGAAGTAAATTATTTACCATGTTACTGAAGTGTGATGGTAGAGATCACTAATTGTGATGTGTATTTTGCTAAATGTGTGGTAAATCCATTTGGCGGTTACTATGTTCCTTCTGTGGCTTCTGCTCATCTGTAATTGCAGTTTTATTTGGTGATGAGTATTTTTCTGCTGTAATGTATAGAATGGAGTGCTCATCATCTAAGTGGTCCATTGTTTCCTTAAGTGTTAGGCAGTGTGTGATCACACTTTTCAAGTCAGAATGTCTGTGAAAGGGAGGTATTTACACAAACTCACATGTTTTTCATCCAGCTTGCCTTGGGTGTCAGCATAAGTCAGGTCTACAGTGGAACTCATGATTCTCATGCATCAGCCTCCTGAGAACAAGTTCAAGGAGAGAAGATGTGCCCCAGTGTGTCATGTTTTGTCAACACGTTTTAACAATGTAATGTTAAAATGATTGTACTAAATAGCTTCATGTCCACTTCACATGAGCTGAATCATCTGAGCAGGGACTCTCAATTAGGAAGATGCTTTCTTGTTTGAATTAGCCAAGCATGGCTCCATTGGCTAAATATGCCACATTTTCTTCACCCGTTCTTCAGATTCTGCCTATTATGAATAAAGCTGCTTGAAAAGAGTTGAGCATGTGTCCTTGTGGGATGGTGGAACCATGCACAGGAGTGGTATAGCTGATCTAGAGGGAGAACTACTCAGTTTTTTGAGAAAACACCAAATTGATTTCCAAGGTAGTTGTGCAAGTTTGCACTCCTACCAGCAGTTCAGGGGTGTTCCCCTTACTACACATTCTTGCCAGCATCGGTTTTCACTTGATTTTTTTTTTTTTTTCAAGACAGGGTTTCTCCATGTAGCCCTGACTGTCCTGGAACTCACTCTGTAGACCAGGCTGGCCTTGAACTCAGAAATCCACTGGCCTCTGCCTCCCAAGTGCTGGGATTAAAGGTGTATGCCACCACTGCCTGGCTTCACTTGATTTTTTAATCTTAGTCATTCTGATAGGTGTGAGATGGAATCTCAGAGCCATTTTGATTCAAAGACTAAGGAAGTTGAACATTTCTTTGTGTGCTTCTTGGCCATACAAAATTCCTCTGTTGAAAATTCTTTTTTCTGTACTCCATTTTTTAATTGATTTATTTTGTTTGTTGAATTTTTTGATTTCTTTAAATATTTTGGATATTAGCCCTCTGTCAGATGTAGAGTTGGTAAAGTTATTTTCCCATTTTGTAGATTGTGATTTTGTCCTGTTGATGGTGACCATTGCTTTTCAATTTTATGAGGCTCATTCATTTGCTGATTGTTGATCTAGTGCCTAAGCTGTTGGTGTTCTGTTCAGGAAGTTGTGTTTAAACCTACTTCCCACTTTTTCTTCTATTAGATTTAGTGTATCTGGTTTTATGTTCAGGTATTTCATTCACTTGGACTTGAGTTTTGTGCAGGGTGATAAATATGGATCTATTTGCATTCTTCTACAAGCAGATGTCCAATTGGACCAGCACCATTTATTGAAGATGTTTTCTTTTTTCCATTTTATGGTTTTGGCTTCTTGTATATGCTCGGCCCAGGGAGTGGCACTATTCAGAGGTGTGGCCTTGGGCTTAAGACCCTCAGCCTAACTTCCTGAAAGTGAGACTTCGATTAACAGCCTTCAGATGAAGATGTAGAACTCTCAGCTCTGCCTGAACCATGTTTGCCTGGACTATGCCATGATGATAATAGACTGAACCTCTGAACCTATAAGCCAGCACTGATTATATATTGTCCTTATAATGTTGCCTTGGTCATAGTGTCTGTTCACAGCAGTAAAACCCTAACTAAGACAGTTTCTTTGTCAAATATCAAGGGTCCTTAAGTATGGTGCATTTATCCTGGATTTTCAATTAAATTCCATTGATCAACACATCAGTTTTTATGCAGATATCATGCAGTTTTTATTACTATGACTCTGTAATATAGGTTTAAATCAGGGGTGGTGATACCTCCAGAATATCTTCACTTATTGTACAGGATTGTTTTAGCTATCCTGGGTTTTTGTTTTTTTCATGAACTTGAACTTTCTCTTTCAAGGTTTGTAAAGAATTGTATGTTGGAGACTGGTCCTAATGCTTTGATCCAATTGAGAATCTGTGTGTTGGAATGCTAAAGGTCCTTATCAAAAAATTTTGATCGATCAATAAAGTTGCCAGCACCAATGGCTGGGCAAAGGGAGATGGAGCGGGGCCCTTAGAGTTTCTTGATTGGATGCAGGGTGGAGGGGAAAAGCACTGCCATGACTGGGGGAGAGAGACAGATGGATGAAGGAGCTGCAGGAGATGAAGCCAATCAGCCATGTGAGAATTTGGGTAAGTGGCCACTTCCCTGATCGGGCCTAGGGTAGCAGGCAAAGGATTAGACATGCCCAGCCATTGTGCTAGATGGCGTATGAAAAATAAGCTAATGTGTGTGTGTCTTTCATACAGTGCAGAATAGCCCTTTGAGTAGAAGGAATATGGACATTCTTCTGTTTGTCCTGGTTCATTTTGCAAATGTAATGTGACACATATTATAGCAAAATATTATGATTACAATCAACTGTGGCAAAACTCTGAGTTCCTCCAGTTCTCTTCAGAAGTGTGAAAAAAGTCACATGGAAAAAGGATATTATAAATATGAACCATGTACTATCTTCAAACACAGAAAAGAACTCATAATAAAGAGGAAACTTATGAATATAAACAAGTGATAAAACCTTAAGATCTGATTCCTCTTTACAGTAAACTAGACAAATTGTAAAATTAAATCATATAGATTAATCTCTGTAATCAATGTGTTAACTGTTTACACATGTCAATTATCTTTGCAGGCATAAAGAAAGTCTGACCGGAGAGAAACCCTATGACAAATCAATGTGGTAAAGCCTTTACATGTCAGAGTGGTCTTCCAAGGCATAAAAGAACACATACAGGAGGAAAACCCTATGAGTGTAATCAATATGGTAAAGCCTTTTCTGGACAGGGACATCTTTGAATACATAAAAAACCACATACTGGAGAGAAACCCTATGAATGTAATCAATGTGGTAAAGCCTTTTCAGAACACAGTAGTCTCCAAAAACAACACATACCAGAGAGAAACCCTATGAATGTAATCAATGTGGAAAAGCCATTTCATAGCACAATAATCTCCAGAGGCATAAAAGAACACATAGCGGAGAGAAACCCTATGGATGTAATGAATATTGTAAAGCCTTTTCCGGACAGGGTCATCTACAATTACATAAAAGAACACATACTGGAGAGAAACCTTATGTATATAATTAATGTGATAAAGCCTTTGCAATTTTCTGTGATTGTTGGAATCATGAAAGAATTCATACTGGAGAGAAACCCTATAAATGTAGTCAATGAGGTAAAGCCTTTGCAATTCACAGTTATTTCCAAAGACATAAAGGAACACATTGTGAAGAGAAACCTTATAAATATAATCAATGTAGTAAAGCTTTTCATACCAGGATCAGCTCCAAAAACCTAAAATTCATAGGGAGAAAACCCCTATGAATGCAAGCAATATGATAAAGCTTGCTCACAACATAGTTGTCTCCAAATGCATTAAAGAACTCATACTGAAGAGAAACCCTATGCATGTAATCAATGTGGTAAAGCCATTTCATCACAGAGTCATCTCCAGAAACAAAGAAAACATAGTCTAGAAAAATTCTACCAATATAATCAGTGAGATAAAGTCTTTGTGCAACAGAGTTATCTCCAAATACATAGAAAAACTCATACTGAAGAGAAAAACCTGTGTAAATAGTGTGGTAAATCCTTGTCATGTGGTAGTGATCTCCTAATACATACAGGAACATACACTGGACAGAAACGCTACAAATATAGCCAGTGTGGGAAACCCTTTTCACAATACCAATCTACAAATTAGAAACAACCTCAACAACAAAACATCAACGCTTCATTAATGGAGATTAATTTTGAGTATAAGTAATGTAGAAAAGCCTTTATCACAGTTATCTCTGAAGACATAAAAGAACACATACTGGAGAGTATACTTAGGAATGTAATCACTTTGTTTATCACTCTTTGAGGACGTGAAAGAACCCATATTGAAGGGAATCTGTGACTATAAAGTATTTGGTAAGATCATTGGCCAGCACGATGGAATTAGTACACAAGATTATTAATTCTGGGGGAAAAACTCTGGCCAGTGTCCACAATCTGTTTAAGACCTTTGCCCATCTTTATTTTGTTTGCACCTACAAGCTCATGGACCAAATCTCTGTATATTTACACTATTACGTAGCACATTTACATCTCACACATCTCTTCATTCCATGAAATAAGTCATGAAGGTGTAAAACTTTATGGATGTGTCTTAGTGCCTTTTCTGATGCTGTGATAAAACATAACGCCTTTGGCAACTTATCAAACACTTTATTTGGGCTTATGGTGCCAGAGGTGTATGGGAATACCGTCAACAGGGCATGGCAGCAAGTGGGAGACGTGGCAGTAAAGCAGGAAGTTCAAAGCTCTCATTCAAACCGAAGAATGAAGCAGCCATGGGGAGCAGGTTATGTGAGGATTTACACTGTCAAAATCAACCCCCAGTGACATGTTTCCTCCAGTAGGGGCAGCATTTACTAAATCTTTCCAAATGAGACTACCCATTGAGAAGGCTTGATTTTCTGAATTCCAGCTCAAATACTGGCATTTTGGGAAGTGAACCAATTCATGAGGAGGAAAAACCCTGTAAATAAGCTTTTAGATGCCTCATCATCTGGGCTCTACAAATGAAAGTTTTCATGAGAAAAACAGTGATTAGTGCAAATTGTATTGGTTTAGTGATTTGCTTTATTTTTTTTCTTTTTTTCTTTTCTTTTATTGGATATTTTCTTTATTTATATTTCAAATGTTATCCCCTTTCCTGGTTTCCCCTCTGGAAACCCCCTATTCCATCCCCCCTCCCCCTGCTTCTTTGAGGGTGCTCCCCCACCAACTGACTCCCACCTTCCAGCCCAGGCATTGAGCCTTCACCGGACCAAGGGCTTCCCCTTCCAGCGATGCCAGATAAGGCCATCCTCTGCTACATATGTAGTTGGAGCCATTGGTCGCTCCATGTGTACCCTTTGGTTGGTGGTTTAGTCCCTGGGAGCTCTGAGAGTCTGGTTGGTTGATATTGTTGTTCTTCCTATGGGGTTGCAAACCCCTTCAGATCCTTCAGTCCTTTCTTTAACTCCTCCATTGGGGACCCCATGCTCAAGTCCAATGGTTGCCTGCAAGCATTCACCTCTGTACTTGTCAGGCTCTGGCAGAGCCTCTCAGGAGACAGCTATATCATGTTCCTGTCAGCAAGCACTTCTTGGCATCCACAATAGTGTCTGGGTTTGGTGACTGTATACGGTATGGATCCCCAGGTGGGGCAGTCTCTGGATGGCCTTTCCTTCAGTCTCTGCTCCACACTTTGTCTCCATATTTCCTCCCGTGTGTATTTTGTTCCCCTTTCTAAGAATGACTGAAGCATCTCCACTTTGGTCTTTCTTCTTGAGCTTAATATGGTCTGTGAATTTTATCTTGGGTACTCTGAGCTTTTGGGCTAATATCCACTTATCAGAGAGTGCATACCATGTGTGTTCTTTTGTGATTACTTGGCTCAGGATGATATTTTCAAGTGTCATCCATTTGCCTAAGAATTTCAAGAAGTCATTGTTTTTAATAGCTGAGTAGTACTCCATTGTGTAAATGTACCACATTTTCTGTATCCATTCCTCTATTGAAGGACATCTGGGTTGTTTCCAGCTTCTGGTTATTATAAATATGGCTGCTATAAACGTAGTGGAACATGTGTCTTTATTACATGTTGGAGCATCTTCTGGGTATATGCCCAGGAGTGGTATAGCTGGGTCCTCAGGTAATACTATGTCCAATTTTCTGAGGATCCGTCAAACTGATTTCCAGAGTGGTTGTACCAGCTTGTAATCCCATCACCAATGGATGAGTGTTCCTCTTTCTCCATTAATGTATTTTTAAAATTTAAAAATTGGCAAGAGTATCTTACTGCTTTCTTGAAATTTGTTTTGAGGAACTTTCTGTAAAGAATAGTTTTATTTCCTTCTCTCAGCCTCAGTTTTTTTCTCAGTCCCCATTTCTTAGCATATATCACTGTTCTCAAATTGCTTTGGGTTTTACTACTTTTTTTTGTTTGTTTGTTTTGAGACAGGGTTTCTCTGTGTAGCCCTGGCTGTCCTGGAACTCACTCTGTAGACCAGGCTGGCCTCAAACTCAGAAATCCACCTGCCTCTGCCTCCCAAGTGCTGGGATTAAAGGCGTGCGCCACCACTGCCCGGCTGGGTTTTACTACTTAAATGAGTGATATTATTAATCCATTGGTATTGATTCAGTAAATATTCTTAGATATTTTTATTTCTGTATCCTAGTTAGCTTCGGTTTTTGGTGTTACATAACCTATCGTAATGTGTGGGACTACCAACTGAGAACTTGCCCAGATCAGAATCGCATGGCTATTTCTTGGCAAGAACTTTGGTTGTTGATTGCATGGGAAAGCTAAATACCAGGATGGCAATATCCATGAGCAAGTAGCCTGGGCTAGTTAAGGCAGCTAGCTGAGCATGAGACAGTGACCAGGTACGAGAACATACGAGCAAATAATATCTCACAAAGTTCCTTCCCTTCAGTCTCTAGCCTTTTTTTTTTCCTGTGCTCACTTCAAAATTGACTGCGGCCTAGCAGTGTTAGTCAAATAACCCCCTTTATTATCTGAGTTGCTTTTGGTAAATGGATTTACTCACAGCAACAGAGAAGCAAATTTAGTACAAAGTGGTACCCTGAAAGTGAGGCTGTTGCTGAAAGGTTCTGAGAATGTAGTATTTTGGAAGAATGCAGAAGATATCAAGACCTTGGATATCAAAAGCCATTGTAACCTCCATGTAAAGCTTAATAGGACATTTCACGAGGAAATGGAAGATGACAATCCCGAGGCTAACACAAGTAGTGGAAGTCAAAGTCAGGAGTCCATGAAATACTAGGATAAAAGTCATGTAGTTTGAATGAAAATGGCCCACATATGCTCATATATGTGAATGCTTTGTTCTCAACTGGGACAAATTACGAAATAGACATGTCATTGTTTGAGGAGCTCTGTCACTGCGAATGGGTTCTGACATTCCGAATGCACAGTTTCAGAGTCCCTTCTTTTTGGTGTGCTGCCTTTAGATCTGCATGTAAACTACATGCTTGACCACAGCCATCTTTCCTGCCATAACGATAATGGATTAATCCTCTGGAAGTGTAAGAATGCCCTTAACAAGGATATGGCTTTGTAAGTAAAATGCTTACTAACAGATATACAGAGACTCCCAAACAGACCAAAATTATTGAGTTTACATCGGAGAAATACTATTAACATTTATAATATTAGGAAAGAATCTCGGTCTAATCTAGGTGTGGTGTTTCATGCTTTTTAATTTCAGAAATTCGGTATCTTTAGTTGGCTGTCACATCCTAAAACAAAGGTAGTAAAATTCAAGTAGGTTAATTCCATTAAGAAGAAGACAGTTTAGCCGGCAGTGGTGGCGCACGCCTTTAATCCCAGCATTTGGGAGGCAGAGGTAGGTGGATTTCTGAGTTCGAGGCCAGCCTGGTCTACAGAGTGAGTTCCAGGACAGCCAGGGCTACACAGAGAAACCCTGTCTCAAAAAAAAAAAAAAAGAAAAAAGAAAAAAAAAAAAAAGGAGACAGCTTTGGATAGAGTACTCTATCATCAATCCAATCTTGTTGAGTTTAGCGGTCTGTATCTAAATCATTTTCATTATCATTTTAAGGTCTTAAATCCTCTAATTTTCATAACTCACAAGTACCAACTTTAACATATCTGTTTATAATTTCCTTTAACATTCATAATTTGTATTTACCATCCTAAAAACATCCCCTCAAATCTTAAAACATTTTCTTACATCCTTTTCAACTTAAGTTTAATTGTGAGATTATGAGTATCTAGTCATGAATCCCAGCAGAAGCGTGAAAAGGAATAAATACTATCTGAGTGTGCAGGAAGTGGAGGGAAGCAGCTTTCAAAAATTATAGAAATGACAGAGGCAGCTGACTGCCTGGACAGTACCCAGTATTCTCTAAAACACAAGCATCATCGCCAGTCTTCTGGCCAATAGTATCTGACAGAGCTTGTCTGAAGCAGGGATTATGAAGGACTTGTCCTGGATGCAGAGAGATTGACAGTCAACTTCCCCGTGTTTGTCATTTCTGGACAGCATTCTGTCTGCAGATGAAGTCAAGACATTTTCTTTGTCCAGTGGCTAGCTTGCCACAATTGAATTAACGCCATTGGAGTTACTGATGGTCATCACTGCCTTCGAAGTGGACTGAGGTGCTACAAGGAGGTGGCATATCTCAATGTCAAAGGGCCTTAAATCAATAAAAAGAAATCTTTAGATGCCCTATTCTGTGGACCTCTGGGGGTTTGGAAGAGCATCTAGTTATTTAGCATATCTGAACAAGTAAATGTTGTCTGCCTCCAGTTACCTAGTATATGACTAACCTAGGATGTATATTTCTATGATAATCCAGACTCGTATCTCGCAGTGACTATGAGTTTTACTGTCTGACTATTTATTTACACTTCTCAACCATCTCTATCAGTTTTCAATAGTACCTTTTAGAAGGACTAGGATTAAACCTTGCATTTTTAAAAGAGCCACAAGGCACAGCACCCATGAAGAGCTACAAGAAATACAAATTATATTGTAACAAAATTAACCTTAAAATTTGTATCCAAATGCAAAGACTTATACCAATGAAATCGTTAAGCTTATATCCATATATAACACTCTGTAACAAATGTAACAAAATATGACCTCACTTTTGCATTAAAAAAATACAAAGATCTCTACCAATGTAAGATAATGGCTATAAAGTGATTTATTTTTGTTTAAGAGTAAATTCAATAATCTACCCCCTTTTGTCTAAAATTCATATAACATCTATATACCTAATTTTCTCTTTAACTCTCTTCCCCTTACCCAAGAAGGAAATAAAGATAGAGAAAATGAAAGGATAGAGAAAAAGAAACCAAACCCTGAATCTAACCTCCTTGTTATATCTGCCACTGTCCAAGACGATAATTATTCATAAATATCCCCCTTTAGATGATAACAAACATCCAAGACACATTAAATGACCAAAATTCCTAGAACTCTGTGGGCCTGTGTGCTGGGAGCTTTCCTCGGGGATCTCTGGCCTGGCCAAATGCGAGGGTTCAGGCAAAGGGGAAAGCGCGAGCAGGGACGGAGTCTCCTCCACCTCGGTCTCCATAATTGCCTCCTCAGTTGCTCCAAGACGCTGCATCCGCCACCCTGTGCTGAATAGAGCTGGGGCTGAGTCCACAAGAGGCCGACTAGTGTTGGGCCGCGCCACGGGGAGGAAGCGCGAGCGGGGATGGGAGTGCGAGCCGCCTCCGCGGCTCTGGCTGGAGCCCGGTCCTGGCCGCAGCATGATCCCCGCGAGACCCGCTGCTGTGTGGAGTCAGGCCTGGGCGGCTGGAGATGGGGCGGGCCGCGGCGGGGGGGGGGGGGGGAGCAAGAAGAATGGGAAAATTCTTCAGAAAGCCAGCTGTGCATTTGTTGTCCAGTGTCTGTGGAATAGGAAAGTGCAGGGCTCAACTGCAGTTGGATCAGTGTGTAAGCTGGACAAAGCAAGGTCATCTGGGATCAGAAGCCCACCTCGAAGCCACTTTGGAAGTAAGTTTCCCAAGGAAACAGCATCAATACAGTGTGAGGCAGGATCAGGTGTCCCAGCCTCCACAAGGTGGGTCCTGTTAGTTCTGCTTCCTTGATTATTATTTTCTGTGAACATAATTTCTCACAAATAATACATACTTCTGTACCAACAATGTGTGGAATGTGCAAACAGTTTAGCCAAAAATAACCTTCCACTCTCCATGTGAGCAGGTGAAGGACATGTGTCTTTCATAAGTTAGTTTGGATTATAACCAAACTGTAATATAAATTTTTATCTATGGCAATTGAAAGGATGGAATGTTTAATGAGTTATGAGGACTCTGTAGTCAATAAGATTCGTTGGCTGTACATAGACAGTTAAGTCTCAGCTGGTCCCAGAGCTGTACCCATGTAAAGGGATCAGCACATAATATTACCTATCTTGTTGATCTTGTCAATCTCCTTCTTGTCTGTAGCCAAGTTTTTCAAGGTGTCTTCACTGGTCAAAACTTATTTCCAATAATTAGATGGAAGACATAGCTTTTTCTTTTCTCTTCAAAGAAATGCAAGGTCTCTTCCCCAACATAGCATACTGTCTTTCTTCCACTTTGAAATTAGGACTTCTATAGGTTGACCTAATGCAATAGTCTTTTCTAAAATCCAGGCTATCTTAGCAATTGTGCTATTTGTCTCAATGACTTTTAAAAGAATTTAAAGTCAGAAAAGCACATTTAAAACCACCCTTGGTTGATACCATTATCCCCCTTCTCTCTTATTAACATTTTCTTGAATGCCCTGTTATATGTTTTATAATGGCTAACCTTAATCATTAACATTTTGTGTGACATCGTGTCCAAAATGTTGTGTTCTAGTGGATATATATGCCTAAGGATGATCCGGTTTAATCTGAAGAGGCATCTCCAGGACAGCCATCATCTCTAGTAAATGGATCTTCTTACCCAGAACTCAAAGTAAAACCCCACCGGAACTCTGAACATGTGTCAGCTGTATGATATGACAACGTGTGCTTGTATTTCAATTCTTCAAACTCTACAAAATAAAACACAAAATCCATCTTGTGGCATTGCTGTAAGTTAGTGTCAATAAGCAGAATCTGGATTCTTAACTCAATATATTGTATTTCTGTGGGCTGCCACCTTAATTTCTCAAGCCCCTGTGGAATCTTCAAGTCTAGAACTACGGTTTTTTGATGTTATTGTATGTTTCAGATTGGATTTCTCTGAGGGTTGCCTATTTTAATTTAAAGAATTTTTTCAATCTCTGTTTTGTGGATTCAAATCTAGTATGTAATTTCTCAGTCTCTTCTTTCTCCAAATCTGTCTCATTCTGATCTCTCCCAAAGAGGACATATAAAACTCTAATCATTAAAAAAAAAACAAACCACCCATTTGTATGCTGATAAAGATATGGAATCAAGATACGCTGTGACGTTGTGCTTCCCTCCATCCCAAATATAGATTACATTTTTTCCTTTTAATCTCAAGCTGCTCCCTAAGGACTTTATTTTCTTACATTGAAATTAATTATATTTTTCTATGATTTTTAAAACTTACCTTCCCTTGTCTTTTATTGTTCTTTAAATTCAATACCTTATCAGTTTAGACTCCCGGGATTCCTTACTTTGTACCTTATGCTGTGTTAGCCCCACCCTAGGTTTTCACAGCTAGCTCAGGGCTCCTGGCTCTGCCTTTTGCCAGCCCTGCTGAAGCCTCTCCAACCTGCCCTGTTTCTGCATGGCGTTAGGCCTCATTCTGCCAAGAGTCTCTGGCCCACATGCCTTACTTTATGCTTGTTTGGGCCAGCACCTCTCATGATGCACCAGAATGGGAATTCAGTGGGCCCAGATTAGCCTGCTGTTTTTCTTAGCACTAGATGTAGTTTTTGCTAAGCTGAGGGCTGATCTAGAGCAGCATGCAGCTCTTGGGAGAACCTCAACTTATATTTTTATCAGCAGCCTCGGGAGTGCAAAGCCTTCCTGAGCACTGCAATCTGGCCAGTCCCAAGTAATAGTAGCTTCAAAGCACTGCCCTAATCTCTCATAGAAGCCTTATTTTTGGGGGGAGTGTTGTAAGACTAACTGGTATACCATCTATGTTTGGCAAAGTGCCCAATCCTGCTTGGCAATGGTGGGACATGGTTCCCTTCACATGGAACAGAGTGAGCAGGACATCGGCCTCCACAAGCATTGATGTTTGCTTGGTGTTAGGCTTGTTTGAAAAAAGTATATATTGAAAATATATACTTTTTATTTCATGTTTCTCCTTCGGGAAATATTCTCCCTGCCAATGTTAATGACTCCATGATAATCAGAGACAGCATAAGTCTGGGGGCAAGGGTGATCTAATGTCTCAGCAAAAATGGTAAATGCTGGGACCTTCAGGACAATCTTTAAGGATATGTGAAGAAACTCTGAGAACATGAGTTCAAAAACATAAGGTTGCAATATAAATTGTATAAGCAGCTTCACAGGTCTAGAAAAGCATAGGCAGCTGCACTATGAGCCTGTTTGTCAGAAAGATCCAAACGCAGGCAGATTCCTGAGTTCAAGGTCAGCCTGGGACAGAGCAAATTTAGGTTCAGGCATGGTCTCAGTGGTAATCTCAGGACAGGATCCTACTCTGTTAAGTTTATTTTTTCTTCTTACAAATTCTGGCAGATCTCTGTACTTGTTTGCAATGTTTATAAAAAAATGTGCTTCCTGTATTTTTCTAAGAATCAGGGGGCTTGGGGTATGGAATGATGATTTATGGGATAATCAAAAATGAACCTGAGGGCTGGAGAGATGGCTCAGTGGTTAAGAGCACTGTCTGCTCTTCCAGAGGTCCTGAGTTCAATTCCCAGAAACCACATGGTGGCTCACAATCATCTTTAATGGATCTGACACCCTCTTCTGGTGTCTGAAGACAGCTACACTGTACTCATGTACATAAAATAAATAAATCTTTTTTAAAAAAATGAACCTGAGATAAATGACTGAATTGACATCTAAATAAAAGAATGGGCTTAGGATTGTGAGAGCTGAGCTATCTGGATGAGCTGTCTGGAGATCTCTAGAGGGGGCTGTCGTAAGCAGAGAGCAATCCAGAAAGCTGACCTGATCACAATGTGCTGACTTAAGTACGGGAAGGTGGATAGATGGAAGCAGAGTAAAGACCCAGAATTAAACCCGCACCTGCACACACTTGATTTTTGACAAAGAAGGCAATACTACACAGAAAAGAAAAAAAGCATCTTCAACAAACATTGCTGGTCTAACTAGATGTCTGCATGTAGAAAAATATTAGTAGATCCACGTCTATCATCCTGCACAAAACCCAAACTCAAATGGATCACAGACCTCACCATAAAACTGATACACTCAATCTGATAGAAGAAAGATTAGGGAATCGTCTTGAATGCAGTGTCACAAGCAACAACTTCCTGAACAGAACACCAACAGCTCAGTCACTAAGATCAATAATTCATAAATAGGACCCCATGAAACTGAAAAGCTTCTGTAAGGAAAAGGAAACTGTCAAAGGGACAAAATGGCAGCCTACAGAATGGAAAGATTTTCACCAATTCCACATTGCACAGAGTGCTGAGATCCAAAATATATGAACAACTGGAAAGTAGACATCAACAAACCAAATAACCCAGTTAAAAGTGGGGTACAGATCTAAAGAGAATTCTCAACAGAAGAATATCTAATGGCATACAAGCACTTAGTGAAATGTTCAACATCCTTAGTCACGAGGGAACTGAAAATCAAAATGACTTTAAGATTCCATCTTACACCTGTCAGAATGGCTAAGATCAACAACTCAGGCAACAGCTCCTGCTGGGGCAGATCTGGAGGAAGGAGAACACTCCTCCATTGCTGGTGGCTGGGAGTGCAAACTTGTACAACCAGTTTACAAATCAATTTGATGATTTATCAGAAAATTTGGAGTAGATCTGCCTCAAGACCCAACTATACCGCTCCTGGACATATACTCAAAAGATGATCTAACAATACCACAAGGACATTTTCTCAACTGCATTCATAGCAGCTTTATTTGTAATAGCAATGAACTGGAAACATTTGTATCCCTCAGTGGAAGAGTGGATAAAGAAAATGTACTACATTTACACAAGCTAGTAACACTGTTAAGAACAATGACATTACAGAATTTTCAGGCAAATAGATGGAACTAGAAGAGATCACCTTGAGAGAGGTATGCCAGACCTTGAAAAACAAACGTAATATATACTTACTCATAAGTGGATATTATCTATGAAGTTCAGGATAACTATGCTATAAACCACAGGTCCAAAGAAGCTAAGTAACAAAGAAGGCCCAAGGGAAGCAGGAGGCTGCTGGAATCCTATGGAGAAGAGAAAATAGATTAACTATCAGGGTGGGTGGGGGAGGGGACTGGGTGAGGGATGGAGTGGAGATGGGAACAGAAAGGATGAGGTTGTGGGAGGACAGAGAGGAAGAATCCTGGGAGAGACGGCTGGATTGGGAGTGCACCTCTGGGGCGAGCTGGGAACCTAGCACACTGGAAACTCTCAGGACTCCATGTGGGTGATCCTATCTAAGACTCCTAACAACTGGAGAGATGAAGCTCGAACCAGCATCACTTGTAACCCAGCAAACCTTCCAATGGAAGGATTAGGTCATCAGTTCAGCCACAAAACTTCAGACCCACAATTTCTCCATCCTACAAGATGCACAGCAGTGAAAAGGTGGACAGAATTTTAGGGAATGGGCAGCACTGACTGGCCCAGCTTGAGACCCGAGCCATGGGAGAGGGCCCAAACTGACACTATTAATGATATTTTGCTATACTTGCCAACAAAAACCTAGAATAAGTGTCATCAGTAGCCAGACAGGACACCCAGAGGAGAGATGGCAACACCAGCCAACCTACAAAGGTTTTGACCCAAAATTAGTCCTGTCTAAAAGAAATGCAGGGAGGAAGGAATGACTACAAGTGACCAGCCCATTTTGAGTCCCATCCCACGGGCAGGCACAAATCTCTCACACTATCAATGATGCTATACTGCACTTGAAGACAGGAGCCTAGCACATCAACCCAGCAGATGACTGAGACAGATGTAGATTCCCATAGGCAAACATTGGATGGGCGTTGAGGGCCCCTGTGGAATAGTTAGTAGAAGGAACAAAGGCCCCCAAAATGTTGGCAACCCACAGGAAAACCAGCAGTGTCAGTGAACCTGAACTTCTGGAAGCTCCCAGAGACTAGAGCCACCAACCAAAAAACATACATGGGCTATTTTAATACCCCCAAAATATATGTAGCAGATGGCCTCTGCATCTGGCCTCAGGTGGAGAGGATGAGCCTAATCCTGCAAAGACATGATGCAGCACCATGGTGGAGGGATGGGCGGGGTACCCTCTCAGAGGTGAAGGGGATGTCAGATGGAGGGAGGAAGTCTGTGAGAGGTTCTGGAATGGGGCAATATTTGGAGTGTAAATAAATAAACAAATAAACAAATGTTTAACAAGAACCAAACACACGGTACCCATTCACCCAAGCCTAAGCAGCTAGCCCAGCACCCCAAGCCGAAGAAACCCCCCACTTCCCGAGTGTCTCCTGTCCCACCCAGAGCCGCAGCGCCTGGGACAGACACATGGGGCTTCTTTCCACCGTGCCAGGCTTGTTCCCACATCTGGCACTCAACATAGGGCAAAACCCAGCTTCAAGTGTACCCCCAGCTGGCGACCCATCCACATCGAAACTCCAGATCGCTCAAGGACCGTGAGTACAAAAATATGGGCCTTCCTCTAATCTCTCTCTCTCTCTCTCTCTCTCTCTCTCTCTCTCTCTCTCTCTCTCTCTCTCTCTCCAAGTGTTCCTGGCCCATTTCCCTCCCCCTGTCTCCACTGTGAAGGCTCCTGTTTAGCTAATGGATCTGCTTTCCACTGCAGCTCAGGCTCCAAACACCTTGCTTCCTCCATCTGCGCCTTAACCTGACATTTCCTGAGGTCCCTGCAGGCCAGGAGGAGGCCAATTTCTCCCCCTCCAAACCCCCACCACAAGGGCTCCTGTTTAGCTCCGGCTCCAAGAGCCTTGCTCCCCCATCAGCGGCTTTACCTGCCATTTCCTGAGGTCCTTGCAGGCCAAGAGACCAGTTTCTTTCCCCAGCACCATTGCAGTGGCTCCTGCCTGGTTACGACCCTGCCTTCTCACTTCTCCTCTGGCCCTGGCTGTTCTATCAAGCCTCTATGTTTCTTCCTTTAAGTTTTTTTTCTTTCAAGGTTGGCCTTTCTTCTGCTTTTACATTTAGGTTAAGAAAAAGAAATGGGGAATACCTATCCACCACGTGGCAGAGCGGCCCCTCCCCCCACCTAGCCTTCCAGAAGCCCACCAAGACAAAGGAAAAAAACCCAAGCTTTGTTTCTCCCTAACAGGAATACCTGAAACAGTGTTCTGTGCTTCTCAACTCAAAATTTTCTTGCTTCTTTATTTAAATGTTTATTTTCTGCCTTAGCATTCGTGATATATGTCCAAAAAAAAAAAAAAAATCTTCCAACTTGTTAAGATTTCTTTTAAGGTTCAAAAGTCACATGATCTTCTCCCACAGGTCAAATCAACTATGTAGATCACTGTTTCTTCAAATCTTAATTAACAACCAGTTTCCTTTTACAGGCAGTTACAGCCAATCCCAAAACTTTTCTTCCTCAGCTATTAAAAACAGACTTAAAAGATGCCTTCCAGGACCATGATGTGCTCCCAAGCAAACCATTACAGGCTTAACTTGCTATTCACCCTATGCAGGCAATCCCCTGCTGGGATTCTGCTCCTCTGTGATTTTCCTACAGGCTTGTCCCTGAAGAAGCTTGCTGCCACAGATCCAGCAGAGACAACACCATCTCCTGGGACCTGCCTGTGACTACAAAGCTGCCTTCCTCCAGACAGAAGACTCCCGAGACACACGCTGAGGTCCAGAGACATGTGCTCAGCCCCACAGAGGACAGACATGAGACTTTCCAGCTACAGATGAACTCTCTTGCCAAAGCCAAATGGCTACTGAACTTGGGGGGAAGCTATATGATAGTAAGGAAACCATGATGTCTATCTAGATTAATCAAATGTTGTTTTAAACTGATGTTATTACCCTGAAACTGTATCATCTTCGGAACAATTAATTGATTCAATGATCCCTTGCCTTCCCAACCCCCCACCCTTAACCCTCCTTACCTTCTGGCTTAGTTGTGCTACCACTCCAACCTGTGCAGTGTTGTCTTTGATATTGCCACCCTACCCACAATTTTCATTACAAATGACACCTCTCCTTTACAAAAGAAAAAGGGGGAATTTGTGGGGCAGTGATCTGTGACAGGCAATCTGGCACCCGGTTGAGCACAGGTGTAAAATCTGGGCGACCCAGCGGAACAATCCGCAAGGGACCAGAAAACTTTACGCCAACACTCCCAGGAGGCTTTTGGCTTCAGTCACGGTCACGTACCACCCCTCCTCAGGTAGAGGAGTGGCCACACAGCCCCAAGCCATCCCCATGTTAATGAGACACCTAGAGGCTTAGCCATGCCCCTTCCCAGTTACTATATCTGCCTCGCCTCTCCCAGAAAGGCAGGGGTACAATTCCATCTACACCACTCCACACGATGAAAATAAACATCTTAGAATTGTGGACTGTCTCTTCATCTGGACCCACTGTGGGAAGCGAGGGATCCCGCCCTCGATTAAGGAGCCAAGTCTAATCTCTTGCTGAGGCTTCCCAATGCTCCCAGATGGTACCCATTCACTGAAGCCTTAAGCAGCTAGCCCAGCACCCCAAGCCGCCAAAACCCGGTCTCCGCGGGAACCCCAGCTGAGCTCTGGCTAGCCTGTCTGCGGCACCCTGCAATGACTGCGGTGCCCTGGGCTAGAGAACCCACAGAGATGGCTGCTGCACATTCCCCAAGAATGGCCCCTCCCCCATCTATGGGCAGGGCCCGCAAAGGCTTCCCATAGCCCCCACCTGCCTGTTGGACTGTGTGGGAAGACTCACGAGGCCACTTCCTGCATGTCTCCTGTCCCACCCAGAGCCACAGCACCTGGGACAGACACGTGGGGCTTCTTTCCACCACGCCAGGCTTGTTCCCACACTGGCCTTCAGCTCAAGATTTTCCATTGGAA
>CM052719.1:53330508-53342268 GCA_028551405.1 Uromys caudimaculatus | reverse complement strand
TGTGACATGGATGCTCACTTAAAATGTAAATAACATGACATCCATCAAGGAAAAACACAACTCAATGAGCTCCTTATTCAAAGGAAATGACACTGCAGTAGTTTTTTGTGAATTTTGATTTTATAGGGGATCACAATTGTACAATAGGAAATTGTATGGATTGCAGAAGAGACTTTGAAGTTTTACACATTGGTAAGATTGTGATAGACATGAGGACTGTTGAGTTGGATGAAAGGCATGTTGTATGTGGTTCAGGCTCTGCAGACCTGATGAAGGTGGAAGGAGAGGTGGCAGGAGAATGGATGTGCCCCTAGGATATCAAGTTGCTCAGGGCAGCTCTGCTTGCTACAGAGGACTCAGCAAGCATGGAAGCTGAGTGGGGGAAGGGAAGCATATCTGTATGTTTCAGGTTCAGAAGATCTGACGAAAGTGGGAGCAGAGGTGGCAGGAGAATGGAGGTCCAGCTGGCATAGCAGTCTGCACAGGGCAGCTCTGCTTGCTACAGAGGACTCTGCAAGCAGGGAGGATCAGTATGGGAAGGGAAGCTTATCTGTATGGCTCAGGCTCAGCAGGTCTGAGGAAGTTGGGAAGAAGCCTACTTTGTGTGGCCTCAGTGGGAGAGGAAGCACCTAGCTGCACAGAAGTATCGAAGTGCCAAGGCAGGGAGGGCACAAAGGTGGCTCCACACATACAGAGGAGAAAGAAGGGGAATAGGGTAAGGATTTTGTGAGAGTAGTCTGGGTGGGGACAGGGAACTGGATGTGAAGTGAGCAAGAAAAAAATACCTGAGAAAAATAACTTTCCAATAAAAAATGCATGTGGTATTGTGTTATGGCTACAAGTCTATGGAGAGCAGGAATTTAAATATGGTGGTATGAATATGGACCCTATATGTTTTTCTACAAGGAGTGGCACTATTAGGAAATGTAGCCTCATTGGAGTAGGTATGACATTGTTTGAGGAAGTGTGTCACTGGGTAAGTGGGCTTTGAAGTCATATATGTTCAAGCTACAACCGGTATGATGTACAGTCTTTTTGCTACCTGTGGATCAACTTATAGAATTCTCACCTCCATCTCCAGTACCATGTCCACATATATGCTGTTATACTTCCCGCCATGATGATAATGGACTAAACCTCAAAAACTTTAAGCCAGAACCAATTAAATATTTTCGCTTAAAAGAGTTAAGTTTGGCGTGCTATCTCTTCACAACAATTGAAACCCTAAGAAAAATATCCATAGCATATCAACCTATGTTACAAGATATAAACTTGAGTGCTGACTACCCTATCTTATAATAACTCTAATACATGAAAATGCTGCTTTGATTTCATAAGTTATTTAATGTTTCTTATACACTCTTCTATTAAGAATTTTAACATAGCTGGGCAGTGGTGGCACACATCTTTAATCCCAGCACTTGGGAGGCAGAGGCAGGTGGATTTCTGAGTTCGAGGCCAGCCTGGTCTACAGAGTGAGTTCCAGGACAGCCAGGTTTACACAGAGAAACCCTGTCTCGAAAAAATCAAAAAAAAAAAAAAAAAAGAAAAACAAAGAATTTTAACATAAGCATTATTAAAATGTGTTGACAAACAGAACACACTGGGGATGACCGGTATTCAGGAGGCTGACACATGAGAATCATGACTTGAAATGAAGCCCTGAATAATTACTGATATCCAAGCCAGGCTGGATAACAACAACATTTTAATAGAATTCGTGAAAACATGAAAAGGGAACCCAGTAGCAACAACCATCCACCCTTTCACAGATGCCCTGGCGTGAAAAGTCTGATCACAGAAGGCCCTCTATTGAAATGAACAATAGACCACTTAGATGATGCAAATCCCATTGTATACAGTTTAGCAGGAAAATACATATCAGCAAGTGAAGGGGCAATAAAGGAACAGAATCCACAGAAGGAATATGAGGATCACCAAATAAACTTCACTAATGGATTTACCACACATACAGTAAATTTCAATACCTAACCAAAAGGTTCAAAATACAAACTGCAGTGTTGAACTCCATTATACTTGAGTAAACATGGTAAATAATTTACTTCCTTCAAGGTTACAAGAGATAAAACAAGATCTTTTTCTTGAAACTGAAGAAAACTGATGTCTAACATCTT
This sequence comes from Uromys caudimaculatus, assembly GCA_028551405.1. Classification (NCBI taxonomy): domain Eukaryota; kingdom Metazoa; phylum Chordata; class Mammalia; order Rodentia; family Muridae; genus Uromys; species Uromys caudimaculatus. The sequence continues at coordinate 53,340,133 of CM052719.1, read as the reverse complement.
CAGCAAATTGTTTACATGTATACAGTTTTGCCTGGTATGAGTGCTTTCCTACTTCATGACATCAGGGTCATGTATGAAGGCTTTAAAATATTTACAGGACTAGGGTCATGGCTAAGTAGTTACGATATGTTTATTCCATGGTCCAAGGTCAAGTTTTTGATAACTTCCTAAAATCCTTGGTATAAGAATATACATGAGTCTAACTATCTTGGAAACCAGCAGGCACATACATGTTCTCACAGAAAGACACACTAATAACACATAATTAAAATTTAAACAAATCACTAAACAAACACAATATGCACTTATGACCGTTTTTCTCCTCTAGGCCTTCATTGATGTAGCCCAGATGATGAGGCATCAAAAGGTTTATTTACAGGGTTTTTCTTCCTCATGAATTGGTTCACTTCCCAAAATGCCAGTATTTGAGCTGGAATTCAGAAAATCAAGCCTTCTCAATGGGTAGTCTCATTTGGAAAGATTTAGTAAATGCTGCCCCTACTGGAGGAAACATGTCACTGGGGGTTGATTTTGACAGTGTAAATCCTCACATAACCTGCTCCCCATGGCTGCTTCATTCTTCGGTTTGAATGAGAGCTTTGAACTTCCTGCTTTACTGCCATGTCTCCCACTTGTTACCATGCCCTGTTGATGGTATTCCAATACACCTCTGGCACCATAAGCCCAAATAAAGTGTTTGATAAGTTGCCAAAGGTGTTATGTTTTATCACAGCATCAGAAAAGGCACTAATTGGTGTAACTGAAGAGATGAATGAAATCTAAATGTGCTAATAGTGTAAATTCATAGGGCTTTTATCCACGAGTTTGTAGGTGTAGACAAAATAAAGATGGGCAAAAGGCTTAAAGAGATTCCTCCCAGAACAAATGATCTTGTGTATTAAGTGCAATTGGGCTGGCTAACAATCTAACCAAATACTTTATAGTCCCAGATTCCCTTCAGTATGGGTTCATGTCCGCAGAGGATGATACACAAAGGTTTTAACACAGGAATTACATTCATAAGTTTACTCTCCAGTATGTATTCTTTTATGTTTTCAGAGATAATTGTGAGATGCAAAGGCTTTTCCGCATTTCTTACATTCAGAATAAATCTCCAATGTTTTTGTTTTTGTTGCTGTTGTTTTAAATGTAGAGATTACTACTGTGAACAGGCTTCCTCACACTGACTATGTTTGTAGGGCTTCTATCTTTTAGGTGCTAGATGACTACCATGTACAAAGGCTTTACCACACTTCTTACACAGGATTTCTCCCCAGTATGTGTTTTCTATGTATTTGGAGATAACTCTGCTGTGCAAAGGCTTTATCTCACTGATTACACTGGTATAATTTATCTAGACTATGTTTTACTTTGTTTCTGGAGATGTTGTGAAAAGGCTTTACCACGTTGCTTGCATTCATAGGGTTTCTCTCCAGTAAGTATACCTTCATGTTTTCAAAGTGTATAGTGATGTACAAAAGCGTTACCACCTTGACTACATTTATAGGGTTTCTCTCCAATATGAATTCTCTCATGACTCTGAAAAGTACAGAAAACTGCAAAGGCTTTACCACATTAATTACACACATAGAGTTTCTCTCCAGTGTGTGTTTTTTTATGCATTTGGAGACTACTGGGTTCTGAAAAGGCTTTAGCACATTGATTACACTCATAGTTTCTCTCCGGTATGTGTTCTTTTATGTTTCTGGAGATGACCCTGTTGTGCAAAGGCTTTACCACATTGATTACATTCATAGGGTTTCTCTCCAGTATGTGTTCTTTTATGTTGTTGGAGACTACTGTGTCGTGAAAAGGCTTTACCACATTGATTACATTCATAGGGCTTCAGTCCAGTATGTGTTCTTTTATGTTTTCGAAGACTACTTTGTTGTGAAAAGGCTTTACCACATTGCTTGCATTCGTAGGGTTTCTCTCCAGTGTGTATCCTTTTATGCATTTGGAGACTACTGTGTTGTGCAAAGGCTTTACCACATTCATGACATTCATAAGGTATCTCTCCAGTATGTGTTCTTTTATGTTGCTGGAGACTACTATGTTGTGAAAAGGCTTTACCACATTCATGACATTCATAGGGTTTCTCTCCAGTGTGTGTTCTTTTATGCTTTCGGAGATTACTGTATTGTGAAAAGGCTTTACCACATTCATTACATTCATAGGGTTTCTCTCCAGTATGTGTCCTTTTATGGTTTTGGAGACTACTATGCTGTGAAAAGGCTTTACCACATTCATGACATTCATAGGGTTTCTCTCCAGTGTGTGTTCTTTTATGGTTTTGGAGATGACTCTGTTGTGAAAAGGCTTTACCACATTCCTGACATTCATAGGGCTTCTCTCCAGTGTGTGTACTTTCATGTTTCCGAAGAGTAGAGTAATGTGCAAAGGCTTTACCACATTCATAGCATTCGTAGGGTTTCTCTCCAGTGTGTGTCTTTTTATGGTTTCGGAGGTAAGCTTGTTGTGTAAAGCTTTTACCACATTCATGACATTCATAGGTTTTCTCTTCAGTATGTGTTCTTTCATGTTTTTGAAGAGTACAGTAATCTACAAACGCTTTACCACATTGATTACATTTATAAGGTTTCTCTCTGGTATGAATTCTTTTATGCCTTTGAAGACCATTGTGATGTGTAGAGGCTTTGCCACATTGGATATATTCATAAGGTTTCTCTCTGGTAAGACTTCCTTTATGCCTGTGAAGACAAGTGACATATGTAAACACTTTACCACATTGATTACAGTGATGAATGTTTTTATCTGTATGATTTAATTTTACAATTTTGTCTAGTTTATTGTAAAAAGGAATCAGATCTTAAGGTTTTATCACTTGTTTGGATTCATAAGTTTCTACTTTATTATGGCTTCTTTTGCGTATTTGAGGATACCTATGATGGTTAAAGCGTTTAGTACATGGTTCATCTTTATAACATCCGTTTCTCATATGAGTTTTTCCACATTTCTGAGGAGAACTGGAAGAACTCAGAGCTTTGCCACAGCTGACTGAACTCATCATTTTGCTGTAAAGTGAGTCACATTACATTTGCACAGTGAACCAGGATAAACAGAAGAATGTTCATTTTCCTTCTACTCAAAGGGCTTTCTGCAGTGTGAAGATACTCTCAATGAACTTGGAGACACAATTAATTGTAAACTCATATCACCTTCACAGTCTACTCAAAGTGGGGACAACTGCATATCTTCTAGCTGTTGTGGAAGAGAGAGGTACTTTCCATATTCCAGATGCTCACATGGCTTTTATCTAATGTGATATATATCAATTATGGCAAGAATAAAAAATAAAGTTTCCACATTGCACTCATACAGTTTAACTGTTTGTCTATCACAGAGATGTAACAAGAGAATAAAGGTTTCTCCACCATAGCCTTCTTGAACCTCATAAATTACCCCCTCACTAAACTTTGGTAAATCATTAAACGTATATGAGTAATATGAGATTTATTGTGGAATATTTGCCTATTAGGAGGTTTTAGACATATACATATCATCTAATCTATGTATAAGTCTTTTGCAATAACTGAGTGGCATCAACCTAAATCAATTGGCAGTTCTACAGAGCAGCTCTCACGGGGATATAATTAAAATATAATAGTTGTTAAGTCATTGTTTCCTTGTGCTTTTTCTGACTACCTGACATTGAGGTACATGATATTGTAAGAATTTACTAATCATCAGTACACTTAAAGCTGTGCTTGTTTACACTGAGTTTTCTTAAAACTTCTAGGGCACACTCAAATTTCTTCAGAGGCATATTTGTATCAGCTTGAACATGAAACTTACCTTCCATGTATTCTAGAATTTTGAAGATGTTTTTCAATATTCTTGTCTTCTGATTTGTAACCTAAAATATATTACCAGAAAATGTATGATATATAATTGAAAACTGATGAAAAGTTAAGTTACTCTCCTCAACGAACCTTAGAACTATGCCTGATTTATTTACCACATTGTTCCTCTTTCACAATCAAAATTAAAGAACTCAATAACTAAGAAACACCTTTCCTCATATTTTAAAGAGTGAATTAAAATTCACAGTCTTACCTATAGCAGTGAGGTTCCTGTAGGTCTCCAGCATAACATCTGTGTAGAGATTCTTCTGGGAAGGATCCAGCAAAGCCCATTCTTCCAAAGTAAAGTTAATGTGGACATCATCGTATGTCAGTGCAGCCTAAAATATCCATACACATGCTCAGCAGAAAGCATAATTCTGACAATATATTAAATGTATACTTCTTTAACGATTCATATAAATCTTGTGATTTCCACACTTACTCCATGAAACAGAAGTTCTAATGTAATTATCAAGTCATTTTAGAAGGAAATTGAAAAGGAGGTCCACCCCTGTCATTTCTGGGCCCTGTAAATAGGATATAAACTTGCAGGAGAAAGGCCTATTAACAGCCGTAGAGTCAGAGACAAACAGATCAATACTATACACATCAGAGAAATGGTCTGAATGATGACTAACTACAAAAAAAGACAGGCAAACTGGGTGTGTTGGTTCATGCCTTTAATTGTACTACCCAGGAGGCAGAAGTATGTGAATCTCATTGAATTGGAGAGCAGCCTAGTCTATGTAATGAGTTTCAGGACTGCTTGAGGTAAATATTAAGAGCATGCCACCCCCACCACCCCCAAAAAAGACAACCACATAAACAAAAATAATAGGCAAAAACTCTGAAGGTCTCAGTAAATTTCTTACAAAGACTTTTGCATCCACTCCAGTTCTGTATTCATCTTCTAGTAAACTGAGTGTCACCATTTAAACTGTATGATTAAGAAAAAGTTCCTAGAAGAGAATGCATGTTGAAACAGGTGAAGATGGACAGATGAAAATATAAGCAATGTATATGTAGACCTTAAGAAACAAATAGGGCAAGAGCAAGGGAACAGGAATTAACAGCACATAGTCTTACAGATGAATGAGGTATCACCATCCCTGATGTCAAGCTGTACTACAAAGATATAGTAATAAAAATTTCTTAGTATTAGCATTAAAAATGACATATCAATCAATGCAAGCAAATCAGACTCACACATAAATCCACATACCTATGGACATTTAATTTTTGATAAAGATGCTGGAAAGATACAATAGAGAAAAGAAAGCATCTTCAACAAATGGAACTGGTCTAATTGGATAAAATCATTCATTCCATTTAGATTTTCCAATTTTGTACAGTATAGATTTTTAAAGACTAATAATTCTTTATATTTCCTCGGTGTCTGTTGTTATGTCCCCCTTTTCATTTCTGATTTTTATAGTTTGGATATTGTCTTTCTGACTTTTAATTAGTTTGACTAAAGGTTTGTCTACTTTGTTGATTTTTCACAAAGAACCAACTCTTGGTTTCATTGATTCTTTGTATTTTTCTGTTTTTAATTTATAGAATTCAGCCTTGAGTTTAATTATTTCCTGTCCTCTATGCCTATTGGGTGTACTTTTTCTTTCTTTTGTTTTCTAGAATTTTCAGGTACACTGTTAAGTTGCTAGTATGGAATCTCTCCAAACTCTTTATGAAGACACATAGTGCTACAAACTTTCCTCTTAGCTGGGCTTTCATTGCATCCCATACATTTGGGTATGTTCTGCATTCCTTGTCAGTGAATTCTAGCAAGTCTTTAATTTCTTTCTTTATTTCTTCCTTGGCCCAGTGATCAGTGAATAGACAGGTTTTCCGTTTCCATGAGTGTGTAGACTTTTTGTTGTATCTGTTGTTGAAGTCCAGCTTTATTCCATGGTGGTCTAAAAAGATGCAGGGGATTATTTCAGTGTTCTTGTATCTATTGAGCCTGGCTTTGTGGCCAAGTATATGGTTAATTTTGGAGATGGTTCCATGAGGTGCAAAGAAGAAGGAACATTCTTTTGTGTTTAGATGAAAGGCTCTGTAGATATCTATTAGGTCCATTTGATTCCTAGTCTCTGTTAGTTTCATTATTTCTCTGTTTAGTTCTGTTCATTGGTGACAGGGAGATGTTGAACTCTCCCACTATTAAAGCATATGGTTTGTTTGTCTTTGTGTGTGTGTGTGTGTGTGTGTGTGTGTGTGTGTGTGTGTGTGTGTGAGATGGGTGATGTGTGTGCTTTTCCTCTCTTGATTTTGCTAGGGTGAAATTATTTTTTCCTTTTTTCTTAGGTTTTTGCTAACCTCCTTTGTTGCAGTTTTACTTGGAATATCCTCTATAGGGCTTGATTTGTGGAAAAGATATTGTTTAACTTTGATTTTTGTCATGGAACATCTTGTTATTCACCTATGGTGATTAAAGAGCTAATACCAATTCTCCTCAAATTTTTCCACAATACAGAAACAATGAAAATATGGAGCTGCCTGGGCTGGGGGAATGGGGGAAATCTCTAAAGGATTTATTTATTTTATTTTATGTATGAGTACACTGTTGCTGTTTTTCAGCCACACCAGAAGAGGGCATCAGATTCCATTACAGATAGTTGTGAGCCACTATGTGGTTCTGTGAATTGAACTCAGGACCTCTGGAAGAGCAGTTGGTGCTCTTAACTACTGAGCCAAAGGGGGGGGGGGGGGATCTCTAGAAAGTCTCAGAGACCTGGGATGTGAGAGGCTCCCAGGATTCAATATAGGTGACCTTAGACAAAATACCAACAGTGGGCAGATGTAAGCTGAACAGTCTACCTCCAGTAGTTAGGGCCCCCAGTGGACCAATCTACCTTCAAATTTTTTGACCATAATTGTTCCTATCTAAAGAAATGCAGGGACAAAAAAGGAGTAGATACTGAAGGAATGGCTGACCAGTGACTGGCCCAACTTGGGATCCATGCCATGGGCAGGCATCAAACCCGTACACTATTACTGATGTCATGTTATACTTGCAGACAAGAGTCCTCTGAGAGGCTCTACCAGCAGCTGACTGAGACAGATGCAGATACCTACAGCCAACCATTGGATGGAGGTCGGGGACCCCTATGGAAGAGTTAGGGGAAGGAATGAAGGAGCTGAAGGGGATGACCACCCCACACAAAGACCAACAGTTTCAAATAACTGGACCCCTGAGTGTTCTCAGAGACTAAGTCACCAAACAAAGAGCATACACTGACTGGGCCAAGGCCCTGGGCACATAGGTAGCAGAGACTGAATGCCTAGTCTGGTACCAGTAGGGCAGGACGTGCCTAGTTCTGTAGAGACTTGTTACCCCCAGAGAAGGGAGATGTGGTGGGGCACCCTCTCAGAGGCAAAGAGAAGGGGGATGGGGAGGGGAACTCTGGGAGGGGGAAATGGGCAGGGTGGCAACATTTGGGATGTAAATAAATAAGTAATAAAAATAAATGAAGAACACTGCCAAATTCATTCTAGGAGGCCGTAGACACGCTGATATCTCATTGGTAAGGTTTGGTTGGTTGCTATGTATTATAATGCTAAATTCTCTATCCCAAGGTCTAATTGCCTGAAGACATTGAGATCCACATGAATACCAGTTTTTGTTTTGTTTTGTTTTTTTGGTTTTTTTGGTTTTTTGAGACAGGGTTTCTCTGTGTAGTCCTGGCTGTCCTGGAACTCACTCTGTAGACCAGGCTGGCCTCGAACTCAGAAATCCAACAGCCTCTGCCTCCCAAGTGCTGGGATTAAAGGTGTGCACCACCATTGCCCGGCTTCCAGCTTTTTTTTTTTTTTTTTTTTTTAACACATAATTTTTTTTTTTTTTTTTTTTTTTTTGATATTTACTTGTGGGAACAAGCCTGGCGCAGTGGGATGAAGCTCCACGTGTCTGTTCCAGGCACTGCAGCTCTGGGTGGGACAGGAGACACGCAGGAAGTGGCTGCACGTCTTCCCACACAGTCCGACAGGCAGGTGGGGGCTGTGGGAAGTCTTTGCGGGCCCTGCCCGTGGGTGGGGGGCTATTCTTGGGGAATGGGCGGCAGCTGTCTCCATGGGTTCTCTAGCCCAGGACACCGCAGTCGCCGCAGGGTGCTGCTGACAGACTAGCTGGAGCATAGCGGGGGTTCCCTCTGAGACCAGGTTTCAGCAGCTTGGGGCACTGGGCTAGCTGCTTAGGCTTGGGTAAATGGGTACCGTCTGGGAGCTCTGGGAAGCCCTCGACGAGAGATTAGATGTGACTCCTTAATCAAGGGCCGGATCCCTCGCTTCCCATAGCAGGTCCAGATGAAGAGACAGTCCATAATTCGAAGACGTTTATTTTCATTGTGTGGAGTGGCCTGGATGAAACTGTACCCCCCCCCCCCCGCCCCTCTGGGAGGGGCAAGGCAGATATAGTAACTGGGAAAGGGCATGGCTAAGCCTCTAGGTGTCTCATTAACATGGGGATGGCTTGGGGCTGCGTGACCATGCCTCTACGTTTGGTAGGGTTGTGCACGTGACCATGCCTCTGCCTGAGGAGAGGCTGAGGGCGTGACCCTTTTTTACTTGACCAAATGTCACAGACCTATGAAGAGATGTAGTCGCATGTTAGAAGCTGTATTCTAGGAGCTTTGGCAAACAGTTGCCATCCCTTGTAGGCTGAGGACGCCCATTGGGCCTGCAACGTTCAAACCTTAGCTTAACCAGAAACACAGACTTCCAATCACTGCCCAACATTTACTTTATATACATTTCAAATGTTTTTCCCTTTGGAAACCCCCTATTCCATTCCCCCTCCCCCTGCCTCTATGAGGGTGCTCCCCTACCCACCCACTCCCGTCTTCCCTCCCTAGCATTCCCCTACACTGAGGCATCTAACACCCTCAGGCCCAAGGGTCTTTCCTCCCACTGACGGCCAACAAGGCCCTCCTCTGCCACATATGTGGACAGCACCATGGGTCCCTCCATGTGTATTCTTTGGTTGGTGGTCCAGTCTCTGGGAGCTCCCAGGGGTCTGGCCAGTTGACACTGTTGTTCCTTCCATGCAAACCCCCTCAACTCCTTCAGTCCCTTCTCCATCTCCTCCATCTGGGACCACACGCTCAGTCTGATGGTTGGCTATGAGCATCCACCTCTGTATTTGTCAGGCTCTGCCTGAGGCTCTCTGGAGACAGTTTATCAAGCTTACATCAGCAAGCACTTCCCAGCATCCACAAGAACATCCAGGTTTGGTGGCTATATATGAGATATATCCCCAGGTTGGGCAGTCTCTGGATGGTCTTTCCTTGAGTCTCTGCTCCACACTTTGTCTCAATATTTCCCCCTGTGAGTATTGTGTTCACCCTTCTAAGAAACACTGAAGCATCCACATTTTGGTCTTCCTTCTTCTTAGGCTTCATATGGTCTGTGAATTGAATCTTGGGTATTCCAAACTTTAGGGCTAATATCCACTTATCAGTGAGTACATACCATGTTCGTTCTTTTGTGACTGAGTTACCTCACTCAGGATGATATTTTCAAGGATCCATCCATTTGCCTGCAAATTTCATTAAATCATTGTTTTTAATAGCTGAGTAGTACTCCATTGTGTAGATGGACCACATTTTCTGTATCCATTCCTCTGATGAGGGACATCTGGGTTGTTTCCAGCTTCTGACTATTATAAATATGGCTGCTATGAACATAGTGGAGCATGTGTCTTTATTACATGTTGGAGCATCTTCTGGGTATATGCCCAGGAGTGGTATAGCTGGGTCCTC
>CM052719.1:53297627-53330008 GCA_028551405.1 Uromys caudimaculatus | reverse complement strand
CCAAACGCATTCTCTGTTTCCTGTTTCTCTCCCCAACCTACGGTTTCTCTCTACAGCACGGAGCTCCCGCTGGCGGGACTCTGAACCTAGTCGTTAGCCTTTCTTGGAAGGGCCCTCCAAGATAAGGTGGGCAGCAGGCTCTTTGCAACCCACCATAATCCAGGAAGCGTCACAAATGCAGGAATGGGACAACATATGAAAATCCACCAATGTAATGCAACATATAAATAAAATGAATAAAAAATACCACACATGATTATCTCATTAGATGCTAAAAAAAAAAACTTTTGAAAAAAAATCCTACACCCTTTCATGATAAAAGTCTTGGAGAGATCACAGATACAAGGCACATATCTAAACGCAATAAAGGCAATATGCAGGAAGCAAACAGCTAACATCAAACTAAATGGAGACAAACTTAAAGCAAAAACATTAAAATCCAGGACAAGTCAAAGCTGCCCACTCTCTCCATATCTATTCGATATAACACTTGAAGTCTGGCTAGAGCAATAAGAACACTAAAAGATCAAAGGGATAAAAATTGAAAAGGAAGAAGTAAAAATATCACTATTTGCAGATGATATGATAGTATATATAAGGGGCCCCAAAATTTTATCAAGGAACTCCTCTACAGGTGATAAACACCATCAGCAAAGTGGCTGGATACAAAATTAACTCAAAAAATCAGTAGCCTTCTTTATACAAATGATCAACAGGCTAAAGAAGTAATGAGGGAAATAACACATTTCACAACAGTCACAAATAACATAAAATAACTTGGTGTAACTCTAACCAAGCAAAGACAGGACAAGAACTTCAAGTCTTTGAAGAAAGAAACTGAAGAACATATGAGAAGATGGGAAATCTCCTGTACTCCTGGGCTGGTAGGGTTAACACAGTAAAAGTGGGCATCACACCAAAAGCAATCTATAGATGAATGCAATTCCTATCAAAGTTGCAAGATGATTATTTATAGACCTTGAAAGAATGCTGAATTTCAAATGAAAAAACAAACAAAACAAAAAGACAAACAAACAAAAAACCCAAAACTCCCAGGACAGCTAAAACAATCCTTTATGATGAAAGAACTTCCAGAAGTATCACCATCCCTGATCTCAATCTGTATTACAGAACAATAGTAATAAAGTCCACATGGCATTGTCAAAAAGACAAACAAGGTGACCAATGGAATCAAATCAAAAACCCAGAAGTGAAGTCCCAAACATACTGACCATTGATTTTGTACAAAGAATCCCAAACTATACAATGGATCAAAGAAAGCCTCTTCAACAAATGGTGCTGGTCTAACTAGATATCTGAATATCGAAGACTGCAAATAGATCCATATATAGTACCCTGCACAAATCCAAGTGGATCAAAAACCTCAACATAAAACAGGACATACTAAATCTGATAGAAGAGAAAGTGGAGAATAGCTTTGAATGCATTGTCACAGGAGACAACTTTCTGAACATCAACAGCTCAGGCGCTAAGATCAATAATTAATAAGTGGGACCTCATGAAACTGAAAAGCTTCTATAAGGCAAAGGGCACTGTCAAAGAGCAAAACAGTAGTCTACAGAACGGGAAAAGATCTTTACCAACCCTACACTCCACAGAGGGCTGATATCCAAACTATATAAACAACTCAAGAAATTAGACACCAACAAACCAAACAACCAAATTTTAAAATGGGGTGCAGAGATAAAAAGAGAATTCTCAACAGAAAAAATTTTAATGGCTGAGAGGCACCATAAGAAATCTTCAGCATCTTTAGTCATCAGGGAAATGTAAATCAAAACCACTTTGGGATTCTGTCTTACATCATCAGAATGGCTAAGATGGAAATCTCAAGTGACAGAACATATTGTCAATAATGTGGACCATTATTCCATTGCTTGTGGGAGTGCAAACTTGTACAATCACTTTGCAAACAATTTGATGCTGTCTTAGGGTTTTATTGCTGTGAAGAGACAACACTTATATGGGAAACATACATAAGTTTCCTATATAAGGTAACACTTATGTAGAAAACATATCATTGGGACGTGTGCCCTTCCCCTGGCCTTGAGCAGGCTGAATAGACCTTGGGCATCTGCCACAGTTGGACCTTAATGACCAGGTGGGGCCCAGGTGGAGTCCTGCGCCTTGCTGCACTTGCAGCTCCCTACAGGAACTTAGAAGAATGGACTGCCTGCTGAGCTTGCTCTGCTACATAACCCAGCTGACACAAAGGCTGGGGGCTGGGGGCTCTCCCCATAGAACTGCAGTGCTGAAGATTAAACTTTGAGCCTTGATCAGAAACTTTGTCTTGGCTTCATCCTTCTCTGGTACCCTGTCCCCTTTTTCATTTCCAGCCTTCTTTTCAGGTAGACCCAGTTCGTCCTTAGCTGCTGGCCGGCAACAGGGACTGGCTTACAGTTTCAGGGGTTCAGTCCATTACCTTCACATCGGGAAGCATGGCAGCATGCAGACAGACATGGGTGCTGGAGAAGGAGCTCCAAGTTCTACAATTCGATCCAAAGGCAGACAGTAAAAGACTATCTTCCACAGCCAGCCAGGAGTAAGGCCTCTTCTGTGCTGGGCATAGCTTGAGCACTAGGAGCCCTCAAAGTCCATACACAGAAAGAAACTTTCTTCAAGGATACACATATTCCAACAAAGTCTCACCAACTGATAGTCCCATTTCCCATGGGCCAGGCATATTCAAACCTCCACAGGATTCTCAAAAAAAAAAAAAAAAAAAAAAGAATATTTCTACCATAAGACCCAGCTATACCACCCCTACCACACCATCTCCACCATACCACAAGGACACTTGCCACCCATTTTCCTAGATGATCTATATATAATACGGTGACATTAGAAACAACCCACATGTCCCTCAATTGAAAAATGGATAAAGAAAATATGGTATAATTTACGCAATAGAATATCACTCAGCTATTAAAAACAAAACGAATGGAACTAGAAAAGATCAACCTGACTGAGGTAACCAAGACCCAGAAAAACAAATATGGTTTGTAGTCACCTATAAATAGCCATAAAGTACAGGATAACCATTCTACAGTCCAGACCCAAAGAAGCAAAGTAACAAATAGGGCTCAAGGGAGAATGCTTAAGTGTAACCGGGAAAGGGAAATAAAATAGACCTCTGAGGTGGATGGAGGAAGAGAAGTGGGTGGGAGGGTGGGTGGAGTGGGAACAGGAGTGATCCAGTGTAGAGAGAATAGGAGAGAGAACTGGGAGAGAGGACTGGAAAAAAGAACTGGAATTGGGGGGGTGGGGTGGAATATCTCTGTGACAGGCTAGAAATCCAGGTCAATGGAAACTCTCGGGGATCTATGAGGGTGACCACAGCTAAGACTCCTAGAGAGAGGGGATACAGAACATGAAACGGTCAACTGCTCTAACCAGGCAAGACTTCCAATGGAGGGTTGGGGATACCAATCTAGCCAAAAATCATTGACCCACATTTTTTCTTGCCAAGTACAGAGATAAAGAGGGAGCAGAAAGTGCGGGAATGGACAACAAATGATTGGCCCAACTTGATTCCCATGCCATGAGAGAGCCCACCCTTGACACTATTAATATTATTCTGTTATACTTGCAGAAGGGAGGCTAGCCTGACAATCATCTGAGTGGCTTCACCTACCAGATGAAGAAAATAGATGCTGAGACCCAAAGCCAAACATTAGGTGGAGCTTGGGGAAATCTTATGGAAAAGAGGAAGGAAAGAGCCAGAGAGTTCAAGAAAGCCATGCTTGAGAGGGGGAAAGCCAACAAGCTAGGCCATAAATAAAGTTATGGACTCGAGCGTGGGGCAGGGAGAATTACTAACTGACCTTGCCCCTATACACAATATTAGCTGCTGGGATCTGTAACCTGACACACACAGCAAAAGCCAATGAGTGGCCTATGTCTCAAACCTCTGAGCTGACTTAACTGTGTCTACCAGGATTGCACATATCTGCATAGGTGAGTTCCCTAATTGGAAATTCAGTATTCACTGGCTCAAGCTAACCTCCCTGTACACCCACCAATCTGTTCTATCTTCATTCGCATGGCATGAATTAATACATGTTGGGAAATTATAAAACCACCCGCCTACTTCTTCAATCAGGTCCTTCCTCATGATGGGGATGACTGCAGCTGACTGCCTTAAACTGCAGTCTGTGATCTAGCTATTGCCTTTCCATTTCCCCCTGCACTGTACACAATAAACTATTCCTCCTGTTCTGGTCTGAAAGCAGAAGCCATGCTCCACACACAAATCATTTTCCTATTGCTTAAATGTTTCTTGTGGTCTATGTGACTCAAATTGGTAATTTTAAAACTCTATGATGCTACAACCCCTTAATTTAAGAATTTTAGAATTTTAATTTTAGTCAATGGACAGCAAGATAGACTAGTCTGTATCTAGGGTCAAGGCTACCTGAAACAATGTAACAGACATGCTTCTGCAGGATGTACAGCTGACCTAGAATTAATATGTCTGCCCAGAGAGAAATAACTTGATGAACATAAGATATTAATGAAGAAAAATTCTTGAAGAATAGCATGCATCCAGCACTGGCTAGTGCCCAAAGAGGAGCTGCCTAGAACACATCTTCCATCCTATATATGCTGGGTCAGTCAGGTTACACTTTGAACAATTCAAATAGGGACAGGAGACTCCAACTCTAACCACTTAGGCATAAGGGAGATTTACACAACCTAGTATTCCCAGGTCCTGGAACAGCAGATCATTCTAGAGTGATAGGGTCCAGAGGTGAATGTGCCGGACTATGAGAAAGATTGTCAAAGTATAGGGAGAAAAGATAAAAGCTGGGGTGGGGAGTTGTAGAGCGCAGGTTAATAGGAAATTAGAAGAGGCCTGAGCTGGATGAGGAGCAGCTAGCTCACATCAACTCTCCAGCTCAGGTCAGCTCTGTGTGTAGAAGGTAAGAATGAAGTAATGATGTGACTGCAGAGGCTCACGGCAGGCAGGCCGAGATCTTGATGCTGCTACAGTGAAGACTGTCCTGCTGTCTGGCTGTCTGACAAAAGGACAACTGGCTGCCTCTATGTAAGAGGATCCAGAGGAAGGAGCCACCGCCTAAGAAGAAAACTGGACTTTTATGGCACACCAGGCCTTAATGTTGGTTATGACCCTGCTTCTTTGAGCAGCTTCTTAGACTCCTGTCCTTTAATATGGGCATTGGACTAGTGGCTGTTTAAAATCAGGATTGTCTCCTTCTTTATGGTTGGAACCAAATGCCTACACAATCCTGGTGAACAAACGTGTGTATCTTAGCACCTAATCTCTTACAGGCCTTATTTGCATAGTCATATTAGCTAAACTCTACTTTATGTGACTTATTATCTCCTAAGTATTGGTAAATTCTTTCCATTATCAATTGTACCCTTCTACATCTCAGCATAATAGTGGAGTGCTACCTAACACATAAGATTCCATTTACAACATCTACAAAATGAACTCCAAATGGATCTTACTCCTAAATGCTAAATCCGAAGAACAGAGATTCTAGAGATGCTAAATAAACTAAAACGGCAAACTGCCGTCCTCTGGTGCACAAAAAGCATGGTGATGTTGACTACAAAGATGTTTCTACACACAGCTCATGTTCCCAAAGCTCTGCACAGATTCAGCCCACAGAGTAAAGTTATTCAGACAAAACCACATCTGGCCACTAGTTTCCATCCATTCCCAAGGATCGCCTACCAAAAGGGATCCCGAGGCTCAGCAGCCCACTCCTCCCCAGACTGCGGCCCCTCGCTCACCATATCGTGGCTTCCAAGCTCGCGTGCACCCCTCACAGCTCCTGGTAAACGCAAAGAACCACTTGCATTTTCCCAGCTTCAGAACGGAGCCTGGAGCCTGGCCCCCGGAAGAGCCCGCCTCCCCTATGACTGACGCTCCGACTGCAGGTTCTGATTGGCTAATGAGGCCTGAGTGACAAGAGTCCCTCGTTTGTAGTTGGAGTTTAAGGAAGAGCTCAGAATGGTATATTTCCTGGCACTGGGTTCCACCCCAGGGCAAGACCTTTACCAGATCAGCAGATGTTTCCATTTCAGTAGCCCTTGCCCTGCAGTAGCTTCACTTCCGTCTTTCCTTGCTTGGTAGGCACTTCCCTTTTTCCTCCTGGACACAGCACGTTACAAAATGTGGAGTGGAGTGTTCCTCCTGTCCCACAGGTGGAAGAGTGCCCACGATGTTAATAATTAAGGAGAGATTTTAGAAAACCAACGTTTGTTCTGTGGGTTCTCGGTGAGGTCAGGTGAACTGCAGCTACGTTTTACCTGGTTGGCAAGGGTACATTGGACAATCCTGAGAGAAAACCTGGAACCAGATCACAAACGCGATGAAATGTGTTTCTCCCACAAGAAGGCTGGATGGTGGATCCATTTCTATAGTTTTCTTCCTGAAATTCAGGTCTATCTCTTGACAAATTAACACTAATGATAAGTGTAGTCTCCACGGTACCTTGAATAATTAGAAAGAAATGGTTCGAGGAAGAATGCTGTTTGTGAGCACTATTAGCATTTTTCTGAGTTAAGTGAAGTGATAAAACACAGCTGCATTAGTCAGGGTTCTCAGATGAGTAGAACTGATAAAATGAGTCTCTCTCTCCCTCTATATATGCAGAAAGGGGACTTCTTAGAACGACTCACGGGCTGTGGTCCAGCTAGTCCAACAAGTGCTGTCTACCAAATAAAATCTGAAGAACCCAGTAGTTCAGTCCATGAGGCTGGGTGTCTAAGCTGGGCTTAACTGTATACCACATTTTCAAAGAAGTAGGTTCTAATGCCAGTAAAGGAATGAACTGGCTAGCCAGAGGTAGGAGAGAGAGAGAGAGAGAGAGAGAGAGAGAGAGAGAGAGAGAGAGAGAGAGCGCTTCTCTTTTCAATGTTCTCTATTTATGTGGGCTGCCACCAGAAGGTGTTGCCCAGATTAAAGGTGGATCTTATCACCTCAAAAGATCCAGAAGGGTCTTCATAATCTTTAATTAAGAAAAATCTCTCACAGGTATATGCAACTCGTTGGGTTTTACTAATTAGTAGTCAGTTTGTCTCCCAAGAAGAGCCAACATAACAGCCAGACAGAAGAACTTAGAGATATTTCATACCAGCAGCAAGCACAGGAATCATTTTACAAAACCCAGGAAGCATGGGGATTTTCTTTAGGGAGTCTGGACACATTCACGTAGAATTCTGCCTGGTTTGGTCATGTTCCTAGCTCAGCATCGGGCAGAAACATATACATTTTATTTAAAAAGACAGAAGGAAATGTCTCTGACATGTTCATCTTCTACCTCAAGGTCATAACTGAAACTCAAATGTTAATTGAACCCAGGGAGAATAAGAGCACTACCACAATTTAAGACAAACTAGAACCATCTAAGAGCTAGCCATCGAGTGGCTCCTAAGTCCTCTTAAAGAAGTCAGCCCTGAATCCACTTCTAGGGCCTCTTTTAAGTGGTAAAATCACAAGTTTTTGCCAAGCAGGCTTACAGAAAACAGACAATGAGGCAATAAGAAAATACAGAAAAAAAAAAAACAAACCCAAAACAACCAAATGAACAAAAATGTGGTCACCATGCTAGTAAGGAGAGTCAGGGATGTTCAGGGTGTTCTCAAAAAATATGTAAAGGCCATGGATCAGGCAGCCAGGCTCCAGGAAAAAGACTGAAACACAGCAAATCAGCTCTTATAGTAAATGCTCTTATAGTGTATTTTGAGCAATACAGCATAATGGCTCCTGCCTTCAAAATGGAGTCAGGCAGGTTCCTCACAAGTAAATGAGACTGTGAATGTAGCTTACTTAGGTGCCAATACTACCTGTAAATCCTGATGTGTGCTCTTAAAGACAGATGTATCAGTGTGACAGTTCCCACAGGTACGAGCGAGAGATACCACATATAGAGAGCAGACGTCAAGGATAAGTCACCCATTAGCACAGTAGACGTTGTACTCAGATGAACAGCTACGCTGAGATATTCTATGCTCAGAAGAAGGCTGCCTTTGCCTTCTAGCAAGCTAGCTCAGAGGAAGGCCATGACTGCCTCCATGCTGGACCAGAAAGAGTGCATTTTAACTAACCCTGGCTGCTGTCTCAGGTCTGTGACAACACCGAAGAGTATGTTGAGTATTCTTCTTAAATGGATGCAGAGAGAGTTTAGAAATTAATTGGTATCATCAGCATTGAAATAACATGTCAAGGCACTGGAGAAACGGCTCAACAGTTTAGAGAAGCGGATGCTCTTCTAGCCGATCCAGGTTCAGTCCCTTCATTTTTATTTTAGTTACATGGGTATCTGCCTACTTGCGTCTGTACGCAGTACCGGCAGATTCCAGCAGAGGGCGGAAGATACCAACACCTGGAGTCACAGCACATTGTTAGTTAGCTACCGTAGGCGGTATGAAAAGGATCCTGGGTCCTCTGGGCAACACCCCGTGCTGTTATCTGCTGTGCCATCTCTCTAGCCTTTCTTTTTTAAATTTAAAGTTTACTTTGATACTTGTTCACTGAAATATATTGCATGTCATACACCTTTCCTTGTCCCCCCTCCATTCACTCCTTCCCAAATTCTTCCTTGTTATGTATGAGTAAGTACGCTCTTAATATATGACTACAACCAGCTCGTCGTCGTCGTCGTCGTCGTCGTCATTGATTGTGTGCATATGGCTTCAGGAGTGATCACATTGCATTAAATAGTCACTTCGGGAGTTTATTCCTGCCTTAGGATGATTCTCTGACTTGCAGATGAATTGAACTCGTTAATGCACAGTGGGCGTCTAACCCCTCTAATGACCCAGGCTGCCTTGAACAGGAAATATGATAAAGAATGGAAACCTTGAGAAGGAAAATACATGAGCAGTTGAGAACATTGCAGATTTTTTTAGGGCACCCAGGTTTCATTCCCAGTACATACAGCAGCTCACATCTGTCTCTAATTCCAGTTTCAGGGGATCTGACAAAAGTCTGTCACCTCCCTAGGCAGGCATAAATTCACCAGGCAGGAATGAGGCAAAGTCACATAAACAGGCACAAAACACTATATACATAAAATACAAGTGAAATTCTGTCTCTTAAGACGAAGAAAAAGAGAAAAGGAAGAGGAGGAGGAGGAGGAGGAGGAGGAGGAGGAGGAACGCCTGGCACCATAAAGCTTATTTTTCAGGCTTGGTGTGGTTTTGCATTCCTTTAATCCCAGCAAGTAGGACACAGAGGCAGAAAAATTACTGTGATTTTGAGAAAAGTCTGTGCTATATAGCCAACACAACACACACTCACACACACACACATTCACACACACATACTCACACTCACACACACACATTCACACACACATACTCACACTCACACACACACATTCACACACACATACTCACACACACATACACACATTCACATACACACACACTCACACGCACACTCACATACTCACACACACATTCACACACACACATTCACGCACACACACATTCACGCATACACACACACATTCACACACACACATCCACACACACATCCACACACACACTCACACACACATTCACACACACTCACATACTCACACACACACATTCACACACACATTCACACACACGCACACACATACACTCACACACACATTCACACACACACATTCACACACACTCACACACACACTCACACACACATTCACACACACACATTCACACACACACTCACACACACACATTCACACACACATACACACACATTCACACACACTCACACATTCACACACAGTCACACGCACACACACACACATTCACACACACACTCACACACACATTCACACACATTCACACACACTCACACGCACACACACATTCACACACACACACTCACACACATACACACACCAGGAAAGAAGAACAAAACTGATAATAGAGGAAAAGGAGCATGGGAGAATTGAGACGGTGTAGAACCTCTTACGTCATTTCAGGTGTCTGCCACTGGTGCCCATAAAATCATTTGCAAAAGCCATTAATCCCAGCACTTAGAAGGCAAAGGCAGTCTGATATCCCAGTCTAAGGCCACTTTAGTCTACCATGTCACTTTCATGATAAGACTAATCTCAAGAAAAACCCAAACCATTTTTAAAAGTGAATATAATTTTGATTTGTTTCCTTTGGTTGAGACAGGGTCTCACAAAGAACCTCATCTTATTCAATTTGCTGTGTATACTATAATGTATAATTGTGATGGTTTGAATGTGCTTGGCCCAGGGAGTGGCACTATTAGGAGGTGTAGCCTTGTTGGAGTAGGTGTGTCACTGTGGGTGTTGGCTTTAATACCCTCCTCCTAGTGGCCTGGAAGCCAGTCTTCTCCTCTTTGCATTCTGAACAAGATGTAGAACTCTCAGCTCCTCCTGCACCATGCCCGCCTGGACACTACTACACTCCTGCTTTGATGATAATGGACTGAACCTCTGAACCTGTAAGCCAGCCCCAAATAAATGTTGTACTTTATAAGAGTTGCCTTGGTCATGGTGTTCTTTACAGCAGTGAAATCCTAAGACAATGCTAGATATTGCATCTTTAATAAATTCACATATACGCTTAGTCACGTGCCTTTGGACTGTTGTTGCTATCATCCCAGTCTTCTATAAAAGAGGAAGCTGACAAATAATTTAATATTGCTAACTCTGTTTAGGAGGAGAGGAGAATGTTGTTTATGTGGCTGCTTCTTCATGGCAGTCTACAGTTGTCAATTTTGGGATCACTTCTACCCTCAGTGTCATGGTATTCATGGAACCTGCTCTAGAGTTACAGTTAAAACATACCCCTTCCTGGTTTCCTCTACTTGGAAGGGGAGACTTCTGTATTCTGATCTTCCACAGAACACTTCGGTATAGTTACCTTTCTATTGCTATGATAAAACTTACCAGGACCATGTCAATTTATAAAAGAAAGTATTGGGCTTATGGATCCAGATTCAGAGATGTTGCTGGCATAATAAACACATAGCAGCAGGAAGACCTGAGAGCTCACATTTTGAACCTTAGGTATGAGGTGGAGAATACACTGGGCATGGCCAATAAGCCTATCCCTATGATATATCTCCTTCAAAAAGGCCACACCTCTAATCCTTCCCAAAGAGTTCCACCAACTGAGAAACAAGTATTCAAACATATACGATTATGGAAGCCATTTTCATTTAACCAACACATCTTTCTTCAACTCTTAGATAGTGACAGCAACTTTTTAGCTGACCAAATTCTACCATAATCTTAAACGGGACTGTTATGTTTCCAACATATAATGCCACAGAATATTAACCACATGTTCTATCTATTGAGGCTCTATTTTTGTGATGTTGTATGTAATAGTCTTACATTTAATCTTCAAAGCAAAGTTTCAGCATCATATCTATAGCTACCCTGCACTCCTGAAGTGTGGTCTGGTTTTGTAAACCACTGCTTATCTTAGCTGTAACTTCTATTTAGGACTCCCAAGTGAAACCTCCGTTGTCACATCCTGTCTTACTTCTACATGTCCTGAGAAAGTTATTTTTTCAAAGTGAAAATTTCAAGGTAATATCTGACAATTATAGCTTTGGTAGATTTGGGGTATACCTATCAACAATGATTGCTACATAGGTTTATTTAGAAAAGAAACTGTGTTACCAATTAAGGCGGATGACAGAGCTTCCGTTACAGAAAGACAATTCTTTTATCTCTAATCTCAAGTCATCTCTCTCAACTATACGATTAAATTTTAACTGGCACAGTACTAAAATTCGCATGTGCAGTATTCCAAGAGATAGTGTACGCTTTGCTGAGGAAAGAGGTGGCTCCAAAGAAAAGAAGTACCACATTTACCTCCCTTTTCCAAACGACTTCTATGACTGCTCTGTGTGTGTGTGTGTGTGTGTGTGTGTGTGTGTGTGTGTGTGTGTGTGTCTGTGCATGTGTGTGTGTGCGCGTGCATGCATGTGCAAGTGCTCGCGTGCCTGTGTTAATTTGTATTAAAATTATTATTGTCTTCTTAAATAGATGGAAGAAATTTTATAAACTAATTGCTATCATCAGCATTGAAATGGCATATCCTGGCACTGGAGACATGGCTCAACAATTTAGAGAAATGCCTGCTCTTCTAGAAGATCCATGGTTGGTTCCAGGCACACACAGGTTTTGCAACCATCTGTTACTCCAGGTCCAGGGGAGTCAGCATCCTCTTCTGGCCTCTGCAAGTACCAGACATGCATGTGGTGCATAGACATACGTGCAGACTAAACACAAAGACACATAAAGTAAATTAGGAACAAAACAAACTAGGAAAAAAATTAGTTGTACTGTAGTCTAGCACAACCAGCCAGTGTATCAGAAGACGGTTATTATGTTGTGATCAGAATATAAAGAACTTTTCCCAGTAAGTCAACGTAGTGGGAATTGGCTTGATTTGCAGAAGATATGTGGGATTAATGTCTACGCAGAGTGAGTAACTGGAGATTGTGCTAACGTGTCAAGTACACGGAGGTGAGACCAAGTTCGTGGTTACCCAGCAGTAGACTGTCAATTGCTACTGATGTTTATGACTGGGTGAGGGAAGAAGAGAAGCTTTGCTTTATTTGCTTTGGACCCCAAGTTTAGAAAAAACCTCAGGTGTTTTTATTTTAATGGCAAAGACCTCTAAACTGATAAACAAAATGAGTAGTTATCGGTGTCATATTTCAACCTTTAAAAAAAAACATATGGTCACCAGAAATAATATCCATTTTGACATCAGGAATCATTCCCATTTTCCAGGACAAATGGCCTTTAGTAAAGTTTTGTCTCTCATGAATCTTTTATAACTTATTTAGACACTTTACCACATGCTCAAGTTTTTCCTCACTTCATTCCAATGTCAGTTTTTGAATAATCACCACCTTAGGAGAGCAACAATGTCTACAGTCCCACTTATATAAAGTTGTTACCTGGCCGTGCTCATCATCTTTACCTAAACATGGATGTCAACAACTTTATATATTTTCTCATCACTTTGTGGGTAGCTGACTTTCTGTCTACCTGGCCAAACAAGTCAGTTCTAACAACTGCCACAGTCACAGGCATCAGCATAAAAAGCACTAGAAAGCAGTAAGGAAAATATACCTAGTGATAAAGAAGACTCAGCCCTGTATGCCGGGACTCACTATTGAAACTATGCTTCAATAGGAGACACTGGAGATGTCCCATGAATTGAGGTCCTGGTTCTCTTTATTTTGAGCCACACACATCCCAGTGGCCTATTGTCACTTCTCTTGAGCTGACAAAATAACCTGACACAAAGCAATGTACAGGGGAAAACATTCATGTGATTTACAATTCTAAATTACAGTCCATCATTTATGAGTTACAAATGCTGAAACAATGGAGGCTAATCACATCACGTCCACAGTCAAGACCTAAAGAGATTGGACACAGACTCACTTTCCTCTTCTCTGCTTTGTTAATGGCTCTGCCAGCCATGTTCCTGAATCATATTTCCTTCTGCACACATCACGGTCTCAGGGAAAACCTTGGAGCAGCACAGACCTCAACACCATTAAATGGCGGTGTTCTCTTTGACAGTCACAGCCGCCTCCACATCACAAGCAGAGTTAGCCCACCGTCTCTGCACCGAAATATTAAACAAATGGCCCTTGACTTAATAATGAATAACTCTAGGTTCTCTTCTGAGACTTTAGAAGCCAGGCCTCAACTGTCAGTGCTTCAACATTCTTCCACTGTTCTCTAAGAACAGGCCTTCCATGGTGGCTCAGCCGTCAATGGCATTCACTGCTCTGGTTTCAAAACACCTCCACCATCAGCTGACATCTGGAAGTAAAAAACACCACAAAGTCACATTACTCCAACCAGCAGCCCCATATCTCTGACAAGGCTTCCATTCTAGTTCCATTTTATTTATTTATTCGTGTTTGTCTATCTGTATAACTAGCTTAACCAAATCAACTCTAGGGAGGAAGGGTCTGTTTGCACTGTGATTCCAAGTTATCATTTCAGGATGTACAGGGAGGCACTCAAGCATTTACTCACATAACACCCACCGTCAAGAACACAAGGGAATGACTGTCTGAAGTGGTGCATGCCTTCAACCCCAGCTCTCACAAGGCAGCAGCACTCATGTCTGGGAGTGCAAGACAGGCTGATCTCCTAACTGAATTCTAGGCCAACCTGGCCCTGTCTGAAAACCAAAACCAAGGCATCTAATAAACAACAACAAAAACTACTAAGGACTGTCATTAATGTTAAAATTATTGATGTCTTAAAAGTGAGAGGGAACTCCTAGAAAACAGTCGATAAAACAGATGGTAACCTAAGCGAGAATGAAACTCAGGCCCATTTTTGGTCTCTGGGGCCTTCTTATTACAAATGTTATAGAGGGCATACTTTAAGGTATGCACCTGTTTTTTGATTGTTTTACATGACTGATGCTTACTATTTGCTACAGGAAATTCCTGCAATCTAACACTGTCTAAGTAAGCCAAAATGAAGCCTTTTCTTGCTTATTGGGTCAGAGAGTTAACTCTTTTAGCTCACATTCACTCAAGTCTGATACAAACCCCTGATTCACTTATAGACTGAGCCTTAAAACTGTGTGAACACGCATCCAATCACATGCTAAGGGCTTCTGCTGCTCTCCAACCTTACTTCTGTGGACAAGACTGTTGGGTCAAACACAGGAGCTTTCCTTATTTGGGATTGTAAATTTCTGAGATCAATGCAGTTTTAAAAACCATTCCTCTAGAACCTACCGATACTGCCTGTAACCAGCTTGTATCTTTAATTTATTAGGCTTTTTTTTTTTTTAGATTGGATAACAAGATTTCTATGACTCTATTGACTCTCACAGATATAAGTGAACATCAAACACATACTTTTCCAAAACCTTTTACACAGTTCACAGAATACTTTCAAGAGACTCTTTAGAGATGCTAGGAGTCATACAGTTGGTAGACCAGTTGCTGAAATTCTCAATCACATCAGAAACTCATCCCAAAGCTAAGGATGGCCAGTGATTAAGAATACTTGATGTCATGAGGACTTGAATTTGAACAAGACTACATGTCAGTATGTCACAAGGGCCTACAGCTCCACCTCCAGTGATCTGATATTCTCTCTGGGCCTTTTGAAGCATCCATCTTCACACACAGGCGCCTCCCCACAGCCACACAGGGGGAAAGAGGGAGAGAGAAAAACACATTAAAAGCAATGCAGAGAACAAATTCATTCTAGAGAATGGACTAAAATCTCTGACACTGTGGCCAATATCAGTTCACCTTTAGTTATTTAGATCGCCTGTTTTTTTCACGGAGGTAACATGGTTGTGAAGGTTCACGGGAAGACTAGCTAGAATATCAGCAAAATGATCACGTTTTATTTAACTGAAACTGAAAACATAACTCAAGTTCTCACCCTACTACTATTATGCAAGTGAAATACACTAAATCTTAGCAAACATCACAAAGCAATGATCAAATTAACTTACATTCATGAACATGTCCAGAGTATAACAGAAAAGTTTTCAAAATTTGACATGTCTTTAAACTGAGCTATCATTGAATAACAGAATGGAAGTAGAGTATCAGACTTAGTAACCATCATTGTTTTGGTAAACAGTGGAACCTTGGAACATTTTAAGGTATTAATCTCAAACTGTAAAACATATCATTTTGTTCACTTAATATTTTGTCTGTTTTGTGTGGCTTGTTAATTTTTTCTATTAAAAATATACATCTTGGGGCTGGAGAGATGGCTCAGAAGTTAAGAGCACAGACTACTTTTCTAGAGGTCTTGAGTTCAATTCCCAACAATTACATAGTGGCTCACAACCATCTGTGATGGGATCCGATGCTCTCTTCTGGTGTGTCTGAAGACAGCCAAGTATACTTACATACACCAAATAAATACATTTAAAAAAAAATCTGTGCGTTTGTGTGCCATATGCGTGTGGGAATCACAGAACATTTTACAAGTGTCCGTGCTCTCCTTCCTCCACCCAAGTTCTAGACATCAAATGCACAGACTTAAACTTGGTAGTGAGTATCTTGAGTTATTAAATAACTTTGGTGCCCTTACTTGGTTTAAAATGTATTTCCTTGAATGGTGGTGTGTGGGTATCCATATGCTATAGTCCACATTAGAAATCAGAGAGTGTGTGGGAGTCATGTGGGCCCCTCAGGAATTGAATTAAAGTCATGAGACTTAGCACCAACCACCTTTACCCTCTGTGCCATCTCTTGAACACACATTGTGTTTCTGAGATTCTGTTTACAAAGAGTGTCATAACCACAAGTGTTTATGTTTAGTCTTCAAAATAAGTTAACATAAAAATGAGAGTATGACTATCATTTTGGCTTTAAATAGGATTTATTATTCAAATTGCCTGTAGTCTTATATCCTTGAGAATGATACTGCTCGGAACTTTGAAAGGAGATGTGTCTTTTGCTGATGGAACATTACTACAAACGCTATTCGAACAGCAATGGAAAAGCTAAAAGTGAGAAAACCGCCTACAGTTCTGGTAACATGAGCTTGATGATCGGAACCTACGTGAGGAGAGCATTCCACACACTTGTCAGTCTCTACAGACCTGCTTTTGTCTACACGCCTGTAATCACATCACACACACACACTACAGAGGAATTTGTTTTTTAAACAATAGCCTCAGAGTACTTAGGTTTTCTGGAACCTCAGAATAATTCTTCTAGGGAGCAGTTTCTTTCACGTGAAGCATACATATGGAAAACTGTTTACGAATACAAACCACAGTGCAGTGTTCCCCATCGCCAGACTCCAGTGAACACGTTCTTCTGCCCACAAAGCTGATCCAGGCTGGCAAATGTCTGACCGAAGTTTTCATTCTCACCTCTTCATGGCTTGCTTCCTTACCTGGACCCCTGCAGGGTCCTCCTCAGATTGGCTGGATGGTCAGGGATTTGGAAAGAGCATGACTGGAGAATTGGTGAGAAAGACATCTGAGGAAGTCTGTGGATAGCTCTTCTTCAAGTGAGCCCAATGCGTATGTATAGTTACAGGTACAGGTGTGTGTGTATGCACATATGTATGTATATAGATAGATATGAATATATACATACACACACATATATTCTATAAGTCCTGTTGCTATAGAGAACCCTGACTACTACACACATCATTAAGTACATATACATACATGAGATTTTAAATATATATTTAAATATATGTTCATACACACAAAAATTTGCATCATTGTTATTATAAATATCTAGAATGCACATCTATGTTACTCTTTACCATAGTTGGTGACATTTTAAAGGATTTCTCAGACCAAGAAGAAGTTATTGTCCATCTGAATATGCAAGAGCACACTTGCTGAAACACAGATCGGCAAGGGCCCGGGGCGAGGCTACTACCTGAGACTCCGCATTTGTGACAAATTCCCATTACTTGGAAAACCACTGAATAGCTTGATGACACAGATAAATAATCTCAGACCTTGAAAGACAGAGGCAGAAGACTCAAGAGTTCAAGGGCTAAGAGTCAGTTTGAGGCCAGTCAGGACTCTGAAAATTTGTCTCTTAAAAAATATTCAAAATACTCAAATAAATAAATTTTAAAATGATAATTGCTGGCTAAAACATTGATCATACAATCTTTACTATTCAAAACAGTGTTGATCACAGGTATTTCTTAATGTGTGTTTGCGTGTGCTATATCACAGAAGTGGGGGTCAGAAGGCAACTTGGAGGAGTCAGTTCTCTCCTGCAACCATGTGGGTTCCAAGGATAGACCTTATGGTTGGGCTGGCTTGTCAGCAAGCACATTTATGAATTGAACCATTCTGATGGCCTTCAAATGGACATTTTTATTCTTGTATTATACAGTAGTTCCTCCTTTACCCATTTTCATTTTCAATAGTTTCCATTACCCACAGTCAACTACAGTCCAAAAATAAGAGAAAACTTCCAGAAATAAGTGATTCATAATTATCAAATTGTACCTGATTACCGAGATGAAATTACATGCCATTTCATTGCACCCTGACCAGAAAGCAAATCATCTTTTGTATATAGGATACACAGCAGATTCGTGCATATGTCCTTCTCATCAGTTATCTGATAGCCATCTCGGTTATCAGATTGACGGCTGTGATATCATAGTAGTTGTGTTTCAGAAAACCTGTGTATCAGCCTTAACACTGTATCAGAACATCTGCACCACACACCCCACTTCATCCTATTACATGACAGAGGCCTTACACTTTTTCAAATCCTGACAGAAAAATGACAGTACAATGTGGGAAAATACTGGATCAGGGATGAGGCTAAGTGGATAGATAGTTTGCTCTGGTTGCTGGCCCTGGGTTCCATCCCCAGTCCCGCATAAACCCGGGCTTGGTGGTCTACACACACTACAATTCCAGTGCTTGGAGATGAAGAGAGGAAGACAAAAAACTCAAAGTTACACAGTTTCATGGTGAGTTCAAAGTCAGCCTGGGTCACATGAAACTCTGTCTTAGTAGAGAGGGAGACTAAAGTCACATGGCTATTATTATAGTATATTTTTATAATTGCCATGTTTAATCATTAGTTATTGTCAACTTCTTTCTGTGTATAATTTGTAAATTAAACTATCATAGGTATATGTGTATAGGAAAACTTTTCATGTAAAATGTATGCAACATACATATATGTAGCTTCAGATATCCACTGGGGATCTTGGAGCATATCCTCTGTGGATAAGGGCTAATATTGTGTTTTAATATCATATTTAGAGATCTTCATTTGCCCTTCTGTGGGGTGGTGGGCCATGAGAGGAAGCCTGGTAAGGTCAAGCTAGGGCTTGAAGCCCTGGAGACCCAGAAGGGACGGTAGGAGCTTCGCCTGCTCCCGACTCCAGGGCCATAGCCACAGCCACAGCCACCCATAGAGCGAACTGTGGTCATTAGCCACATAGAAGCAGCGCCCACAAGCCCCTCCTCATGTAGATGACGCATCTCAGACCAAGCCAATAGGAAGTACCTGCTGCCAGACCCTGACCCACCCCAAAACTGTACGTATCCTTCCAGAAGGAATAAAGGTGTGTGAGAATTACTCCATCAGCTGAGAGCATCTGTCATGAGAGCTGTAACGCTGCCTGGGAAGAGAACCCTCTCCCAGTGCTTTCGCCACCAGAAGCTCCCCTGCACTTGGCTAGCTAACCAGCCCTGCACTGGCTCAGCTCAGCTCAGCTTGGCTCAGCGCGGCCAGTGCACTCTCTCAGAGCAACAGTGGCTGCCCTGCCAGGCAGCAGCACTCAGACCAACACCCTCCTGATATCAAAGCATCTTGTAATGACTCAGACTACACAAGCCAGTACCAGTGTGAATGCCTGACCACAGGGATCATGGAATCCTTTTAGAGAACCACTCTCTGAGTATCCGTTCTTAGTTGGCCATGAGAGGATAGAGATTAGAGAGTGTCTGTTGATGCACAGGGCATTCCTGTTATAATATGCATCAATTAGATTAAAGGTAGTACTCCACGGGCTCCTCTGGCTCTCAGGGACTGTGATTCTCCATTCAAGCACCTACAGGAAGAGAAAGGTAATGTACCGTACCAGGTCCAAGTTGGAGACATAAATGAATGACACCCAAGAAACATAATAAAAACGGTTCAGGGAATTAGTGCCTAATGCCAGCAAGGAGCTAGTTACAGAAGACAACAATGGCAGTGGGTTTCACACCCCTCCTGGGAGAGTTCCTAAGGCATTGGTGACTGTGCTTGCTTTAACATGATGTCTCAGTCTTGTCTGTGGCTGCCTAGATCAGGGAGAGTGTTTACTCTAAACAGCTAGAGCTATAGAGGTACAAGGTTCTGGGTAAGGGTGGCTAACTTCATCAAATCTGTGCATTTAATACCGGCAAATGCAGCTGACAGTACAGTGCAGAAGGACAAAGACACAGAGAAAAGGGGACAGAAGTAACAGCGGAGAGGGAGAAAGCAGAAGGTGGAAGGAAAGAAGTCAGAACATGAAAGAGAAGAGAGTATCTCAGAAGTGGGTGGGTCCCAGGGCCATTCTCACTTCTGCAGTTGCTATGGCCACCTCCTCATTTACAAATAACAGTTTCTTCTCTGAGGAAACTGAGATAACTTCAGTGTGCTCCTAGTGCTTGTAAATGGAATCTTTGGTAAGAGAAATAGTAATAATAATAATAATAATAATAAACTCAAGAAGAGAATGTCAGAGACCAGAATTTTGGGCCAAAGCCAGAAGGTAAAATAGAATCTGAGTAAGTTCTGAATGGCTTAATTTCCATTTTAAAAAAAAACAACAACATGAAACAGGTCTGGCTGGAGGGTACCAGAAACAAAGTTCCTAGGTTTGAAAACTCGATATCCATCTGGTACCATTGTTTTGGGTGGTTATAGAACCTTGTGGAGGCGGGGCCTAACTAGTAGAAATGCATCTCTGATGGGACAGGGGGCTGTTTAAAGCACGCCCACTACCACCGTGTTTCTGGTCCTCTCTGTTTTTCCTGGTCCACTGAACTTAAAGCAAAAGGGCCGCAAGGCCCTCACACCGGGCGTCACCTCGGGAGCTCCTGCCGCGATGCTTTCACCACCACAATAGACTTTACCTGCTAAAACCAGGGGCCAAAATGGCTATTTCCTTCTTAAAACCAACTTTGTCAGACTTTTTTTTATCATAGCAATATAAAAAGTTACTAACCCAGAGATCTTAATAATACAGCCCGAGGGCAGGATGTGGTGAGACTTGCCTGGAATCCCAACATTTTAGAAGTAGACACAGGAGGATCAATGCAACTTGGAGGCCAACCTGATCTACATAGTGAGCTCCAAGCCAGCCAGGATGCCAGAGTAAAACCCTGTCTCAAAACAAACAAAGAGACAAACAGACAGACAGACAGACAATCCCACAAATAAATTCAGAAACCTGGCATGATATAGGTACCAAAGCACCAAGGTGCCTAGTAACAAGGACACAGATTCGGTGCCTTCTCTAACACCATCTCTGGGTAGTCATGAACCTTCCACAGCAGCTTAGTCGAGTCCCCATTTCCCCTGGGTCATTGCATTCACCACACCTGACTTTGTTCAGTATCTGCATATCTGACTGGATTGAGTGTGGGTGTCCCTAGAAGACATAGACAAATAAATTCTCTATGTTCACTATTCTGCTTGGAGCTCTAGCACACTATTGAGAAGTTGGTGAATGAATAAAGAAACCACAGCAATCAGTGGTAACAATGTACAGGGAAAGTGTAAATCTCACAAGGAGAAGCCTCGTGCAGACTGGAGTGTACCTTTGAGATATACACAAGAAGGAGTAGGATTATCAGGATTGTGCAAGTGGACAGAAGAAGAGCACACACTTGGAGCAGACCTGAGCTCACCCACCAGTGCAGAGTAGGCCTGGAACCATCTTTGCATCATTTCTGAGCTCTACTGCCTTTTTATTGATAAACCACTGAATATACATTGTAGAAATTAATTTCGTGATACCTGCTTCACCTCTCTTCTCTTCTCTCTCTCTCTCTCTCTCTCTCTCTCTCTCTCTCTCTCTCTCTTTCTCTCTTTCCTCTCTCAAACATGCTAGGCAGGTACTTGCTAAGTTACCCAAGTTGACCTTGAACTTCCAATCCTTTGATCTTAGGCTCCCAGGTATCTGGTATAGCCTTACACCACCAGACCTTGCAGAATCTTTGTTTGCATTTGCCTGAACTGCTGAGACTATAGACATGCTGCAAATAGAATGGTTTGTCTCAGAGAGCAGGGAGTTATCTGTTAATAGAAATCATCCTGACAAGTTGACAACTACCTGCTGTGTGTGAGGTGCTGAGAACTTTTACATTCATGACATTGGCCAGGATGACATGTCACTACATCAATTTCTAGGACACTGTGTGTTTCAGTTTGAGTGCCAAGAATTGGAGTACAGTGTGTGTGTGTGTGTGTGTGTGTGTGTCTGTGTGTGTGTGTGTGTGTATGTGCGTGTGTGTGTGTGTCTGTGTGTGTGTGTGTGTGTGTGATTTCTGCCTGCTCTGTGGCTTGTAAGGTAAGCAACAAAACCTCACCATTTTTCTAGAATTTGTCTCCTCTCTTTTCTCCTCTGCTAAGAGGGAAGCTGGGAGTGAGAAGTGGGTGTGTGGGATTCAGATGAGAGAGGTTTTGAATTTTGAAAGTGCAAAACGCACTGTAACGACTCAGCCTCTGTTCTTGGGGTGAAGAAGGAGATCTAGAAGGATCCATCTCCCAGTGGCCATGCCAATATTCTGTCAGCCTGAAACAAAAGTTTTTCTTCAACCCCAGAGACACCTTAAAGATAGTTTGTATGTGTCTCTCTCTTTCCCTGCTCAGTGATAACAGGGCTGTTAACTTGTAGGAGTTTTCTTGTTGTTTGTTGTTTGTTTTTTCAGGGGTAATGAGTCCCCTTGCTACACAATGTAAAGTAGCAGCTGATTAGAAGTTAATACCCAATGCCTCTCCTTTCCTCTGAGTACAATCCAGTTAAATTATCCTTTTACTCACAGTGATTTTTTTTTCCAGTTTTAAGCTTTAAAATAGCATTTTTTACTCAATTTCTTTCAAGGCAATGAGAACAGTGCCTGGCATTGTGGGAGTTTAATGCAAATTGTACTGAAATTGGTTGTGTAACAAGATCATTGCCAAACAGGTGGGCAGTTATCAAAGACAGTCTGAGATACCCAAAGGTCTAAATTATCTTACACTTGCAGCCCATAAGTTCAATCTCTTGTCACACTCATGCAGGCCAAATGTGAATAAGAGATGTATTTAATTATTCCTATTTTATTGAGAGAAAAAAGTGAAGATAAAAAAGTACGTGCCTCCACAAAATCCACATGGCCAGTGTTTGTCCTGACTTTCCAAGTTTATTTCCTATTGGTATCTCACAGTTGTTCCTGAGTCATCAGACCACACTAGAAGATTCTGCTTTTGCCAAGGTGTTTTCTCTGATCACAACACCGGAGTTTTCTCTCAACTGCTGGCTAGACTTGCCAAGAAGAATGCCTTTCTAAGACCTGCATACGGAACATCTTTGAAGATAATCAGTTAGAATTCTCTAGTAAGAATCCTGTGTTCTCGCAAATACTCCCTGAGCCAGAATCCTGTAAGAAACTCTAATAAAATGCAATGGATCACAAAAGGAAAAGAAAGGAAAATAGGAAGCTAGGAACATGAAGGGGTCAGGTGTGAGAGGGAACAAGAGAGGAGAACTGCAGTGCCTGTGGTGAAATACATTGTATGCATGAAACCTATCATCATGTATAATTAATATATGTTAACAAAAGAAAGGGTCAGTCCAGTGTAGTAACGCAGTGCTCTAATCTCAGTACTGAAGAGACTCGGATAGATGCAAGTTCAAGACCAGCCAGGACTACATAGAGAGAACTTGTCTCAAAACAACAAAGGGGAAAGATCAAAGGAAACTTGGTCCTTGCAGGTTTCATTTCATTTTCTTTTTCAATGTAGCCCTGGCCAGCCTGGAACTCCCTAGGTAGACCAGGCTTGCTGAACTCAGAGATCTGCCCACCTCTGCCTCTGAGGTGTTTGGGATTAAAGAATCACATTGAATACACGGGATGCATCTGCCATGTGCATCCCAGGCACTGCAGGTCACTTCGTTCGGTCCTGTTGGTCACTCAGTGAGATATATAAATTGGGCAGGGCACTCTGTCCACTTACAGACAAATCCTGTGGCATCACATGTGGTCACACAGCTAGTAAATTGTCAGTTACTCAAGCTCTGCCCTGTCCATGTGGTCTTACT
This sequence comes from Uromys caudimaculatus, assembly GCA_028551405.1. Classification (NCBI taxonomy): domain Eukaryota; kingdom Metazoa; phylum Chordata; class Mammalia; order Rodentia; family Muridae; genus Uromys; species Uromys caudimaculatus. The sequence continues at coordinate 53,306,219 of CM052719.1, read as the reverse complement.
GGCCTGCAGATGAAACTTAAGCACTGACTGTCAATTACAGGGAGATATTTTAAAAACGGAATCTCTATTTGGATTTTCAGAAATAATAACACAGAGGTCAATGGGGCCTGGTATTCTTTCTCTTCAAGTGGCTAACCCTACATTATTAATAGCAGGCTGATCTACCCAGCTCCCTTTGAGACAAGGATGATTCCCTTCCCCCAGATCAGACACTTCCATGAGAACCCTAAAGGAAGACAGCTTTGTTTTTAGCCTTTAAATTTTGCTAGAGCCCTCCCTCCTCACGCCCAGATAGACAGGGACTTTCCCAGGCAAGCTCTTGCACAAGAGCCCCCTCAATTTCTCCCCTCCCCCGTTCGCTTCAATGAGGAGTCAGTCACCTTCTCCAACACCCCTTCTTCACAGAACCGACAGTCTGCCAGTCTTCTCAGCCAGCATCTTTTCCCTCAGCAAATGGCAGGACCAGTGGCTGGCCAGTCAAAAGCAGGCCTGAGGGAGAGGAAGCCTGAGCCTGTCTAGTGAGCATCGTTGACAGCCAGCAGCAGTGGCCCGCAAGTCTCCTTGCCCCTCCCCCATCCCAGAGCCCGAGCGTAAAGCAGAGGCGGCACAGGAAACCTCACAACTCAAGTTGAAACAGGACTCTGTGCCTTGCCTCTCAGCAGCAGAGCTTTAAATAGGATTAATGAGAGAGAACATTCTAAACATTAGAAGAGGTTCCAGAACAGGCAGGCAGCTACTTCCTCTCAAGCTGCCATTCTGGATTGGTTCCCTGGTCTGCGCACGCCCCTCCCCCTTCTAACCAAGGGCCCTTGCACTTGGCAGTCTGCTCAGCTCTGAACCTACCCCTGCCTGGGGTTTCAGTGTCAAGTCCCATGGTCCCTGACCACTCTGAAAGCCAGGAAGTTTACTCTGGCCACATTAATTTAGAGTAATTATTTCCTCCGATAAAATTCAGAAGCATCACCAGGAGGAAGGTGGGGTCGTCTGGAAGAAGGCCATGTTAAGCTCTGGATCGCGCCCATCTCGGTAGGAAGTACTCTGTTTTATAGCAGTGTTATACTACCTCAGAGAATTCCATTGGATGCGGTTTGTAGTCTCAGTTTTCACGTATTGAAGCTTGTGGAACTATAATCCTGATGCTTCTCTGAGAGGCGAGAGACGAGGCCACATAGCTATATGCCTAGAGAATGCAAACCTAAGTCTCCCCTCCAGGACTACAGAACCACAGTGTCCTTCTTCATCACATCGAGCTGGATCAGGCCATCTCAAAGAGAAGAGAGAAGTTGGAAAGACAGCTCTGATGAGAGTAGGGGAGTAGGGGTGACAGCATGAACCCCTGGGAGGTTCCAAGTGGAGCATGGGGACACTCAAAAGCTGAGGCAGAAAGACTGCAATTTTGAGGCTAGCTGGGCTACATAGTGAAACTCTTGTCTCCCAAAAGATAATATAAATGTTAGCAACATCAGCAGGAAAAAGATACAAAAAGAAAAGGATTTTCTATCCATTTAGCAAAATGGGTCTAGTATCAGACTTTAAATATAGCTGAGGATGACCTTGAACTTCTGATCCTCCTGCCTCTACCTCCTTAGTGATGGGGTTACAGACTCAGCCACTCTATTTAGGTTATTCACTTCTGAGGATTGATCCCAGGGATTGAAGCCTGCTAGGCAAGCACTCTAGCAACTTACCTAATCTCCATGGCAACACTATGAGGTAGGTAACACAGCCGGCATACTGAAGATACCAAAACTCACAGATGCTCAAGTCCCTCACGTGAAACAGCATTGTGTTTGTGTATAGCTTAGGCAATCCTGCTGTAGACTTTAAATTATTACCAGATTACTTATATATACTATACTCAGTAATACAATTAGTGAGCAGTGACAAGAAAATAAAAGTCTGTATATGTTTAGAATAGACACAGTATTTTTTAAAATATTTTCTACCCACAGTTGGTTGGTCCTAAGAATGTAGAAACTACAGATCTGAAGTTCTATCTGTGTTCTTCCTAAAGAACCTTAAGAAAAAAGGAAGTTTAGACAAAGCATTTGCTACACACACAGCGTGGTGACCTGAGCTCAGCTCCCTAGTACCTATGTAAAAGTGTAGGTTTGGTAATGCTGTCTGTAACGCCGGCATGGGAGGATAGAAACAGAAATATACCAGGAGCTTGCTAGCCAGCCAGTCTAGCCAAATTGGGCCACTATAGGTCGAATGAGACACCCTGTCTCAAAAAATACAGGCCCAGTTATGGTAGTGCACGCCTTTAATCCCAGCACATAGTGAGCGGAGCCGGGCAGACCTACATGATTTTGAGTGTGAGGCCAGCATGATCCTACACAGTGAGATCTTGCATCTAAAATTAGATTAAATAAAATGTAAATAATGTTAAAGGAACATGCTTCATGTCAAGTCCTAGACTCTACACATATGTATATGTGCCTGTCTCCACACATGCACACATTTGCAGGAACCCATCACATGCATATACTACACACACACAAAGAAAACTGGTGCTGTTGTCAAATTTTCTATCTATTGAGCGTTGAAGGCATCTTCTGGCCGCGAGGCCCTTGTAAGGCACAGCTGTCCTTTAAAACTCATTTTTTCTGGGACGAATGCTGGAAGCAGCCTCAGAGGTTCCTCATGTGTTCCCGCTGTGTCCACCTCTGTACCTCTGACCTTCTCAAATATGCAGGTGATCACATGGAGTCTGTGTCCTAGGGACTACAGTCAGTACTGGAATATAAGCAATATAGATGGTCACAAATAGGGAATTTGCTATTTACAGTAATTAATCCTGGAGGTATTAGAGAAGAAGTGAGACACTAGCTCAGAGCCTAGGGACTGTGACAGTTCTGTTGGAAAGGTAGGCGAGCAGGATCCCAAGCCCGAGACAGTCACTTCCCTCCCCCAGATGGCCACAACCCTTAGAGAATATTAACCTCTCAGTCTGGGACACAATGGCAGCACGGCAGACAGGACTGAGTAAATGAGTAAATTAAATTGCAGCACACTGAGACTCAGAACCCTCTGTTGTTTTTAACTCCCCCCCCCCCAGGAGGAAATGAAGGTGCCAACATTCCCATAGGGGAACTAAATGACTTCTCAGAAACCATGGTCTCATGTGCTTTATTTGTTTAAATGAGTTTAGGGTGATGAGCAAATGTGAGCATGTCAGGGCCTATTTGAAAAAGGCTTCCCTAAAACTGACAAGGGTCATGCCAACCTTTTTGTCTGCATGCCATTTCTCAGCCCTGGGGAGAAATTAGCTTAAAGCCAATTAGCCCATTAGCCACCAGCCATGTGCACAGGAGCAGGCTGAGTGTCACTGGGGGAAGTGGTGTTTACAATTGCTTCATTACATGTCTGCAGAATGCCTGTTATATGTGGAACATTGAATTGAGCACTTAAAATCTAGTAGGAAAGGAAGGCCACCAAGTATACAATGCCTAGTTCATGGTAGTCTTTACCTATAAACTCAGCACTTAGAAGATTGAGGCATGAAGACTTTGGTGACTTTGAAATCCTAGTTAATGAATCCTGGGCTACAGAGTGAAACCTGTGTTTGTTACTTTGCCGTTTCTGTGATGAAACATGATGACCAAAACTGGCCTATGGCTAGTTATTTTGGTTCACGATTCCTGTGGATCCTCATACATCTTTGCTCAGGGGCCTTATCATATCCTCTGTGAGATATGAGAGTCCCCAACCTGACTTAAAGGTAGTCAGACTGGGTGTTGTGTTAGAACTGTAGTTTGCATCTGGACAGACCACACCAGACCAATACAGCTCCACATGGAGTTTATTGTGGGGGAAGGGGGGCAAAGGTGGCAACGAAGACAAGGGGAAAGAGAGAGGTCAGAGGGGTCTGCCTTTTATTTAGATTGTGACGCAGCCGCTCTCAAGTAAAGGTGGGAGGTGAGCCAAGTGGATTCTGGGAATGTATGGCAGTTGCCATGTCAACAGGTGTGTAGGTCCCTGTCACCTATGTGTGAGGTCACTGGGTTCAGAGTCAATCTGATACCAACATACCTCCCTTTTCTTATCATAAAGAGAAGGAAAGGGGGGAAGGGGAAGCTGATGGTGAAAAAGGAATGGGGGTGTCGTGTCTCTTAAACTGCTTCCTGCTGTCTAGGGGCATCGTCAATTTTGGACTGTAGCTGACTTTTACCACTGGGGTCCACTTGGTAAACGTTTGCATCAGGTTTCTCCATGGACAGAGGCTGGTAATCCTGTAACAGGAACTGATTAATAGTTTGGTTAGAAATCTTTTGTATTTGTCATTGAAGGAATGTAGAAACAAGATTAATGAGGCAGGGGGCAAATAATAACACCAGGAGGATGACTAGAAAAGGCGTTATGAAAGGGAGTATCCAGTTCCATATAGGGTTTTCGAAAATCCCAGAACTGGAGGTCTCACGTTCCCTGAAATTCCGTATATCTGATTGTAGCTCCTGGATTTTATTTCTCACTATCCTGGATTGGTTGACATAGAAATAGCATTCTTCTTGGAGGAACAGGCAAAGACCACCTTCTTTAGCTGTCAGGACATCTAGCCCCTGTCGGTTCTGAAGCACCACAGCTGCAAAAGAATCGATCTGTTTCTGGATAGTAAGCACGGTTTCAGACATTTTTTGAAGACTGCTTTCAAAGCTGGAAGTGAACTCATTATATTGGGTCATGGAAGTTGTTATCCCTGCAACTCCAGTACCAACACCTATCTATGGCTACTCCCATGGCAACCAAGAGTGGCACGATCTGAACTGCTCTCTTATGTTGGGCAGCTATCAGATCTACAACTGGGATTGGCAGGGGCTCGTTTCCCTGGATTACTCCTAGTTCAGGGTAAAGGAGTACCAATGTGCAAACTCCTGACCTGCTGGCAGGTAGGCGATGATATACCTGAGTGCCAGCAAGAATTGACGTGTTCTGGACTGCAGGGCATTGTGGCAGAGATGGTATATCAAGGGTTGTGGTTCTATTGCAGTCTAGGGCGCTTAGCGTTCCTACAGAACATGTCCCTGAGGTCTTAAAACAATTTGCCACGCCAAAGAGAGGAATAGAGGTAAGGTATGGCGTCATGGCGACACTGGAGTCAGGGCAGCTGACAAAAGGTGAGGTAAAGTTATTTGGCAGTATCACAGGAGAGACTGTAAGTGGCAATTGTGAGCTAGTTCCAGGGGGTACACATAGCCAGCAATCTTTAAAGTGACCAGGCCTGGTGACATTAAGAAGTTGGTACGCTGAGATCAAGGTCTGAAGCAAAAGGCAAAATGATAAGTTAATGCCATTTATGAGGGGTGATGTCAAAGAGATAAGGACCTCAGAGGAGTGTTTGATTACTTCCCCTACTTTCCCGATATGTAGAGGTTGGGCAATTGAGACATATTTTCTCTGGATATGGATAGTACTTACTGGGGACCTGGGTTGATTTTTATGGTAGAGCTTACCAACAACTCCTGTCTCCCACCTGGGATCCCATGGGTCTTGTATGTAGAAAAAGAGTGTCTTGCAGTGTTGATAGAAGAAATGATTGGTCTCTGATCCTAGCATATGTATCTGACAAGGCCAATATGGGCAGCCCCCATATTCATCTGGCCATATTTTACAATAATCTTTTGTCTGCTCAAAGAGAAAGCAAGCGTAGAGATCACAATATTTAGATGGGACAACAGATGCAGGGATGACAGCAATTTGGATCGGCTCCTGGCATCCGGCTATGGAGCAGTTTCCTGACCCTATTTGGAAAGACTGTTGTCTGTGGGGGTTTCTTGAACCTCAAATCTCCAGATGTAAAAGATACCCTGGATGGAAGCTAACAGAAAGGAGAGGATGAGAAACCTATGTCTAATCCTGTGAGGTCGAGTTCAGCTGCGGAGTAGAGTTTCATTTTCTGGGATTGGGTGGTCTCGACATTCTCTGGAGCTTAACAGAGCACAACCCTGTATGAAGAAGAGTCATTTTAGGTGGAGGGATGAAAGGCTTGAGGTGGGACAGGTGGACCCAATGAGAGAGTCCCTCGAGTTTAGCAGTTGTAGGGGTCATGAGAATTATCTTAAAAGGGTCCTGCCATTTGGGAGAGGGGGTGAGGGCTGATGGTCTGGAGGGGATAGAAGGACTTGGTCTCCGATGTTGACAGACAGTGAACAGGAGACAGTGTCTGGCCGAGGTAGATGGTGATCGGCAAAGTTCCATTGGAGAGAATGGAGGTGGCAAAGTAATGGGGTGAGTAGATGGTCTCGGGGGGTGGGGGGGAAGAGCATTTAGGTGAACGACCAGGACTTAGGACTGGACATCCATACATGAGTCCAAAGGGTGAGATGAGGAGAGGTCGCTTGGGGAGAGCTCGTAGCCTGAAAAGAGCTAGGTAGGAGTTTTACCCAATCAAGGTGAAGTTCCTGTGACAGCTTAACAAGAGTGGTTTTTAAAGAGCGGTTAGTTCTTTCTACCCTTCCTGAAGATTGGGGGTGGTAGGGAATGTGAAAATGCTGGGGATGTCTAGGGCCTTAGATAGAATTTGAGAAATCTGAAAAGTAAATTCGAGACCACTGTCTGATTGGAGGGAGGCTGGTACACCAAACTGGGGGATGATCTCTCGGAGGAGAAGATCAGAGACTGTCTGAGTCCTTTTGTTAGTTGTGGGAAATGCCTTCACCTACCCTGAGAAGGTGTCCACCAAGACCAGGAGGTACTTGGCATGTTGACAGTGGGCATGTGGGTAAAGTCAACTTGCCAGTCAGTTCCAGGAAGGGAGCCTCTAGCCTGATGGGTAGGAAAAGGGGTGCTACGATACTTTGAGTTGGAATCTGACATCTGACAGATTTTGCAAGAAGCAGTGATAGATTTTAAGAAACTTAAGTCCTCAGGAGTTGGCTGTAGGTGGGTCTTGACAAAAGAAGACAACGCTTGGCTGTTAGGGTGAAAGAGCTGGTGAAGATAGAACACAGTTTGGTGGGTGTCAGGGGGTGAAGGTGGAGATGTGGGTTGCAGTGTGAGGATGTCTTGAGGAGGGGGAGATGAGTCCAGGCCCCTAAGGGTCACAGCTCTAGCTGCCTCATCAGCTCGGTTGTTCCCCTTGGAGACAATAGAGTCATCTGTCTGGTGGGATCTGCAGTGGACAATCCCAATAGCTGTGGGAAGATGGAAGGCCTTTAGCATGGCCATAATATGGTCTGCATTAGTTACTGATCCTTTTGTGGTAAATAACCCACGCTCCTTCCAGATAGCAGCGTGGAACAGGAGGATATGGAAAGCATATTTGGAATCTGTGTAGATGTTGAGGGATTGTCCCTGTGCCAGTTGAAAGGCACGGGTAAGGGCTATTAGTTCAGCCTGTTGATTAGTGGTGTGAATAGGAAGTGCCTGTGCCTCCACCACCTTGGTGTCTGACACTATGGCATAGCCAGTCTTTCTGGCCCCTTCATATAGAAAGGAGCTTCCATCTGTATACCAGGTATAGATGGCTTGAGGCAATGTGCCCTCCTGTATGTGTGAAGGATGAGGTAATAAATAGTTCCTCTAAAGTTTCAGTGCAGGAGTGAGTTAGGGAGTGGTTAGTATTTGGTCAAGGAAGATTAGAAATATTATGAGGCGGGCATGATTGGAAGGTGAGTGTGGCGTCTTCTATTAGTGCTACCTGAAGAGAAAGAACCCTGGAGGGAGGTAGAGTCTGTAAGCCTTTGTAAGTTAGGAGAAGAGAAGACAGTTATAGGTGACCCCAAGGTTAGTTTTTTTGACTCTTGAATAAGGAGTTCAGCGCCTGTTAAGGTATGAATACAAGTTGCTCATCCCTGGATGGTTAGATCTAGTTTTTTTGACGAGTATGCTACAGGTACAAAAGAAGGTCCCAGTTGGTGACCTAAGGCTCCAAGGGCAAATCCGTCAGTTATGTAGAGGGAAAAAGAACAAGTCAGGTCAGGGAGATGTAAGGCTGGGGCCTTCAGGAGTGTCTTAGTCAGGGTTTCTATTCCTGCACAAATATCATGACCAAGATGCAAGTTGGGGAGCAAAGGGTTTATTGAGCTTACACTTCCATGCTGCTGTTCATCACCAAAAGAAGTCAGGACTGGAACTCAAGCAGGGCAGGAAGCAAGAGCTGATGCAGAGGCCATGGAGGGATGTTACTTACTGGCTTGCTTGTTTCTCCTGGCTTGCTCAGCTGGCTTTCTTATAGAGCCTAAGATGATCAGCCCACAGATGGTACCACTTACAAGGGGCCCTCCCCCTCTTGATCACTAGTTGAGAAAATGCCTTACAGCTGGATCTCATGGAGGCATTTTCTCAACTGAAACTCCTTTCTCTGTGATAACTCCAGCTAGTGTCAAGTTGTCAAAACCAGCCAGTACAATTGACCCCTTGTCAACTTGACACACAAATACATCACTATTAAGCCTCAACCCTTACTTTCTTATTCATCCCCAAGATCTAAATAACTTTAAAAGTCCCACAGTCTTTGCAAATTCTTACATGTTAAAATTTCAATCCCTTAGCCGGGCAGTGGTGGCGCACGCCTTTAATCCCAGCACTTGGGAGGCAGAGGCAGGTGGATTTCTGAGTTCGAGGCCAGCCTGGTCTACAGAGTGAGTTCCA
>CM052719.1:53179438-53291887 GCA_028551405.1 Uromys caudimaculatus | reverse complement strand
GTCAGAACCAGAAAGCTATAGGCTCCTTTGCCCAGTTCTCTGGAATATCACAATCATGACAAAGTTGAGTTTGACCAAGGACAAAGTTGAGTTGACAGAGCTCTGTAATCCACTGTCCTTAGTCTCACTTCAGAGTCTACTGTTACCTTCAAGTGCCAGAACAGTTGTTCTGTATCCTATTTATTAAGATTCTTGAGATACGTTCACCTCTGAGAAGACACGCTTATAACAAGTCAATGAGTGGGGCACAGAAAGAAGAAGAGGCTTCCGTCAAAAGAGGCATGGTTCTGCCTGTGGTGGTTACAGAGGAGTGAGTAAGGACGGCACTCATGTCTGGAACTGGGAAAGGAATAGTTCAAGGAGCAGGAGAACCTCTTCTCAGATGGAGAGACAGTCTGGCATAAACTCCCCTGTCTGTCTCCCAAGTGCTGGATTACAGGCTGGCTGCCTGTCTCTTTTCCCTCTTTGGTGTACTCAGGAAGCTAGAATTACATAATTAAATAAAATTTAAAATTTACCCAGGGTCAAGACCAGGAGGAAGCAAGCAGCAGGGGTGTGGGGCCGGAGAGTGTCAAAAACACTGATACTTCCATGAGATTAGTGATCTCTACTCTCCTTAACCTGCCCCTTTCTGGCCTGGGCTGGCAATTTCTGGGCAATGCCTCTGCCTTCGGACTGGTCTGCTTTTCACTATCTTATCCTCGGTGTACCCTCAGATAGGCGGTGAAAAGGTGGGTGAATGGCTGCTGCTCTTAGTGCCCGGGATCAAAATTAAGGCCACAACCTTTACCACTGAGCTAATTCTCTGGCCTGCCCTGCCTATATATTTTCACTTTATATTTTTGAGACAAGGTCACACTCGGATGCTTTGGGTAGCACTGAATTAGTTTTGTGCTCCAGACAGGACTTGAATTTATAATTCTCCTGTCTCAGCCTCTCAAGTCCCTGAGATTACTGGCTTGCATCACTAGGCCAGGCTTCTGAGGTGTCAAAATTTAATTGGATTTTTTTTTGAGGAGTGAAACCAGGAGGCTCTGGTCTCTGGTCTGTAATCTCAGCAGGGTGAAGCAATACCCTCATAATCTCTCTAGGCCGTTAGTTTGGTCCTTAAACCAAGAAACTCAGCCTTTTGCTGGGGTTGTGGTTGGGGGTTGGGGGCTGGAGAAATCACCGGTAAGCGGTAGAGGTAGCAAAGAAGAGGGGAATGCAGGAAATGGGTAAAGAAAATGCGAAGGTGAATAGATTGCAGATAGAGAAAGCAAGAACGAGGAGATAGTGGAAGATGAGGAAAGACAGAGAAAGGTTGAACAGACAGGAACCCCCGAGTGTGATGAAGCAAGAGCTAAGAAACTACGAGCCTGACCCGCGCAGGCTTTGGGCACAGAGGAGCAACCCCAGCTGTCAGCCGGGAACAAAGGCCCGGGAGAGAGCAGGACAGGGTGCAGGCAGTGCGGGCCAATGAATGTCGTTGACTCTGGCCCCGCCCCACCCGTGCCCCGCCCCGCCCCGCCCCGCCGGCGGCCAGGGACTCTGCGCAAGGGCCAGAGCGACCCGGCGAGCTGGCGGGCTCTAGGCGGCTCCGACAAGCTCACAGTCCGAAAGTTTCTCTGCCTTTCTGCTGCTCCTGGGAGTGTGAGTTGAGCGACGCGGGATCCGCCGGTTCCAGTAGCTCTCCAGAAAAAGAGAAAGGGGCACTAAACAAAATACACCGAAAAATCAAAATCTGCAGCCATTTGCAGCTATCTCCAAGGCGGAGGAGGACAGACAGGTAAGGTATGGGTACCCAGGGTCTTATTCCTCCTTCGTGCAGTGTCTGCAGCCCTGCGGACGGCCCAGGCACAGGGAAGGCTGCGTTCCCTACAGCATACCACTCCGGGAGTGAGTCCGCTCGTCTGTCGGTCTTTGTCTGTCTGTGTCCGCGTCTGTCTAGGTGTCTTTGTTTCTACATGTAACTGTCGGGGTGGAGGGCAGTGGTAGGTGTGGGGGAGTCTTCTCCCCTGTCACTGCTTGTATTTCTAATCTGACCCCAGCCGGAAGGAAACAGTGTGCATCAGTCAATCAGTCTTTGTCTGTCAGACCGGGGGTTTGTTTCCTCGCCAACCTGAATTTCATCTTGGAGACGTGCATTAGGTGAGACGAAGAAATGAGAGGTGAGGAAGTGAGGCCACAGAGACTGAGGCCCCAGCCAGAGGACCCAGCAGCTGGGGACTGGCTAATGAACTTTACCTCGCTGGCTGGAACTTTGGAGGTACATTGTGTCTGGAAGGAATAAGGAATGAGCTTGGATGGATACACAGACACAGACACAGACACACACACACACACACACACCTCAGTTCACTCCTTTTTCTCACTTACCACAGGGAGTCAGATCCCTCTGTTTTGCTTCTCATCTGCTCTGGCTTCTCTCAGCAATAGAAATCCAAACACCAAGGACCAGGTGATTGGGATGTTTCCCCTCCCTGCTCCAAGTGGAAGAGATTAAACCATGGCACATGTGAGTATTCTGCTCACCCACAGGTTGTCAGGCCTGGGAAAGTTCTGTAGCGTCCTCAATTTCCCAAGCTCAAGAGGTGTTTAGGGATCCAAGAACTGTGCCTCTGCCCTCAGGGCTTCTGCATGCTCTGTGAATTGCTGCGGAGGAGGCACTGGGTTAGCTGTGTAGACACTTCTCCACCAAAGGGTCTCTCTTCCCGGGAAACACAATCTAGTCTCAGAGCCCATCCACAGAGAGAGAAGCTGCCTGCATGCAATTCTCCCAGCACCCAGACCCTCATGAGAAGGCTGCTGCTAAGGGCATTTGAGGGTTTGTAACCTGAGCTTTCTTCAAGTTCAGAAACAATTTTCTGCAGGCAGTCAGAAGGAAAATGGAGGTGTTTGAAAGGTGTATGCACACAAATATCAGAGTTAGATTTTACAGGGATAAGAGTCTTTAGCCAGGCAGTGGTGGCACACACCTTTAATCCCAGCACTTGGGAGGCAGAGGCAGGTGGATTTCTGAGTTTGAGGCCAGCCTGGTCTACAGAGTGAGTTCCAGGACAGCCAGGGCTACACAGAGAAACCCTGTCTTGGAAAAAAAAAAAAAAAAAAAAGAGTCTTCAAGGTTGGCACAGAGCAGAGTGTGGGCAGGCGTCTGTGAGCAGAGAATGCACCCTAATCAGGCATGGCCCACACCTTGTATTTACCTAGCGCTTTCTTCTGACCATTTTCAGTGCATCATAGATGTTATCTCATTTGTTGTCTCCTTTATCCTCACAGCATAACTACCACATTAGCATGAGATGGGATTTGTCTGCCAGTGAAGAAACCGAGGCACCAAAATGGAAGGGTGTTCCCTGAGATCCCATAGCTAATGGGAGCCAAGTCCACCATTAATGAAACCCCAAAAAGCATGTCTTAGCTGTGTAAATGGGAGTGTAGAGCACTCACCTGCTACAGCTTAGAACTGTCTGTGGAAAAAGAGATGAGAGCATCCTTTCGGGGAAGACACCTGCTCTTGCGCGAGGCGATTGTCCTGTCCTATTTCTATCACATGTCTTGGCTCATTCTGCAAGGCAGACCTGCTTTAGCCATCTAGTCTGTGCGCTCTGAGACTGAAGGAGATATCCTTGTCTGGCTGTCTACCTCAGGTGGTTGACAGGAGCTGAGGTGGAAGAATGCTGTGGGGAGTGGTCTGGGTGCACCAGCTCTCTGAGTGTGAAAGTGAGCAATTGTCATGTAGGGTTAAGAAGACAGATGTCTGCATGCATGGGTGAAGAAATAGATGGACTCCAACTAGATAAAAATAGTCTCTGTTCCTGGAAATATATTCTTATGCCTTTGGGCATGTTTAACATTCACCCCACAGTTTTGCATTGGATGCTACAAAATGCAAGACTTTGGGACCCACAATGAAGCTCAGGAATGAATATCATAGGCTGGGGTTAGTTTCCTTGAATGAATGTTTCCTTGAAATGCAGAGGCTCTGGATTTGAGCCCCTAACATTACATAAACCTTCCTATGGTGGCACAGTATTATAACCAAACCTTGCCCAAGTGGTAGAGATAGGAGGATCGGGAATTCCAAGCCACACAGGAAGTTGAGGATCAGTCTGTGCTACCTGAGACAACCTCAAATTCAGAAAACAATAACAAACAGCCCAACAATACAAATAAACCAAATAAGGTCATGACAAATAATCTATTTTTAAACAACTTCAATTCATTTATGAATAATATTGTAACAACGTACAGCACCATCCACTGGGTGCCAACAGATCTTGCATCATCGTTTTAACTACAGGTATCTGCCACTGTCGGATAGTCCCCCAACCGTTTTTCCCATTTCTTCTTCTGAGATATTTCTACCATTTGGTGCTGCTATCACACTGATTCATTGGTTCCCCAAGAACTACAGAGTTTCTGGGGAAGAAACCACACAGTGAGTTCTCAGCTCAGAATATAGTGTCTGTCTAGCTGCTTAGACCAGGCCTTTAGTAGGCGATTGCTTAGCTAAGTGTTAGGAATGAGGGCTGATAGTGAGCTCTATTTCCAGTGGCAGATTTGGACATGGGCACACTTCACCGATATGGCTCTCACTTCACTTGCTGTGCTACAGGGCTTCAGCCTGGACAAGCCTCTCCATCCCAGGCCCCGGCGCCTGCTAACAGTTTAGAATCAAGGGCATCAGCACTCTACCTACTCTTTCTGTGTGTTTGTCAACTCACAAGAGCAGATGTGGGAGGAGACAGTGCTGGACCCGATTCAGGCCTGGGGTCTGGAGTTTGTACATTCAGAGCTTCAGGCAGTTGCAGAACAATGGTAAGGAATCCAGCAGAAAAGAATTCTCCAACTGGGAGCTGCTCAGGCCACTTACATCTCAGCGCTTGGAACTGGCCTTGGAATGGGTCTTCTTGGTTCTGCACTTTGGATACTCCTGGGATTCTTTGGATAGTGTAAACTAGCTGTTGTGTTTGGGAGGTAATATGGCCATTCTTTAGCTAGCTTCACATGCTCTGAGTACTGTTGGTCATGACTCTCACATTGTGGTGACCACATATGCTCTCAGGGGCCCATGATCATTTAAATTTTCCTCTGGGAGAGCATCACTCATGTTTGACAACCTGAATTCCATTGTTCTTTAATTAAAAGTTGAGACAGGGACTCACGTAGCTCAGGCTGCCCTGAAACTTGTTATGACTTTGAATTTGTGTTCTTTCATTAATACTTAGATTATTGGCATGTGCCACTACACCTAATTCAGTACTAGGGATCAAACCCAGGTCTCCATGCAAGCTCACCTAACTGAGCTATGCCCCAGCTCTCATTTGTTAAAGGTCTTGGCCATGTCAGGTGCTAGAGAAGTGAGTGATACCTTTGAAGAGGTGAACTGGTACACTGAGCCTAAAATTGGTGATGTTAGTTAGAATGAATGAATGAATGACAAGCCCACTGAACCAACGATCCCACACTAACTTTAGTACAACAGCTATCTCAAGATGGAGGTGAACTAAAGATGCCAGAGAGGAGGTATGTGGTCAGGACTTGGCCCAGAAGATGAACGTAAGCAGGTGTGTAAAGAGAGTAGGTAGAAAACTAAGGTCAGCATTCCACTTGCACCTGAGAGCTGACGAGAACCCTCTGGGGTTTGCAGTCCCCTCCTGACAGCTGGTGAATGAGAAGTGGGGGTACGTTTGCACTTTGGCCCCCACAGCTACTTCTTTAAGCTTGAGGGGAGTGGGCAAGAGACCTTGCCTAAACTCAGGTCTGGCTGGGCTGGCCTCCCAGGCCCTTTAGCAGAGTCACCTTCTGTCCCTCTAGGTCCTCCTTCCATAGCCTTAGATACTAAACTCCAGAGCGGTGAGGAGGGGGTTGGGAGATCGTGCTGACCAACAGCTACAGCTGCCTGGGAAGCAGTTTATGGCAAGACTTTTTTGAGTTTCTTTTTTCTTTTTAGCTTTTTTGGGACAGGGTCATACATAACCCAAGCTGGCTTTGAACTGCCTATTCCCTCCCCACAAATCTCGAAGTCCTGGTCCCCAGGGCCAGCCTGTCAAGTGTGGGGTTAGAGCTGGGCCTACACATGCCCAGGTTTGCTTTTGGATGGATCCAGACTTCCCCAAACAATGTCTCTCCCTCCCTCTCCTTCTCTCCCTCCTTCTCCCCTCCCCCTCTCTGTCCCCCCCCACACACACACACACATTTGTAGAAACTACACTTTAAAGAGGACTTCCTCCTATCATCATTGAGAACATCCAACTGCCCTATGCTATTCCTTCTACCATGTGGCAGGTGAGGGGACTGAGCAAGGTGAAGGAACTCACCCAGGATTTTCAACTGAGCATTGAAGCCGACTGGCATGAGTACTGGTTGCAATATAGTCATGAGGCTATTGGGATTCATTGATTTTTTTTCTTTTCTTCTCCTTTTGTCAGAAGGGAATAGTGCTCAATGTAGAACCTAGGGCCTTGCATGTACTATGAATGTACCTTAGTACAGAGCTGTTCCCTCAGCCCCTGACTTTATTAATTAAACAGATTTAGGCTCCTTAACTTGTCAACAAAGCTCTAATAAACAAAGAAAGAGATATCTTTACATTTTGGGCCAGCATTCACATGTTGAAAGGAGAGAACTGACCCTTATAAAATACCCTGAGCATCAAGCATGCATGGCTCTAAATAAATAAATAAGTTAATTTTACATTATAAGAGCATAGCTATTCTAATAATTACTGTAATTTGAGGATGATAAAGGCCTCAAACATTTCTTTCATTTCATTGCACTTATTTTAACCCCTAAGTGATAGATATCATATATCTGTTAAGCTCAAATCAAGCCAGGAAGTAGCCAAGGATGAGATATCTATTTGGGGTTTGCTTTAAAGAATGATTTCTAAGTGTTAGATTTCTCCTTAAATTTAGTAAGTTCATATTATTTATTGATAAAGTCTGCATTGAAATTAGAGCCAGTGCTTCCTCCAAGGGAGCTGAATTCATGATACATCCCTGGAAAGGCAAGATTCATCTTTAACCAATTTCACCTTGTATATAGCAGGTAAGTTCCAGAAGAAAACATGGCCACAGCCTCTTTGCTGGCAGTCAGCACATGGCGTGGAAGCCGGACTGGAGTTTGTCACCTATGGACGGTTCCCCTAGTTGAGGATGCAGTGCTACAGGAAGAAAGGGTTGGTGGGAGAATAGAAGGAGACAGCACAGAGAGGGGATTGTTCTAATCCATACAGTACATGTCTGGTTTTTCTTACTAAGTGACAGGCTAAGTTGGCATCTCAGCTGATGTGATGTGGGTTGTGCCCACTTCCTTTGCAGAATACCCATAGATTTGCTTTTGTCACTTAATCACCGTGGAAGAGAAGACTGCCTCAGAGCAACTGACAGAGTTCATCATCATGTTCTCTCTCTCTCTCTCTCTCTCTCTCTCTCTCCTTCCCCCTTCTAATTCACTCATCCCCTCTCCTGTGATACCCATGCACAAATGCACCATATCAACATGTGACACAGACCTTGTGTGACTCTCAAGATCCTAAGACCCAAAGATCCACACCCTGTCTTCCTGAAAGCCCTCTCTGTGGCATGACCTGAGGTATGGGCAGTCAGCCCACGCCCTAGCACCACAGAACCTTAATTTCTACTATCCCTAAAGCAGTTTTGGGTAGCCATGAATTCTTCACAGCTGTAGTTCCTCCCGGGCAGAACCAGTCTGGTTGAAACACCCAGCTTGAAGGACATACAAGAAAGGGGTCCCTCAAGTGGAACTGGGATGAAGGATGGGGGTGCCCTTTGCTCTTGGCTCTGAAACCCCGTGTATGCATCTGATCCAGTAGACTTCCAGGTGGCTGGTGCGGCTCCTGTCCCAGGCACTCGGGGCTGGGCTGTGTACTTGGCTCAGTGGCCTGCTGGCTTTGGGGGCAGCTTCCCTCTCTTTGCTGTTGCAAAGCCATTTGATGCTAAATCACCCTCCTCCTGGCACCCTGGTCTGCTAAATTGGTCTCAACTTGCTGTACTTCCACCCACCACCTTAGTCATTATTCGCTGGCAGCATTCAGAGTGGGTGTAAAGCAACCGAACATTATATTCCTGCTGTAAAGAGAGAATTGAGTATAGACATGCACAGAGGGGAGAGAGGGAAGGATGTAAGGGGAGCGAAAGGGGGCAGGGAGACAAAGCGTGGAGTCTGCCAGCACCTTTCCCTGGAGAGCCCAATGACATTGGTGGGGCTGTGCCATATGTCAGGGAGACAGTACATCTGAGGGGACAGCCCTGCTGAACTGGAAGGTGGAAAAGGTCAGGAGACACAGGGAGAGAAAGTCCTTCAGTTCTATCATATGAGCTTGTTCCCCCTTAGCATTTGTCCTCGTGTTAGGAAAGGCTATTTCAGCTCTGTCTTTCATCCCAGCTGAGATGATAAAGCCTTTTAGAAGAACGAGTGCCACGTGTCCGGCGTCCTGGCACAGGCTGAATTCAGCCTGCTGAGATGCTAGCCAGGCTTATGGTCACCCTATAGATTTTCCTGTGCTATCCAAGGCACGAAGTCAGGGAGAGGAAAGTAATTTGAGGAATCCTGAAGAGCTCGGCTTCCATTTTAGTAAGGACGCTTCCGGGAGAGAAGGAATTACGTACAGATCACTCAGTGCAGAAAAACAGAAACTCTGATACCCACTCAAGGGAGGGGGCTTCCTTCAGAACGGGTATTATACCCAATATTGTACTGGGGCTTGCAGGAGCTGGATGGCAGAGTGGGTCCTCAGGACTAGCATCTGGGGCTGTGGTAGGAAGGGCAGAGCAACCTGAACAGGAGTTACTCCACGATTCTGGTGGCGTGGGCTTGACAGCTAGTGCCTTCCTGGACTCGGGATCCTTCCTTCCAGCCCTCTGCTTGAGCAAAATAGTAGAGAAATCCTGAGACAAGTGCCCCAGCACAGGTAGGGAGCCAGGAGCACTAAAAATTGTTAAGGGCTGGAGACCATGAGCCCCAGAGCTACACTTGATCTTTGATCAGCTCCTAAGAGGTGACTTTATCCTGAGCTGGGTCCACTCTATCCCTGAGCAGCAGGGTCATGAAGAGAAGTGCTTCAGAAGAGAAACTGAAATACAGATCAGGTATCTTATTATTGCAGCATTTAAATGTTAGTTAAAGAGCCCAGAATGAAGGAACAAGGGCATCTCCGCAGTACAAATGGAGGAGGTAGGGAGGTTGTAATGGGCTCACAACTTGAGACAACACCTCCTCTTTACTAATCAAAATTCTCTGAGCCTTCTGTGGCTCAGGCAGACAAACCTCACCATAGGCAGGTGGGGGGAGAAGCCTATAGAGAAGCCCCTCCCACCGCCATCTGCACAGTAAAGGGAACTAGTTACTGAAGGAGGCTCTGGAAAGAGCGTCCAGCTGCCTTGGGCTGCTCCCCTAGCCAGACTCGCAGCTGCCTGGAGTAAATCTCCACAGCCAGTGGCTGCTGAGCAGGTGTGGGTAGCACCCAAGGCTTTTCTTCAGCCTTGGGTCATTTTGTCATGTATTGGATTAGGAAAGCTGTGTATACAGCCTCTACAACAGTACCTGCTGACCTCTGTTGACTTAGAAACCTCCTGGAGTTACTTTTACACAGGATATACAATCAAGGGTTCAAGTCTAAGGTTGCAAGTTTTCAGAGAACCAAAAAGCCTGCCAGACTTCCAGGGTAGAATTTCTAAATAACATTCTATCTGTAACACCCACTCCTTGCCCCTCATCACCCCACAAAAATTATTCCCCAAGTTATTTTTAGTGTACTCAGCTCCACAAAGTCTCATTCTGAACTCCCAGAGCCCAATTCCATTCCATTTAATTCCATCCTTAAAATCATAGGGTAATCAATAAATTCTAGGTCCCGGGAACAGTAGATACACATCTGCCACAAGGAGTCCCTGGTCTGGTGCTATGTTTATGTTTTGGGACAGTCATTAGCTCAGGTTGCTCTCAAACTTCCTATGTGGCCGGGAATGCCATTGGACCTCTGATCCTTTTTCTCTGCCTCCCAAGTGTTGATAGTTTAGACTTGTGCCCAGTTTTGTACAGTGCTGGGGACCAAACTCAGTATTCTGTGCCTACTAGGCAAGCAGCCTACCAGCTGATCTACATCCCTGGGGCTGACAAGCACAAAGACACATGGGTAAAAAGAATCTTTGTGAAGTATTTTCCTGGAAGGCACAGAGCTTGAGAAGGTCTGTGGGAGAAGGAAGTCACTGTCACATGGATGAAATAGTGGGTGTAGGATAGCTGACAAGAGGCAATATGGCAACTGACCTTACATGATCTGTGGGAATCAGATAGAGAAGGGCCTGTGCTCAACTGTTAAGTATACATACCATTTGGGAGACAGAGAGGCAGTGCGTAGACCTTGGCTAGAGCCATGGAGTATAGCACACATTTGAAGACTGTGAGACTGTTTTCAGGAAGTCATTTGAATATGTTTTGACCCTACTCTTCTCTCCTGTTTGATAGCTGACTTTCCCAGAGCCCCCTGTGGCCTAGACCGTCTGGGGAAGCTGAGGCGTCAAGGAGGAGTAAATTCCTAACGAAAGGTCAAGGTGCTGGGCCTATATTTACTTACCTAACTGGATACATGACTGACACCTCTCTGTGTTGGACCTGCATAAAATAAAAAAGACTCCATTAAAAACAAAACAAGCTAGAGAGATGTCCCATCAGTAAAACACTTGCCTGACTGGACCTGTGTTTGGATCTCCCAACACCCCAGTGCTGTAGAAGGGAGGCTGAGACAAACAGATCTATGGGGAACTCATAGGGCAGCTAACATGGCCTATGTGGCAAAATTCCAGGCCAACTAAGTATCCTCTCTCCAAAAAAAAAAGGTTGGAGTGAGGTCAGAGAAATGGCTTCACATGTAAAATGGTGGCCTGGGTTTGAATCTGGAATGCACTTAAGGGCAGAAGACACATGCACACCCCCACACACATAAATTATAACATAGAAACTGCCTGTGCCGGGCACCCAAAGTTGTCCTTTGACCTCTACATATGAACCATGTACACGTGGACCAGCACGTGCACCTTTACACATGAATGCACACAAAATCTGAAACAAAACAAAACAATATAGATGAAGACAGAGAAGCCCAGAAAAAGGGAAGGATTTACTCCGACTCCCTTGTAACTAGCATTCCCACTTTAGACCCACTTATAATTTGTGGACCAAGTATGACAAGCCAAGGGGTTCCATGAGATCCTGACTCCCCAAGGGTTGGACAGATTTTTCCTGGGGACATAAATATGCATCGTGGTCTCCAGGAATTTTGAAAATTTCTCCTAGGTTAAGAGATTCCTGGAACCTCTGTGGTAGCTCCTTCCCACGACTTCCACTCTTTTCTGCCTGCTCGTGGGGGGGTGGGGGGTGGGGTGTATGCTTTGGACATCTCTCCTCATGTTCCCTGCTTTCTCTTGTCCTTCCAAGGATGTGAGTCCCCAGCTAATGTGACAGTGAAGGATTGCTGTGCCCATTGCAATTGCTACCAGAAAGCACATTATACAATGACACAAAGTTCCTTGGCACTGTCTCCAATGCGTGTAGCTTGCTTGTTGCCAGTCCATGGGCATTCTCCACCCAGACAAAGCACAGAGAGAAATTCTCATTTGGACAGATATATGTCTTGGTGTGGTTTAGGGTGGGGATGGACATCTATCAGGTCAGTAGGACAAAGCGCCAGGGCAGCCTTGCACTCCTCAGAAGTCACCTCCAGCCATGCTATGCCATGCTATGCCATGCTATCTGTCTCTAGGGGGAGTTCCTGCTACCCAAGCAGGAGACTAGATGAGCCCTAAAGGCATATGTACCAGCCCTATTGATCAGCTAGAGAGGTTGGTGGTGATAAAAAAAAAATAGGGTTTGGAATCAGGAAAACAATTGACAACACATTTGTGATATTTAATTTTTAATTGTCACACTTGACACAATCTATAATCACTAGAAAGAGAGTCTCAGTGAAGGATGATCTATATCAGGCTGGTCTGTGAGGAATTATCTTGATTATAATATTAACAGATGTGGACAGACTCAGACTATATATATACCATGACATTGAGGAGTGAGGAGGGCTGTGGGAGGGATTAGAGAAGCAAAGGAGAGGGAAGAAAGGATATAATTATATTTTAATTTAAATTTGTTTAATAAAAAGTAAAAGTTTATGGAACCATTCCCTGGCTTTGGGTCCCGAATGGGAGATGAGCAGGGGAAGACATCTGAGCAGTAGGCATGGAGATCTCCATTTTTTCTCTGCTCTTGACTGTTAACATGAATAGCAGGTCTGGGGTCTGGTCCTGACTTGCCTTCCCTGGACTGTAACCTGGAATTGTAAACTAAACTCTTTACCCTAAATTGATTTTTTGCCAGTGTGTTTTATTACAGCAAGAGAAGTAAAGCTAGGACCCAGGGCTTTAGAACCTAGCTGTGCTTCCTATTGTCTACGTGCTGGGGGTGGCAGGAAGGTCACCTGGCCTATCTGAACTTCAGTGTTGTATTTGCAAAATAGCGTCTCATATAGAATTCCTGTGGGACTCACATGAGCCAGTGGAAGCAAACTCATGTGAAACATGGTGGTAGCCCAATTCATCAGTGCCCTTCCCCCCTCCCCCATTAGTTTCAATGAAAGCAAAATGCCTAAGGCTGAATTCCCTGTGTGTGAGAGAGGGTCCTGAGGGCTTCATGTGGGCCAGGGACAGACAGATTTAAGGTCAGGCTGTGCATTAACATGTTATCGGTTTCTCTGGTGACCTGTGTGGTTCTGGTGACTGGAATATGTAACACCTGAAAACTGGCGAGGAGAAATTTTCAACTCTGCCCACCTGATCTCCGTCTCCCTTGTCCATCTGACTAGCTGTAAATGCACAGACTCACTCTGAAAGGATGCTGGGGCGTGAGCTGGCATGGTTGTCTTGAAGTCAGGATGTGAACAGATCCAGGGTTGGAAGCTCTTTACCCCAACTGACCATTGTCTGGAAAGGGGTTTACTCTTCTTTTTTCTTCTTCTCCTGTCTCCTGTCTGGAAGCCAATGGCTTTCCCAGCTGGCAAATTCCAGGATTGTGTTGGTACCTATGGACCAGAAGGAAAATAAATAAGAACTTCTCAGTGTGTTCACATTATGGGGGCTCTTCAGAAGCGACATGGCCCAGGTCTGGCTGGTCCCCCCCAAGAGGATGCAAGCCATTGTAGGGTTGAATTCTGCATGGGAGGGTGAGAAGCTTATCTCTGTCTAAAACAGCGTTAGACAAGGTGGGGCGGGGCGGAGGCAGACTGAGTGGGCTAGGAGAAGCTGCCTCTCTTAAGGACACATTTTCCTACGAAGGAAACATCCAACTGCTCCCACAGGAAATGTGTAGGCTGGAGTTTAATGCACCTTCCAGGAGGGCTCTGTATTGATTTCTTTTTTCTCCTTGTCTAACCCCCTCTCGCCCAGCTCCACATACACAGTGGAGGAAACTTTTCCTTGGAGATATTCAGCCATTAGAGTGTCTCATCTGAGGATCTGATGTTAGAACCTGCATTGTCAAAGTACAGCAGTCCCTCCCTAATATGTTAATATATACCTGGGATAGAGTGGTGTCTCTATACAGACTAGACTTTTGTAGCTCCTAGTAAAGAGGGATGCTGAGGCTGATTGCGCAGCCTGGTTTGTCGGAACTTTTGACTTTAGAACTAGGTGTGAGGAAGATGGCTCTGAAGTGGCTCAGACACCCGGTGAAGCCCAGGCATTTACCTCCAGGCAGTCTCCTCCCTCTGCTGCAATTATAAATTATTCAGTGGTGGGAACCACCCATCTGTGGGTGGAGTTCAAAGACTTCCCTCTTCACAGTGCTGGAGAAGACTCATCAGCTCCCACTTGACCTTCCTTCAGAGAGTCTCAGGCTGAAGAAAGATCAGAGACTTGTTAATGAACACACCACACGGCAGCCTGGAATTGCACCTCACTGTATTTTTGGGATGCCTGCCAGTAGTCAAGATCTTGGTGCTGCCTTGAGGTCTCTGATCCAGGAAGGTGGATCCCCAGTACAGGAGACATGAAGAGATGACAGCAAGCCCACTGTGCACTGCCTTCCCTGCTTCTTTACCAGCCACAACAAGCTCCAGGACAAGGTGACAGGAGTTGGGCAGGTATCTCCTGGTGACTTCCTGTCGTGGGGCTGGTCTCCTGGCCTTGCCCATCTGTTAATACACTGTAAGGGAATCCTCCTTTGACCAGCCACCTGCCTGACCGGCCTTTTTGTTGAGAGGGGTGTTCTCAATCTGAGACTTGGCAGGCAAATTGTCACTTGAGTGACAGTACGGAATCTCTTGTAGGTGTCTGGCATTTCAAGAAACCTGACTGCAGGTTTCTCTTGCAACGTGTACCAGTGTGTGATCCAGCATCCCGAGCCAAACCTAGCATCTTGAGTCAAGCTTAGTGGTGTAGGCCTGTCATTCCTGCTTTGTGGGAAACCAAGGCATGCCTAGGCTGCAGAGGAAGTTCAAGACCAGCCTAAGCCAGCCTAGGGAGACCCTGTCTCAAGATTTAAAAACTCAAAGAGAATATGATATGTCTCTTCATAAAGTATTGCGATACAAGCATGAGTTCAGATATGTGGTATATACATAAAAGGCCACTTGTCTAATCCCAATATGCAGACAATCTGCATTTGTCCTCTGACTTCCACATGTGTACACATACTAACACACATCACATACCACACGACTACTACCACACCATGACTGGGGATGTGGCCCAGCCCAGTGATAGTGTACTTAATTAGCATGCATGGTGCCTTAGCCTCAATCTCCCAAACAAATCTGTGTTTGACTTTCTCCAGGTACCCAACCCCTGCAAACCGACTCCTTCTCACTGTTCAGAGGTGAGGTTTCGTGTTCTCCTCTCTGCTCTCCTCTCTACCACCCCAAGACCCAGGAGAAAAGGATACCTTGCAAGCACACTATCTAGGCTTCCTAAAGGGTCAAGAAGAACTAGGGTGCAGCATAAAGGCAAGGGATGGAAGGAGGCCAGACTTGGATGCTATGTCAGAAGGATGTTAGGTGTGATTCGACAGAAGTACCTCTGGCAAACGTTGGATGAGTCTGAACTCATCCACGTCTGCGTTTGGGTTGCTATTGCCTGCCTAAGAATCAAGGCAAAGCGAGCAGAGGGAAATAGGAGATGGTTTCAAGTGAAACCCTCTGGGTCCATTCTCTATAATGGTGGGAGGGACTAGGGCTACTCCCTCCCTAGTCTTGAAGGGGCTTCTGGCAGTTCCTTACATTGGAAGCTGGGCCTGGAGATGTTGTAGTGAACTGGACAGACAGCCTGTCCATAGAGAGTTTATAATTTATTTGCTTGATCAATGGTTGCTGGGCCCTCTTTAAACATTCTTCCAAACAGTACTTCCTAATCTGTTATATTAATATTATTCTGATACTAATCTTTATTTTAATCTAATCTCTAAAGCATCCAAATCAAAATGTTCTCAAATTCGTTTGATCACAAAAAGACAGGAAAAGAGCCCAGGGCCTTGTGAACCTGTGAATCTGGAGAAAAATATATTAAGAATTTTAGCCTCATTGCCGGGCAGTGGTGGCGCACGCCTTTAATCCCAGCACTTGGGAGGCAGAGGCAGGTGGATTTCTGAGCTTGAGGCCAGCCTGGTTTACAGAATGAGTTCCAGGACAGCCAGGGCTACACAGAGAAAATCCAAAAAAAAAAAAAAAAAAAAAAAGAATTTTAGCCTCAGTAATCTCACTAATGACTTGAGTCACCACGTCCCATATGTTAAAAAAAAAAGCCATAAATCAAAACTTGAATTATACCCTCTTCCCTTCACACAACAGTTTTCCGGCAATACCTCCAAAGCCTTCTACTCAGTAGGGAGGAACATTTAGCTCCAGGTTCCAGATAGGAACCAGATACCAGAGAAGTGATGGCAGGGGCCCAGGGCTAAGAGGGAAACTATTACAAGGGTTACAACTGACAAAGATGAGGAAGGTAAAGGGGGTCTGGGTCTGGGGCAGAGTCAGGGTAGGTTCTGCAGGGACAGGGAAACATACTGGCAAAGGGAAAGGATCCTGGTACAAATGACAGCACAAACCTGATGCCGTTGTTTATTGGACTGTCCTTGAGTTCTGGCAACCGAAGCCTTCATTTGGGAGCAGATGACTGTCCCTTTGAAATGGAAGGAAGTTTTCCCTTTGCATAAGTCATGCTTTGTCTAGAACCAAACGCTTAAGAAGCCCTAGGTAGCCAACCTGTTCCCCAGCTAGAAGTCCACTAATGCTTCAGGGGAGGCATGGCCTCCTGAGAGCCTGGGGTTGGGGGTGGAGATCAGCCACTGGATTCCTGAGCTGGGGATGGGGAGGCCTGCAGGTAGCCCTTTCAGCAGAGGCTCTTATCAATATCCACGTCTTGGTTCTTAGGTAGGCGATAAGGAAGGGTTCCTGTTGTGTGGGGAAGGAGGAGACCAGAAGACGATCCTGCTCCCTATGCTGCTGAACTTCCGGTCCAGACAGATACTTCCCTCACGCTTTTGGGGGAAGAAGTTAGCTAGGTATGGAGACAACAGAGCCCTGAGGCCAGAGAAGATGGTTGTGGTCTGAGTTGATACCACGTGGAGTTGTGCCAAACACACACCTTGCTTATGTGAGCACAGGGTGCCTATGCCTGAGGGATGGGGTGGTAGCCTACGCAGGAGAAAGGAACCATCATAATGGACATTTGTCATCCAAAACCTGCCCTTCTGGGTATATGTCTGAAGTCTTCCTGCCCCAAAGATAGTATGGATTGGGCTAAGTAGGAAATAAGTCATGAGTTGTGGCTACTGAGAGTGGGACTCAGAGGAAGAACATTTGCCTGGGGCCACATCCCCAACAGTACAGAGAGGTAAAAATATCCAGGGTAAGCTTAGGAGGTCTCTTAGAGCCAGAGTGCAAAGAGGGTGTGTGAGGAAGCGGAAGAGCAAGTGAGTGAGTGATAGAACCTCTGACCTCCACTCACAACTGGGCACGCGCAGAACTATGGATTCTAGCCCTGTACTGGCGGGAAAAACATAGTTCAGGTCTCTGCCATTGGTAGCTCCAAGCCCAGTGAGGATCTGAGTTAGAAATGTAAATATAAACACCAGAGATAATGTGTAGGAACTCAAGAGTCCTGGAGCTGCTTCTTATCCTCATGTCCTTTTTATATATCTTTCTTCTCAAGATTATTATGAGAGAATTTTAAAAAAAGAAATGCATTGAAGTGTTTGCATATATACATACAGAAATGTGTGCAAGTCATAAGTGACAAATATTGATATTTCATATCAGTAGAACACTTGTCAAGACATGGAGACTTTAGCTAAATATGGTGGCATTCTCCTGTAATCCCGGCACTCAAAAGGAAGAGACAGGAGGAGCAGGAAGTTTAATGTCTTTCTCAACTACCAGTGAGTTTGAGGCCAACCTGGTCTACATGAGACTCTCTCAAAATCAAAACAAAGGAGACCATAGCTTTAAAATTACCCCAGGAACTGGTCTATAATGGATGAATGAATGAATGAATTTAAAGCGTATGTACACTAGAAGAGGGCATCAGATCCCATGGAACTATAGTTACTGGTGGTTAGAAGGTGCCTTGTGAATGCTGGGAATTGAACTTGGGACCTCTGGGAAAGCAGCTAGTGCAGTTAACTGTGGAGTCAACTCTCCAGACCTATGGGATGGTGACTTTTCTCTCTCTCACTGCAGCAGAAGCACACCGTGCATTTCTCTTTGCAGTTGTTCATGCTGATGTAAAAGGACCCACTCTGTGATTTTCCTTACTCTCTGCTATATGAATGTACCCATCTACTCAAAGCAGGCATTGGAGTTTCCAGACTTTTCCACTTGAGGACCCTCAGGACAATGCTGTCGCGACTCTTACTGATCATGTGATCATTTCTCCCAGTGTTTGTAGGAATGGAACCAGGGGGTCATATGTTCAGCTTGAATAGACATCCTGGCAGCGTGTCGAAGGGTGGCCAAGCGCATGTACAGTACTGTCGGCAGTGGATGAGCTTCACACCCTCCTCATCCACACAGTTTTGGGTACTACCAGGGCTGCGTTTTCCTCTCAGCGTTCTAGTGGTTATCTAGAGGTCATGGCTTGTAACTGTAGCTTGTATTTTCCAGATAATTGGTCACAATGAACATCGGTCCTAGCCATCCGTATATTCTTTTTTACATGTCACTTATATAAATTGTTCACTCATTTTGAACTCAGCCTTTGTGTCAGGTGGAAATTTATGAGTTCGGTTTGTGCGTGTGTTCTGAAAAGTCCTTTCCCAGACACGTGTATTGTAAATGTCTTTGTCCACTCAGGGCTTTGTGTTTGTACTCTTAATGGAGCTCCTTGACAAAGAAAAATTCTTACTTACCAATATTTTTCCTTAACAGCTTGTACATTTTATCCCTTGCCTGAGAAGTTTTTGCAAAAATCAAGAAAATAACCTCTGTCTTTTCTAGAAGTTTTAGTGTTTTACATTCTGTATTTGTGTCTATAATCTACCTGGGATTTTATATATATATATAATGTATATACAATATACATTACATATAATATGATATAGTAATGTATATTATATAACATAATATAGAACACATACATGTTATATAAATATATGTATGTTTGTACATATGTATTATATATGTATGTACATGTTGCGTAGTGTTAAATAGTCAGGATGAATTTCTTGGACAGAGGAATAGTTGGTAATGTGTTTAACTAACATGCACAAAGCCTTGGCTTTGATATCTTGCACCACCACCAGATTGTTGGAACATACCTGTAATCTCTGAGCCTGGAGAAAAGAAGCAAGAGAGTCAGAAATTCAAGGTCACACTTGGCTACAGAGTAACTCTGAGGCTAACCGACCTAAATAAGACCCTGAGTTTTGTTTTGTTTTGTTTTTGATACATTTCATAATCACCTGAAATCCCAACACTTGGAAGGGAGAGGCAGGAAAGAAGACGTTCAGGGTCATTTTAACTGCAGAGCAAGCTTGAGACCAGCCTCTGCTACATGAGACTCTGTCTCACAAATCCCAGACCAATAACAAGAAGAACCATATAGATAGATGACAGAACATATTTCTAAATGGATACAGCTGACTCGGCAGCACTCCCCTTTATCATAGATCGGGTGTTCCATGTGGGGCTCTATTTCTGACACTGTTGTAGATAGCATTTTTTTTTCTACAGTTCCACGTGGGAGGTTTATTGTGGGGGAAGAGGGCAAAGGTGGTGACCAAATGAAGGGGAAACAGAGGGGGGGGTTGATTTTCTTTTTTTTATGCAGGTTTTTTTTTTTTTTTTTTTTTTTTTTTGCTTATTAGTTGTTTCTTTTTTATGAGAAAGCATCTCATGGCTCCCAGGCTGACCTCAGTTCATTCTATAGCTGGAGATAGCTTTAAACTTTGTATCCCCCTGCCTCCACTAAATTGCTGGCGTCACCGCAGTGTGCCACCATGCACTGCTCGACACTGTCTTGATTACTTCTTAAGTCTTGATGTCTGATAACCTACACCCTCCAGCTTTAGTTTTTATTGATATGGATTTTGTGGTGACCGAAAGTGTGGGGTTATGAGATGGATAAGATTGTAGAACAGGATTTACCCGACCTGTAAATTAAGAAGAATCTGAATGGAGCCAAACAATTGTACAGACCATGTTGAATAGCCTGAGGGAGATTTAAATACACAAATGAACTTGGTGACTGCTCCTGCTTTCGTAATGTGGAAAGCCCTTTGACATTTACTGTGTCATTGATCCTCACTGTGTGCTTTTGGAGACACCAGGTAAGAACTGTAGAGCATTTTCAAAGATTAAAAAAAAGTGGGGTGGGACTCAGGGCCTTGAGAGGCTTGGCCAACAAGGTCTGACACAGGCAAAGTAATGAGAATTCTCACACATCACTTTTAAAGCCACCTCTCCTAGCTCAAACCTGTAACCCTGACTGATGAATCAGGAGACAGAGGAAGGAGGATGGAGTCTAGTTTATTGAGACCCTATTTCAAAACAAAAGTCAATCACAGCTTATTGATTCATAGTTTCGTGGAGAGGTTTTCTGAGACTATCGGATGGTAGCTTGGGTATTGATGCGAGCCATAGAGGTTATCAGGTGATAGTAATGGAATGTTGAAATCCACCTTTCCAATGGAGGCAGGGAGCAAGTAGGACGCCCTCGAGGCTGTCACTATACGTGGAGCAGAAGCTTGGGCGTGTTCTGAAGTGGAGGATGAGAGACAGATGTGACACACGCAGAGGAGCCTCACGAATGTGGTTATGTGCCCGTTAGAGTACTTGGCTCTCAATTCTTGGTTAAAAAGAAAAAAGTTTATTTATTTTTAACTTTTTCTCAGCTAATCTTGTGATTAAAACCAAAACAAGAAAATCTTTCCCCTCTGGCTGGTCTGCTGAATCCTCTGTCTGCTGCCACGGGTCCCAGATCTCATGAATCTCTAGAAGGGCCCCTGAACTCTGCCTTCCTGAGATGGCTGGCCTTGGCCTTGGTCTGTTCTCAGCCCCTTTCATCTGCCGACTCCCTTTCAAGGGACTCTGGCATGGCCTTGCACCCTCAGTGAGAGACTGATCTTGGTGGTGGGTGGGAGCTCATCAATAGCCCTTCCTCCACAGAATGGGTTGGGTCATTGAGTTCTATATAGATCTACCCAGTGCACTTCAGAGAGCACTGACAGAAAATGACAAAGGGACCGCTACAGTTAAGGCCACTTACCTAGTCACTAGTGTTGCCAGACGAACCTGGTCACCTGATGTCTGGTCCATTATCATAGCTATTCCACCATCAAGAAAGGCAGGTGAGGGCTAGTGAGATGGCTTGCTTTGTACAAGCACTTGCCATTGCTGCAACCCATAAAAAAGGTTGAAGAAGAGGGAAAAAAAGTATTAAGTTGAGAGATAGCCGGGGAGCAAAGTGGCACATAGGCTGTGGCTTGTGTACAAGCACACCCATGCGTCACATACAGACAATAATAATACCTCTTTAAAGTTAGGGAAGAGATGCAGTGACATTGGAGAGATACTCGCTGTTGAAGGCTCGCTAGGCAAGCATGAGCTAAGAGCAAGCTTTTCTGCCAGCCTTCTGTCCCCTGAAGTAACAACTCTGAGGCTGAATTATTTCTTTTATAAATGCCTAGGCCGTAAGCTTGGGCTTCTTACCTGACTAGCCAGTAGCTTAATATTTCATTTATTCTATTGTAAGTCCCACCACATGGTTAGTTACTTTTCTTCTGGTTCATTCATCTGTCTCCACCAGCTCCGGGTGAATCTCCAAACCTAACAGTAAATAAAAGTCAGTATTCTACATGTATTCTTGCAATCAGACATGCATATGACTGTTGTATAGTGTTTACAGTGATCCTAAGTAGAAAGCACATATGCTGAAGTAGTGGGAAAAGTGTCGTATGACACACAAGCCAGTACATTAGTTACTTTGCCCTTGCTGTGGTGAAGCATCTCATAAAGGCAACTTAAGAAACGAAGGCTTTATTCTGGCAGGAAAGCAAAGGTGTGGGAAAGTTGATTGCAGGCATCTGCAGTCGGGAAGCAGAGAGGGATCAATGCTAGTCCTCTCTCCTTTTCATTCAGTCTGAGACCCCAGCCCACTGAGGGATGCCATACACATTCAAGGTCTGTCCTCCCAGCTCCCAGCTCCTAGGTAATTCTACACTTGTCAAGTCAGCAGTAAAGATTAGCCAATGTCACAGGTAAAACAGGTATTAGGGACCATACATAATTCTGTATATATACTGTCATACACCAGTGTCACCAAAGCCACACCAGGAACATGTCATGTAGCATCATTACAACCTTACTAGGTCATAAGACTTTTTTAGCTCCACTGTAATACAATAAGATTTTTATTGGATGTGTGGTCCAGTGCTGACCAAGTATTAGTAATATGGAGCATGACAGAATCCAGTCTAATTTGTCAGCATGCCACAACCAAGAAACATACAAGTGCAAAAGGAAAGGCTTTGGTTCAAAAGAGTTCAGAGGCTTCCCCAAGGCCTTTTGTCAATGCAGATCCCAGAGTCTCTGTCTTTTCTGCAACAAAACACCCTGTTAAGGACCAAGTGCCCTCTGCTTTTTTTTGTTTTTTGTTTTTGTTTGTTTGTTTTTTGTTTTTTTAATAATAAAATGTAACTGTTAGAAAATTTTAGAAGAATGTTCCATATAACAGTACAAATCAATACAGTACTTCTAATGAACAGTTTACCCACAAGTACCAAAGTATAAATGTGCATAAAATTTTGCCAACTCTCCTCTTGATGGCATCTGTCCTGGGAGAGAAGACATTCTGGTGTTTTTCAACAGGCAAACACACATCAACCTGTGTCAGCTGGGGCAGGAGCCAGGCAGGCCCTGAAACGGCTATTGACATGCAAACCCTCCCATCAGGTGCTCTGAACCTTTACAGAGACTGGGCTCTGTTTCCTTCCTACCCAACATTTCAAATCTCTTGAGTCCATGAAATGCCTGTGGGTCCCAGTGGCAACCAGGGAAGGCTCCGTCAGGGAAGGGCTGGATTAGAATAGGCCCTGACTTAAACATGCTGCAGAGATGGCCAACGCCTAATGCCAGGGAGAATCAAGACTGGGTTTAGGAACCTGGGGGTAGCTTCTAGGCATCCTTCAGTGGTCAAGTAGCAGATGGTCACTAACATGGTCCTTCTTTGGCTGTTTTTCTCTTATTTCCTATTTCGTGCTCTTAGTTTTATTCTGCTTCCTGTCATCCTAACAGTCACGTACCATCATCAATCTTAAAAAGGATTGCAAAGAGCTGGGAGCCTAGCTTGGTGGTAGAGCATTTGCCTGACATTCATGAGGCCTTGAGTTCCAGCAGCACCCCACAAAACAAAACAAACAAATCATTTCAAAGAACAGAGCTGCTAGTTGAGGGAAGCAGGATTCAGTGTGGGAAGAGAGTAGAAAATGAGCCTAGAAAGTGTGAGAGAGCCATTCATGGCAAGTCAGAGGTGGAGCGTGTCTACAGGCTGGGCTGCTAAGCAAGGATGAGAGCCAGCTGCACGATCTGGAGCCAAGTCCCTAGCAGTAATTTAAAGAAGGTGGTTGCCAAGACTGACCTGCCCCTCCTTCTCAGCTCTCAGCAGCCACTCATTCTCCTGGTATTTCTTGAAACAACATAAGTACAACAGACTCCCCGTCTGTTAGAGCAGGGAGCAGTTCTGCATTCAGGCAAACTGCCTTTTATTTCAAGTGCCCTCAGTGCTAATGGGGACATGGGGTCTCAACACATGTGCACACGCCCCTGTGCATGTGGCTGCCGGAGGAATTATCCCCGTGAATGTGGATGAATGGGCAGAGACAATGAACTACAGTGAATGAGCAGTTGTAAGGGGGTCTTTCATGAGGCCTGAATTACAAGTGAACTCCTAAGGAAGGGACCAGCAGGAACACTAACCACATCCAGAGAATCAGGGAGGACTTTTCTGTCTGACAGAACCAGGCTGCTAGGGGACCCCACCCCCACCCCCCCAGTTAGCAAGATGACTGGGCAGATGGAAGCAGGAAGAAACACATACCCTTATTATGGGACTGTCTTGAGATCAGAGCTAGTTCTTCCAATGAAAGAAGGGAAAACAGGAGGAAGTGTGACCATGTCTTTTCTGCTGAAACCTGGAGTTAGTTGAAGGGGACAGAACCTAAGAGAACCTTAGTCTTTTCATCCCAGGAGAATGTTGTAAGAGCTTTATCATCTCCCGTCTTAGTGATACTACTTCTTAGTAATATCTGAGTTGGGAAAAGAACATTCAGTTTCTAAGGTCAATAGCTAAGTGTCTGACTTTTTAAATTTTCTTTTCTTCTTTTTTTTTGTTTTTTGTTTTTGTTTTTTCAAGACAGGGTTTCTCTGTGTAGCCCCTGGCTGTCCTGGAACTCACTCTGTAGACCAGGCTGGCCTTGAACTCAGAAATCCACCTGCCTCTGCCTCCCAAGTGCTGGGATTAAAGGCGTGCGCCACCACTGCCCGGCTTTTTAAAAATTTCTTAACAGCAACTCACTAACATTGCCTCCAACAACCTCCTTGACCTTTTCTAACACCTCTCCCTTCCCATTTTTTTAATCATCTTACCCCAGCAAGCTGCTCCATGAGGGCCGGGGTCAGATCAGTAGATCTTTGTTGACTAATTTAATTTTGTTTTCTACAGATCCCAGCTCCCTCCTTGTGTAGGCCTATCCTCTTGTCCTAGTATTATTGTGAGTTGTCATTACTAGGGACTGAGGTCTTACACACCAAGAATTCTAAGACCCCAGGCTAATTAGGACAGCATGGTACATCTTAGATCCTTTTCCTGAAACAGTTTGACATTCACACAGGGCCATGATCTCATGTCCATGTGAGTGTCTACACCCACAAAGGTTATGTCAGTCAGTGGTGTAATCTTAAATCCACAGCAAGGAGGTTTAACACAAGTCTGTAGACCCCAGCACAGCCACAGCCTGACCAGAAGTATAGACTAAGGTACTATGGAGGTTCAAGTGTCCATACTGCCTCCTTGTGACAGGTAGTCTTCATTGCCAGCTTCATGAGTCAGTAACTGTCTTCAGACACACCAGAAAAGGGTATCCCATTACAGATGGTTGTGAGCCACCATGAGGTTGCTGGGAATTGAACTCAGGACCTCTGGAAGAACAGCCAGTGCTCTTAACCGTTGAGCTATCTCTCTAGCCCCTGAGAACATTTCCAGAAGGAAGGAGCCCTACTATGTATGTAACTAGCACCACCCTCAAGGCTGGGGGAGGAGGGAAAATACTGGCATTTCCCTTTCTCTGTTTCTTGTCATAAATGCCTTCCCTGTCAGGATCTGAGCACACTAAAACTGAGAGGCAAACTAAATTTGTCTTCCTTCTAAGGAGTTTTGACAAGTGTTTGTAATAGCAACATGAATGTAACTACTAAACTCGCCTATTGCATGCTGAGGTCAGGTTTGTCACAGCTGGGCTAGGGCCACTTAATACATTCCAAGGACTCCCCTAGGCTGGGGATTAAGGCTGAAAACATTTGGCGTTTTGTTTGTTTTGTTTTGTGACAGGGTCTCTCTCTACATAGCCCTGGATGTCCTGGAACCCAGCATATAGATCAGGTTAGCCTCGAACTCACAGAGATCTATCTGCCTGCCTCTACCTTTTGAGTGCTGGGATCAAAGGTGTGCATTTGCCCTGCCCCCTTTTAAAAATGAAAACATTGGAAGCCAGG
The DNA here is from genome assembly GCA_028551405.1 of Uromys caudimaculatus. Lineage (NCBI taxonomy): Eukaryota > Metazoa > Chordata > Mammalia > Rodentia > Muridae > Uromys > Uromys caudimaculatus. The sequence goes on along the minus strand of CM052719.1, from coordinate 53,266,632 downwards.
CATGGTGACCCTTGTCTTTCATTCTAGCACTTGGAAGGCAGAGGCAAGTGGATCTCTGTGCGTTCCAGGCCAGCTGAGACTACAAAGTACTTTCCAGGACAGTCAGGGCTGTTTTACAGAGAAACTCTGGCTCATGAGATCCATGTGATATAAAGATAAAATCCTATTTCTAATAATCATAGTATAGGATGACAATCCTATACTAAGTCCTGGGTCAGGAATTTGGCTAGAGGTTGGGAATACAGTATTGGATAAACTGTCTTGTAGTCTGCCAGAGAAGATGAAGGCCGGAGAAGTTACAGTTTTCTCATGTAACTTCGTTTATCTGTAAAAGAGGACTCTGGGACGCTCACTGCTATAGTCACTGGACCCTGACAGTGACTACACACTAGATGGGTAATCAATACTTAGGATGCTGTGACAATGCAGTGTTTCTGGCAGCTAATTCCCCCCAGGGTACATCTGCCTACCTGTACAAGCTACTGTGACACACATTCTAGAAGGTGGAACTCAGCAGTGCCTGCCCTACCAGGTCCATCATGCCAGGCCCAGCCCTGTTCTTACCTTGGCTGCCCCAGGAAGAGGCTGTATTCAGGAGGCTATGGCCCCTGAGCCAGAAATCCTGGCTTCTAGAGTCAGCTTTTTAAGCCGTGGCCTCAAGAAACCCGTCTCTAATGCTGTGAGTAATGCCTGCCCAGGGTCGCAGTAGGGACAGATGACATAAAGAACAGACATGAGAGAGAGCATGGGAGCAACTGACGAGTTAGCTGTGCCGCCTAACTTCCTGCTTGCCTCCCTAGGTCTTGTAGTGGATACATTGTTAAATATCTGGGGCTGAGGATGTAGCTCGGTTGATAAAGAGTGCTTGCCTAGAATGTGTGAAGCCCTCTATTTGATCTCTGGTATCGCATAACCCAGGAACAGGGGCACACTTCTCTAACCCTAGCCCTGAGGAGGTAGGAACAAGGGCACGCTCAGCTATAGAGACAGGTCAAGGCCAGCCAGTGACGTGGATTTCCTGTCTATTAAAAAAAATAAATAATGGGGGTGCCAAACTTCCTCTGCCATCTGCACCCATGACTGGCCCTTCTGGGCAGAAGTATGGCTGACCCATGACATACGTGGTGAGGTGGTCTATGTATCCCAGCTTTTGTCCGTTGTCTTGATGGAGTTAAATATTCAGATGAAGTGTAAAAGAAACATTCAACTCAAATTCACACATTTCCCTAATTTTCTGAGGAAAATAACATGCTTATTCCCAAGGAGCTGGTCAGGCTGTGACCAAGAAAGTGAGGGAGGTGCAAAGAAAATACCTGGCCGACGTCTCTGCAATGCCAGTGGGCATGAGAGGCCTCAGCTCTGAGCAGTCCACCCTTAGCAGCCGCCAGCCAAGGGAGGCTGGTGAGCTGGGATTTGATTTCACACACAACTGGCATTGCTTTTCTTCAGAAACAGCCAAGCTGTGGTGAGGAGAAGACATCTCCACATTCCCTCACCTGCCTGGACAGCCTCCTTGGGCCAGGGAAGGTCATTCCTGCAGACAGCTAAGCATGTGGAGAGTTGCTGAGAAGCTGTGATGGCATGCTAAGACAGAATCACTGCGGCCAGAAGTGCAGAGAGGTCCTGGGCTAAAAGCTCCAGTCAGCCTCCTGTCCCTGGCCTTTACCAGCTTCACAGGTGCTACGGGGACAGATGAGAAAAAGGCTGGGGTGGGACCTGGGTGGCAACCTGCTGATGCCCTGGACTTCAGAAGAGGTTGCTGGTTTCATTTGTCCCTCTAGATACTTTGGAGCAGCTAGCTCTAGGGCTCCATACACAGAGGGGTCTCAGACCATATGTTGACTATGAGGCTCTGGTTCTGACAGGGGTGAGTCCTAGAAGGGTGAGGGGAGAAGGCAGGACATGGGCAGCATAGAAATCACATTCCCTGGCCAGACACATCAAATGGTACTGAAAGAGGTCTGGAACTGGAGACAGGAAGAGACATCGAGCATGGCCCTTGCTGAAGAGCACGCAGTGTCATACACTCAGGTGTGCCTGCTACTTAAACGGACCTGCCTCATGGAACCAGACAAACTCTAACAAGGACCAGAGCTGAGAGGCTGAGCTGAGCTCTTATCCAGGGCTTTGCACTGCTGTGCTTCCTATATTTTGTAGTCCGCCATTTTGTAATCTCTCCTGTGTTCCCCACTCCTGCCCGGCATAATGCAATACAAACACACAGAACAAACATGCCACACAAACACCACACCACTCACCACATATCCACAACAGTTGTGCACATACCAACACACACATACATACATACACATACACACTGAAGTGGGTAAGAAGGAGCCAGTGTAGGGTTGGGATGACGGAGAGGCGTAGCAAGGAGAAACAGGTTTTAAAGGCAGCTCTCATATGTTGCTTATTTCATTGGCTCTGTCTTTTTTTTTTTTTTTTTATACTTTATTTACCCTTTCCAGGTCTCCACTTTGGAAACCCCCTATCCCCTCCCCCTCCCCCACCTCTATGAGGATATTCCCCCACCCATCCACCTGCCCACCCACTCCTGTCTTTCCACCTTGGCATTTCCCTATACTGGGGCCTCTAACACCCTCAGGCCCAAGGGCCTCTCCTCCCCCTGATGGCCAACAAGGCCCTCCTCTGCCACATATGTGGTCCGAACCATGGGTCCCTCGATGCGTATTCTTTGTAACTGTGGAATGGAGTTTAGACAGAATGCTAACAGTTCAGTCTCCAGGAGCACGGGGGCTGGGGGTCAGACCAGTTGACACTGTTGCTCCCTCCATGGGACTGCAAACTCCCTCAGCTCCTTCAGTCCCTTCTCCAACTCCTCCATCTGGGACCTCACTCTCAGTCCAGTGGTTGCTGTGAAGTGAAACTTGGGTATTCCGAACTTTCGGGCTAATATCCACTTATCAGTGAGTACATACCATGTTCGTTCTTTTGTGACTGAGTTACCTCGCTCCGACCTTCTACACCTGCCTACCAGTTGGAGTTTTCCTTTCTCCCTGCTTAAGGCAGAGCCTTAGGATCTTGTGAACGGCAAAAGGATTTCTGCCTTTTCCCTGTTTCTTCTCTTGTTACTGTAGCTGTCCAGCGGCTATGGATGAACTGGGTCTACCTGAAAGGGAGGCTGGAAATGAAAAAGGATGGGGTTTGAGAAAAGAATGAAGCCAAGACAAAGTTTCTGATTAAGGCTCAAAGTTTAATATTCAGCACTGCTGTATAGGAAGAGCCCCAGACCCCATCCTTTGTTTCAGCTGGACTGAGTTGCAAAGCAAGCTCAGCAGCAGTCTACTGCTCCAAGTTCCCATAGGAAATTGCAAATACTGAAAGGCCTTAGGCTCCAGCTAGGTTGTAAAACCGTCGGTGGGTTTGTTTAGCCTACTCAAGGCTGGGGGAAGAGCCCTTGTTATGAGTTAGAAATTTTGGCCTTTGCCAGGGTTGATGAGCTGATGATGACACTGGGAGTCTCAGGTTGCTGGGATGAGACCCCTGGTCCATCCTGAGTCTGATCTGAAGGGTTTTTTTAATGGTATCTTTCAGCCTAGACTGCTCTTCCCACCCACCTTTTCTTCCACAGTTAAAGACAGACACAAGCAGGAAGCAGGCTTATGGTGGTATGCCTCTACCATGCTGGCCTCAGACCAGTCACAGACCTTGCTGTGCCTTCTTAGTGTGGAGCACTGAAGCATTTCTGTGTTTAAAAGTTTTTCCAAAGCTGAGGATATAACTCAGATGGTAGAGTGCTTCCCTAGAATGCTGGAAGTCCTGGGCTCAGTTCCTAGGACCCCGTAAAGGGAGTGTGATGGTCTTATCCTAGCATATGGGATTGAGAAGCAGGAAGACCAGACATTTAAGGCTGTCCTCAGCTATACAGTAAGTTTAAGGCTAGATGTTTGAGACCAACCTGAGCTACATGAGACCCTGGTTTGTCAGTTTGTTTGTATGTTTGTTTGTTTGTTTGGGGCGAGGACTTGAGGTATGGTGGCACCATCTCACTTTTGTAGCCTTGGCTGGCCTGGACTTCCTAAGTATCTAACTACCTGCCTCTGCCTCTCTGGGGCTGGACTTAAAGGTGTTTACCACCAGACACAGCAAGACCCTATCTTTGAAAAACAAGCAAGCAAGCAAACAAAAATACTTCTCCATCTGTTGTTTCATCTGCAACCTGGGGCCAAGTTCTTTCTATGCCTCCAACCCCTAAGGTCTCTTATCCTGTCTGCCAGATGGGCCTCAGGCTCAGATTGCAGGAGGGGTTGCCTCTGCGATGGCACAGGAAAGATCACAACAGCCTCTGTATTCAACAGACGCCATTAGTGACAGGTATCTGGATGGGTAAGTCAGTGGAAAGGATCTCAGTATGGACCTAGGAACGGTGACTGGAAAAATCAGAATTTTGGGGAGCGTCACAGAAGTACTCGTCAGAGTCATAGACCTCCAGGGATTCAGGGAGCTTGAGAGATGTCCAGCCTAGGTGGAGACTCAGGATATCTGATTGACCAAATGCTCACTACATGCCAACTCTGGTGTCCAGAGACAATGTCATGGTGCTAACAGTCTGTCAACACATCCCTTCCCCTAATCCATGGCTATTTTATCACTGGTTTTTCAGAGCTTTCCCAACCTGAGCTTGGTCTCAGAGCCATTATGTCTGTCCACTTATGGCAAAGTATCTAGCCATCTAGATACCGTTCAACCCTCCTTCATGTCCTCCCAAATCCTGCTGTCTAAGATTAGAATCTCTGCTCTTTGATCCATCTGTGCATCTGTCTGTCCTATGTCAGTACTACCTAGACTGCCAGGCATTGTCACCCAGAGCACCAAGAGCCATGTATAAGAAAGAATGCTTTTGGCTTGCTTTTGTAGGAGGAGCTATACTGAAGGCAGCAGGGTAAATTGGCTTGAGCTTCACATGTAACTGGGGCTTTATGTTTGAAACAGGGAAAGTTGGGGTTGGTTGCCAATCATATTCCTGAGGAGAGATGTCAATCAGCTACTGCTGAGACACAAGCTGCACACTCATCTGGAGGAAGGCTCGGCTGGCAGCAGAATCCCGCAGACCTGCACACAAAAGGCTGCCAGGCCGAGTGGCTTTTGAGTCCTCCAGAGCAGTGGGAGGCAGAACTGCTTTTGTGAAATGCATGGAATGACTCAGCCTGCCTGTGATTACCCTTTCACTTTCTGCCTTGCCTCTGAATCCAGGTTCACTTAACTGAGAGCCCTGTGGGCCCTCGATCTCAACCCACCAGCAGCCTGCTCCCCGTTAGCACATCGCACCCTCAGTCTTGCCTCTCACCTCCCACGCTCCCCACCCCTTCCTCCTCCGGTATTGCCTCTTTTTTCATTCATCTATTCACTCAGAAAGTATGTATTGAGCTCTGCACATGGAGCTCTCCAGGCATCTGAAGCTTGCAAACTGGACTCACCTCCTCTCTAGCCTTGCTCCCCACTTCACCCCTACCCCTGCAGCAAATGGGGGGGGGGTGTCAAGGACAAGAGCTGAAACACTGGGAGGAGTCCTGGATAGGAAAAGCTGAATCAGGCAGAGCAAAGTAGGTGGTGTGGGGGTGGGGGGTTGTCAAAGGGTACTCAATAAGCCCAAGGAACATGCCCCTTAGCCCTTGAGAGATCTCTTTTGGAGAGCTGCCTGAAGGCCCATCTGGTACAGCTGACAGATGTCTGGGACTTGGTTTCATGGGTCTGCAAGATTCAGCTGCCTTGCTAGTGAAGGCAGAGGCATTTCTGCCTAGGAGAAGATGCTGTGAACTCATCCCTATTAGCAAGGAGGAAAGTGTAGGGAGTATCTGAAGGCGCTCTCTCTCTCTCTCTCTCTCTCTCTCTCTCTCTCTCTCTCTCTCTCTCTCTCTGTGTGTACTGGTGTATGCATATGGGCGTATGTGTGGTAGTATGCTTATAGTGGCTAAAGTTGACACTGGGTGTCTTTCTCCATTGGTGTCTACTTTATTAATTGACGAAGGCTCTCTCGGTAAATGTGGAACTAGCTAGTCTAGTTAGGCTACTGATTCCTAACTCCATGCAGGGTTTACAGGTAGCTATTTGCTTTTGCGTGGCTTCGAGAGATCCAGACTATGGTCCTCAACACTTGCACAGTAAATACCATAGCCACTGGGCTTTCCCCCAGTGCCAGGACTCACTATTCTAACTTAAAGACATGAAGATGAAGTTCTTGCATCTTTCCACACTCCCTCCTGGTGTCACTTCTGATTGGCATTCACTGTATCAGTTTCCTTTCCCATTGTTGTGGCAAAGTACCTTGACAAAAGAAACCCCTGGAAGAAAGGAAGGAAGGAAGGAAGGAAGGAAGGAAGGAAGGAAGGAAGGAAGGAAGGAAGGAAGGAAAGGCTTTTTTGGAGAATTCTTTGAGGCATCATGAAGCAATCCACATTCTTTCTGGTTACTTGTGGAATAGGGGCCAGTTGGGTTGCATATCCAGATGGTGAAGAGGGAAAGGGCGCCACTAACTGCTCTCCCTGGGCTGTGTGAGGGGGGAAGTGTGGTGAGAATATGTGTGAAAGGGAGACCACGGGCGTCAGGAACATGAGACGGCTGTCCCATTTCACCTGCAAGACTGGGAGAAGAGAAGGACAATACTAACGTCCCACTCATTTTTTCCCTTTCATACAGTCAGGGACTCTAGCCCATAACATTGCAACGCCCACATAAGCCAGGCTAGAGTGCTCGCATACACGCCCCCAGGTCTTTCTCCTGAAGCCTGCCAAGTTCGCAGTGCTAGCCATCATAGTCTGCCTTAATTTTGGTCAACATATATCTATGTCATTTTCTTCAGTGCTGGTGATGGCTGGAGTTGCTCTCAGCTGTGGTTATCTGACACTCACGGAAGTGGAGGTCCTTATTGATAATGATTCTTATACCAGATGGGAGTGGGCCCATCTATCTGTGGTCCTTTGTTGAAAGCAGGTAAGGTATGTAGAGATGTGGGGCCTGATGAACTGAATGATTTCTTCCTGTGTACCTGTGGTCCTGCCAGCCAGGAACAACAGTGGGCAAAGTCCAGAAAGTGAAATGAAGAGCCTAGAGGCAGAACCCAAATCAGCTCAGGTTCCCTAACTTCCAGTCTAGTGTCTACCCATTGTGGGGCTCCTCACAGAGAACACCCATCCTTGATGCTGGGCTCTGAAGCAAAGGAAGGTGTTAAAGGGCTAGAAACAGTGGCCTGTCCGGACAGCCTCTTCTGGTAGGGTCTGAGAGAAGAGGCAGACAACTGCAGACTGAACATTTCCCTCCTACACAAATCCATGGAAAAGCATTCCTATGCTAGGGCCAGCAGGCCCTCGCTCTAAGCAACTTGGTAAACTCAAGCATCTTGGCCTTTCAGCTAAGTCTGTGTTGCTAGTTAAACTCCTACTAGAATCTATCTGTGTACCTAGCATGTCTCTCAGATCCTGGAAACATCCCCCCCACTTATACTTCTTTGTCTTGGTCAAAGACTTTGAACGGGACTACTTTGGGGTGGTAGAGGGTAAATTCACTTCTCTCCGGGGTGATCAGTTTATTCAGACATCTGCTTAGAACAGGAAGCTGAGCAATGAGCCAAGCCAGCCGGGGATTTCAGTTTCCCTCGTAGAGGAGATGGGTAAGAGTAGATTCTAGTTCTTCAGGAGGCCTTTGCTTTCTATCACACTTTCCCATGGCCTGTCTCAGGGGACTGTGTTTATGAATGAGTTCAGTAGAAGAGACCTTAATGTAGGAAGAGAATACAGGAAAAATAAGGATGTGGTTCCAATAGCCAGGATTAGAACCTTCTCTTGGAGGGATGGGGGCACGGGACAGAGGGCTCTTACCCTACCCGGAAGTGCCAGCCATACTTGGAGATGGGACTTACAGGAACAGTCACACAGATACCCCCTCCATACGCACGCACGTATTCATAATGAAGCACACTTACGCTCACACACTCATGTTCTCACGCTCAAGCTCATAGATTCTTGTACATGCACACTTGCCTCCACACTCATACAATCAGGCTTACACTAACACATGTGTGCACACGCACTTGTGCACACAGTCAGGCACAGTGTTGCTTACAACCACACACTTTCTCGCAAAGACAAATGTGTTCACGTTTACACATACTCATCGTCTTACGACCATATAATGTTCACTTTACTTCACAAGGTACACCTTACACACACACACACACACACACACACACACACACACACACACACACACACACCACAGCAGTCCATATATCACCCACAGACAGCAGTTCAAGCTACTTTATGACTGGTCCCTTCTATAAATGAAACCCAGGTGGTCTTGTCCTATTAATATCTAAAAACTGGGTTTCCAACCTGGAATTTGAGATGTGGTCTGGTATACTCCCTTCACACTTGAGCCTCAGTACAGCTTCTATATCACGAAACATTTAGGTATAGAATGTAAAGGGTCCTCCTTATGGAAGGTCCCATGGACAGGGCATTTGTCCCTCATATTGCTGCAGTGTTTCTATTAAAGCTTCTTTATGCTTAGGGTTCCTCCTACCCCCTCCACAAGGGCCCTCCTGGCCTTGCCTCGGGGCTTCGTGTATCTTCCTGCATTCCTTCTTGGCTAATAGGGAGCTCAGGTACCAGTTGCCCTGGAGAGATTCAACTAAAGGCAGGAGCCTATAAAACCTAGACAGCTTTCAAGAGCTCATTAGGATAAAAGTCAGAAGAACTCTCATGTATATGTCAAAGTTGTCATATATAGGAGAGGTTTGGCAGCACAATGGCTAGGTGTGAGCAGAGAGCATTGCAATGTGAATAGCTAGGAGATGTTAGCCCTATGTAAGTAATGTAACATTGTATAAGAACCTTGCAACATTCATACAGAATACGTTAAAATGTTTTATGATGCAAACATGTTCCTGTGAAATTCATGGGATTGGCTTCCTTTGGGGGGAGAGCTTGGGGAAAGGCTTTGGGGAAAATGTGGGATGGGAGTTCAACTCTGCCTTGTTTTATTTCTGAAATCAGCATAACAGCATTTTAACAATTGTCAGTACTTCATGGAGTGCTTGAGTTAGGGTTTTTTTTCTTTTTAATTTTAATATTTATTTTCTGAGCTAGGTGTTGGTGGCAGCACACACCTTTGATTCTAGCACTCAGGAAGCAGAGGAAGGTGAATCTGAGTTCGAGGCCAGCCTGGACTACCGAGAGTTCCAGGACAGCCAGGGCTGCACAGAGAAACCCTGTCTCTGAAAAAACAACAGATAAAACAAACAAACAGCAACAAAAGATTTATTTCCCGTGAATGAGTGGTGTGCCTCTGTGTGTGTGTGTGTGTGTGTGTGTGTGTGTGTGTGTGTGTGTGTGTGTGTGTACTTTGTGCTTCCCTGGTGCTCTTAGGGGTCAGAAGAAGGTGTTGGATCCCCCAGAACTGGAGTTACAGATTGCTATGAGCCGTGGTGTGGGTTCTGGAAACTTAGGTCTTTTCTTAGCCTTTCCACCCCCTTGGGTTAATTTTGAAAGAGTTTCAGCTCTTTTAAAAAACTGTATTAAAATAAGAATGAAACACAAGAATGAAGGAGGCATAGTGGATTGCCAGGCACCAGACCAGCCAACTTGAGACAAAGTACCCCGCGCGCAACTAGGGGGCCTCCCCATCCAAATACTGGTGACCCCAATTCTTTTTATTTTCCTAAGACAGGGCCTTGCTATGTAGGCCAGGCTAGACCCAACTAATTCCTAAGGAGCACAGCACCATGCCTGATTTTGGCATTCCTTTGGGAGTCAGTCTCAAACATTGCCCACATCTTGGGAACTCGGGCAGCTGGGCCTGAAGTTGTGAGAGAACTGAGGTCATACCACTTATTTTCGTGGCCTATTCACCCTATCCTTGCTTCCGTCTTCCATGTTTCCAGTCTCCAGAGGGAAGCAGCAAAGTCAAGTCCATAATCCAAGGCCACACTTTCTCCCCAAAGTTCTCTCTGGAGCGCCCAGAGTTGAATATATTCATGTATTTAAACTAAGCCAATCAAGGGGTCAGGCTACAATGGCAAAGGAGCACTCAGAAGACAGCTAGGAGGTCTTTTTCTGACAAGGGGACAGTAATTCTTGGGTTCTCAAGAAGCCTAAAAACGCAAAAGTGAATCAAATTCAGTCTCATGTTGTGACTGGAAGCTGAGCCCAGGGAAGACCAATGGCTCTGCGCTCATGACGGCAAGAATTCAGTTTTGTACTATGATCTCTGCCTGCTTCCAAGCTTGGGTTGATTCAGGAGCGTGGGACCCCATGTGTGGGGACTGCAGTACTTCTCACACAGTATCTTTGCCAGCTCTTCCTGAAAGCAGCAAGAGGGTTCGTGGCTTAGCTGTGAGTGTCAGACCAGAAGCCAATTTGTCCTTACATACCTCACCCCCTCCAGCCAAGACCCCCTCCCACAGAAGAATGGGTAGCCATGGGAAAGAGAGAACCAAGTGGGCATCTAGGGCCTGCTCGTCCTGAGCTTGGCCACTGACTTCTCTGCCTGTGTTGGGGAGAGGAAAAGGATGCATACACATGGATGCCCAGAACCTTTCCCCTAAGTCTGACGCTATGTATATAATGGGCTTGGGCCAACAGCTTTATTCCGTGGGAAGGAAGTTGGTTTGGAGTTCAGACAGACTCCTTTCAACTCCGTACCTCTCCTTCCACTTTCTGGAAGGGGAGAAACAGGAATGGATCACATCTGCTTCTGCCCTGGTTTCCTTCAGATAGGAGAGTGCAGAACAAGAGTGGAGAGGGAGCAGCAGAGGTATCTCACCCATTCTCACCTAAGGGTCAGAAGTGAGGGCTTTGGTCATCTGGACCATTTCCTGTACTGGTGCATGAGACTCAGTGCAGGCTGGGGCTGCAGGAGGGTGAATTCTCTGTGAAGTTCCTAAGAGCTCACGGGGTCTAGGCCACCCTACCACAATTAGAGAGGCTTCTTCCCTCTTCTTTTCCCCCTCCAAAGTCTCTTAAGATCTGTGTGGCCCCTGCTTTTCTCCTTGGCCAGTGAAGACTTGTTTCAAGGGCTTTGGACCGTGCCTCTTTGCTCTGTCCTTGAAGAGGAGAGAGGCAGCAAGTCTGATGGGGGTGAATTATAACCACATTTGCCAGCTTGCTCTCTGAGTTGAGGATAGAACAAGTCTAGACACTTAGGGAGAAGTAAGCTTGCTTTCAAGTGAATCCTAGAGTAACCTTGAACTTACCACTCCCTGAGTGTTAACCTGAGGGTGGTATGCAGAATGTGTGGGCTGTCGGGCAGGGCTGCTGTCCTTGGGACCAAAGATGGATGTCCTTTGTCCACCCATCCCTTTACTCCTGATGTTCTTTGTCTTCTTCCAATTCTGAGCACCCAGCACAGAACTTGTGCCCAGTGAGTCACCCCGGCTGCCACCCAGAGGGCCTGGAGCTGTCTTGGTATTTGTCCATAAAGGAACAGCAGGTGTGGCTGGAGGCCCCAGTGCTAGCTTGCTCGCTTTCTTATTTAGTTTCTTTCTCAACCCCAGAGATTCACCTTGGTCACTGGGACAGGAACCAAACATCTCTGAGTCTACATCCTCAACAGCATGTGGTAGCATGATCCAGGTTTATTATGAGATGGTGACATGCAGAACTAAGGTTCTAGCCCTTCATTGCTCGCTGGTGAGCTGAATGACCAAGCTCTCTGAGCTGCTGACTAATCTCCCTCAGTTTTGTTTTGGGAGTCACAGATACAAAATATTTGATTGCTACTGAATTCAAATTCTTGCAGAGATGTGTGCCATAGACTACATTGTAAAATGAGACTGTTAACAGGCTAAAGCAAATATTAGAAGATAATGTAAAGTGTGGAAAATAAGTGGATAGATTATAGAAGCCCACGAGGGGCTTGCCTTAGGTGACAGGAGACGAGTGTGACTTACTAAGAAGGCTAGGCTGACCAACAGCCTGTGAACAGAGAGAAGCAGTGAGGCTGTATCTGTGGATGTCAGTAAAAGATGCAGGATGTGGAGAGGAGCCTTACGGTTTACTGTAAAAAAACTGTAGGAAGCTTGGAAGGGTTTACATTGTAGACATGCAGTGTTTGTGATGTGTGTAATTAACAAATGGAGCAAAGCATTGGCCATCACACTTCTGAGTCAAGAGTCAGGTGAGAGAAGAAGGTAGGCATAGCAAAGCCATAAGCAAGTTTGTTCAGAATGTTTATCACGTACCCCCCTTGTTGCTGCCCGAGAATACCCTGACAGGAGCTACTTCAGGGAGTTTGAGAGGTCACGTCCTGTCAAGGCAGAGAAGGCATGGGGGCCAGGGTGTGTAGCTGCGGCTCTTCAGATCTTTTGGAGTTTTGTTGTTGTTATTTTGTTTTTTATTTTTGTTTGTGTGTTTGGCGTGTATATGTGTATATGTGTTCTGTGTGTATGTATGTTTGTGTGTTCACATGTATATGGGCACACTTACATATAAGTGCCCATGCATCCATATGTATAAGGAGGCTAGAAGTTGATATCATGCATCCTTCTTGATCCAAGCTCTCTACCTGTCTATACTGAAACAAGGCCTCTAACTTGAACCTTGGGCGTGTTGATTCTAGTCAGGCTGCTCGAGGACCTTCCCACACACTAATATTACAGGCGGGTCACCGTGCCCACCCTCTATTTACATGGGTTCCGAGAGTCTGAATTCTATGATGATTAGCCTGAAGCCTCTTTCACCCCTGCACATATGCTCCCGTGACCCACTTGTACATTCGATGGTCCCTGCAGGGTCAGTGTCCTAATTTAAGGCAGATGAAAGAGCACAGGTCCCCTCTGCATTGTGTGTCTTAGGGAGCTGGTCATCACTTTCCCCTGGATGCAACCTCATGCCTTCTGACTGAGAAATACATCTTCCCCCTGTATAGCAGCCTCACTACCTTTTGGAAATGAGCGATTTAGCCTACTCTCGTGTGTGTGTGTGTGTGTGTGTGTGTGTGTGTGTGTGTGTGTTCTGATGTCAAGTTATTGCTATTTGAAGCATTGATTACAAAGAGAGATTCCTATTACTTTTAATTTTTTTTTTTAAGTTACTGTGCAAAGCTGTGGTGAGGCCATTAAATAGTTTACTTCCCAAATTATGGCCAGCAGTGGCATAACCAAGGACCCAAACCAGCTTGATGGCGTCCTCTTCAGAGTCCCAGGCCACAATTGCCCCTTTCCTTTTCTTCCTTGAGCCCTCTCCCACCAAGTCCTTATTCCCACCACTCCATCAAAAGCACTCTTGTCAATGACACCTGTCTGTGGTAACCACATCTATTGACTAATTCTCATTTGCAAATTACTTAAGCAGTGACTGATGTATTTCTAAAAATATATTAAGGTATATGTTATCTGGGGTTATGGGGAGGTAGGTGTGGGGGAAAGGGGTGCCTCAGCAGGCCCAAGCCCAGGCATCCCTTCCCCCTGAGGGACCAGACACACACGAGGATATAGTATAGAAATAGAGTTTATTTAGGGCATGGGGCGGGGAGTTAAGAGGGTAGTAGAGGCAGAGAAAAGCAGAGAGAGGAAGAGAGTAGAGAAGTAGAGGCCAGCCATGACCACGTGGAGAGAGGGGGGAAGGGAATGGGGAGAGGTTAGAGATAAGAGATGTAAGAGAGAGGCAAGAGAAAGAGATAAGAGAGAGAGGAGGGGGCCAGCAGCCCCTTTTATAGTGGGCCAGGCTCACTTGGCTGTTGCCAGGCAACTGTGGGGAGGAGCATACCTGGCTGTTGCCAGGCAACTGTGGGGAGAAGCATACCTGGCTATTGCCAGGTAACTGTGGGGTGGAGTTTAGACAGAATGCTAACAGTGACCATCAGCTTCTGGATGAATAAGTTTCTTTCCTCACTATTGACTTTCTTGCCCTGTCTCTCAGCTTCCTGCCTCCTGAGCTTGCTCCCTGAGCTCACCCTCAGACTCCTTTATCAGCTATTTCTACAGAGTAGCATTCTTTGCCTATAAATCTGAAGGTCCAGTGCCTCCCTTACAGCCTACAGCCCACTCCATCAAGCCCGGGTGCCCAGTGAGTTTTCCGAACAGTCTTAAACCAAACCTTGTTCTTCAGCTCAGCTCACCTACAGTTGCTCAGCTTGGGATCTTTCTTGTTTTCAATGAGTGACAAATCCTTGCTTCTGGCTGCTCCATAAAAACATTAACATTTAAAACAGTTCTAATTCTTGGAGTTATTTGCTTTTTTTCTCTCTTTCTCTCTCTTTGTGTGTGTGTGTGTGTGTGTGTGTGTGTGTGTGTGTGTTGCACACACATGCATACTAGGGATAGAACCCAGGTCCTTGTACTTGTTAGGAATAAAAGCCTGGACTCTGGCAGTCCCAGTAAGCTAGGCTCATCAGTAACCAATTAAAGAGACAAGCATCAGTGAAAGCAATCAGAGAAAGGAGGTTTATTCAATGTGGACACCCTGAGAGGAGGAATGCATGAGGAGTGGGTGACACTCCTTTTCTTATCTATCTTCAGAGTAACTGATTTGAGGTTTGACTAGAGGGCTAGGGGTTTATATAATTAAGCAGTCTTGGTAAAAGGTGTGGTCCTGCCCATCATGGGCTCAATCTCTTGTGCAGAGTGCTCAATAAGTTGATACCCTTGCCTCCACTACTAAGATTCCCGGGTAAATTTTAATTATTGGGATCCTTTGTTTCAGTGTCTCCCAGAGTGTCATCTCTGGTGCCAAGGCACTCACATTATCAATGAGCTACACCCTCCACCTCCCAAAGTCTCTTTCTCTCACTCACTTTTCCAAATCCATTAGCAACCTATCAGACCAGCCTTCAAAGTACATCTAAAACAGTTCCCAGATACGCCCAGCCCAACTGAATTAGTCACTCAACCAGCTGGGACCTCATCAGCCTGCTGCCATAGGGGCCTTCCACAGCACCGGAGATGAAGTCGCCCTTGCTTACATCATGGACACTCCTTCCTGTCTCAGTCAAGCTAAAATCCTTGCAGCTGTCCAAGCTCCCTACTCCCTGGTACCAACCTGCAGGCTCTCTGCCTACTCTGCCAACCCAGTGGCTCTCCTGTCTCCAGGATAATGTCCCAGCTGGTCCCAGGGAGCACTCTACCTCAGGAGCTCAGGACTTTTGGACCTGTAGCTTCTTGAAACTGCTTCTCAGATTCCCATGGATTACTTCTCAGTTTCTGAAGATCTTGTCTAGTGCAACCCTGACATTACTGTTGCTATGACAGAGGGCCATAAACAGGATAAGATATAAAGAATATAGGCATA
Organism: Uromys caudimaculatus; assembly: GCA_028551405.1. Lineage (NCBI taxonomy): Eukaryota > Metazoa > Chordata > Mammalia > Rodentia > Muridae > Uromys > Uromys caudimaculatus. The sequence goes on along the minus strand of CM052719.1, from coordinate 53,251,390 downwards.
TTCAGCTCACAGTCTGAAGCCTACGAAGTTCAAGAAGGGTAGGGCATTCACATCTGGTCAGGTCTTCCTTGCTGTCAAGAGGGGTGGGATGTTTTTTTGAGTGCCCCCCCCCCCAGGGTGGGGTGTACAGGGCAGCACATTCCAGATAGAGCAAGGGTCCAATTGTGTCCTTTCCTGCTCCTGTTCCTCCTGCTCCCCCTCTGCCTCCCCACTCCCCTTCTCCTTTCTAAGAAGACAGGTTCTTACTGTGATGTAGCCTAGCTGTTTCCAGTGTTCAACTGACGCGCACCTAGCCCTGAACTCTGCATCCTCTTGTCTCTATCCTCCAAGTGTTTGGATCATAGCTCTGTGCTCTCACATCCTTCCTCTTTCAGAGCCACTGGTGCCATAATTAGGCCCCCTGCATCAAGACTTCATCTAATCCTAGTGAATTCAAATCACATTCCCAAATACCGTGACCATATGACATTGAAGACTGGGTTTCTAATATGTAAATACTGAGGGGTGCATCTAAACTCTGGCACTTCCTGGGCATACAGAACTGTGTCTCCCCTTCTCAGGCTCCCTACATCAGCATCCTGACTTCTCCTTGGCATAGTACTTAGCATAGTACTTGCAATGGGTCTTGTAGATTGGGTGTGGACTGTCTATCCATATGGCACTACAAATGAGTCCCACAATCATATGCAATACCCCAGCTTCCACTGTATACCCAATCCATAGGACAGTGCCTCGCCCTGCCCTGCTGATACCATCAGAATGATAATGGACTCGCAGAAGAGGCATACCATTTGATGTACACCTTGTTACCATGCAGGCTTCATGATAAGCATAGCACTCCTGAGATCATCATAGTGACAGTGCCATGCCTAGATCTAAGACCTCTCTGTGTCTCTTCCCAGGTCCATGGCTCTCCCAGGCTCTGAGAAGCTTTGGCTCTGACCACAGTTCCCTGGCTGAGCCAGGACTCCATTTTGCTGCTACAGTCTCTCCAGGCTCCTCTTGTACCCCCGCAGGCCCTTGGTGACGTTTCACCATGGGCAGTGTGAGCAGCCTTATCTCAGGCCACAGTTTCCACAGCAAGCACTGCCGTGCCTCACAGTACAAGCTGCGCAAATCCTCCCACCTCAAGAAGCTCAATCGCTACTCGGATGGGCTGCTGAAGTTTGGCTTCTCCCAGGACTCGGGGCGTGGCAAGTCCAGCTCCAAAATGGGAAAAAGCGAAGACTTCTTCTACATCAAAGTCAGCCAGAAGGCCCGAGGCTCCCATCGCCCAGACTACACAGCCCTGTCCAGTGGGGACATGGGGGGCCAGAGTGGAGTAGATTTTGATCCAGCCACCCCACCAAAACTCATGCCCTTCTCCAGTCAACTGGAAATGGTAAGTGAAGTTCTTTGACAACGGTGTTTGGGTAGAAAAGGGGAGAGGAGTTACAACAGGATGAGAGGTGGGAGGGATAAGTGCCCGATGCCCAAGAGTCTTGATCTCCACGAGGCCCGATCAGCATTAGTGAGAGCAGAAGTATTTGGCCTTACTGCACAAATCAAAAGTCTATCCCTAAACCAGAAATCTTAGGTTTGCCCTGCAGCAAAGGGCAGAGGGGAAATTCAAGCCTTTCTGAGCTCGGCTGGGACATAACCTGCATGGCTCAGGTAGGCCAAATGGCAACAAGTTCACAGGCCAGGGAAGAAGAGAGACTCTATTATCACCTGGAACATTGGACAGGAGACGAGGGTGCTCTCTAGGGCTTTATGGAAGTAAGTCTTCTCACTTGTGCCCTACCTGTGGTTTCTAGTCCCCTTGGCTAGAGAAGGGATTTTGTTCTTATGAAATGAGGAAGGATGCCCACAAATAGCTCCCGGTATTCAGAAATCTAGCTCCTCCAACAGTTAGGCCTCTTAAGCCTCACTACTACTGCACATTGGAAACAGTTCACCCATTCAGTCTCCATGCTCACTCTGAGGCAGAGTCAATGGCTTTAAAGCACAGGTTAAACACCACTTACCCGGGGCTAGAGAGGTGGCTTAGCAGTTAAGAGCACTGACTGCTCTTCCAGAGGTCCTGAGTTCAATTCCCAGCAACCGCATGGTGGCTCAAAACCATCTCTTCTGGTGTGTCTGAAGACAGCTACAGTATACTCATAGAAATAAAATAAATAAACCTTTAAAACAAAACAAAAAACCCCCACCACTTACCTGAAATGCTTGGGAGTGGGAGTGCCAGAGGTCTCAGGATTGTTGTCTTTCAGATTATGAAATATTTGCACAGACATGAGATCTCTAATAACAACAATCATTTATGCTTTGTATATATCTGACTCACAAAAGCAGATAATGATTATACAATGTTTTAAATAATTTATACGCAAAACAAAAATCTCCTAATGTGTGGATTTTTTCCACTCTTAGCATCTTGTCTGAACTCAAACACTTGCAGATTCTGGAACATTTCAGATCTGAGATTTTTTAGGACCAGGAATGCTCAACCTAGAATAAGAAAGAAGCCCATGTTTGTGCAACTCTTTCTAAACAAAGGCCTTGTGAAAGGCAGAGCTGTCCACTGAGAGAAATTGCAAGTTTTAGGATTGCTATTCCAAATGACATGAACTAGAAGCAGTGAGTGGTTTACAGTCTTGTGCTAGGTTCAGTGGAAGAGGTGGGAGCAAGAGAGTGATGAGCTTGTACAGTCTGCAGTCCTTACCCACCTTACCTTAGTCCCATCTAACCTCGCAGAGGGCTGGGACCAGGTGGCAGTGATTGCTACTAGCATAGTGCCTGGGCCATCACTGAAGGCTTTCTTGGTACAGAGGTAGTGTGTGTGTGTGTTTGTGTGTGTGTGTGTGTGTGTGTGTGTGTGTGTGTGTGTGTGAGAGAGAGAGAGAGAGAGAGAGAGAGAGAGAGAGAGAGAGAGAGAGAGAGAGAGAGACAAGGTCTCACTATGTAGCCCTGGCTGCCTGGAACTCATGATATAGACCAAGGTGGCCTGGAAGTCACAGAAATCCGCCTGCCTCTGCCTCTTAAGTTATGTGACTGTAAAGGGGTGTGCCATCATGTCCAGCCTTGAGAGTCTGTCATTGTCATTGTCATCTCCTCTTCCTCCTCCTCCTTGTCCTTCTCCTCCTCCTTGTCTTCCTCCTCCTCATCTTTCTCCTCTTCCTCCTCCTTGTTCTCCTCCTCCTTCTTCTTAAAAAGATTTGTTTATTTTTATCTTATGAGTATGAGATTTGCCTGCATGTATACCTGTATACCATGCATGTGCCTGGTACCCACAGAGGCAAGAAGAGTACGTGACACCCCCTGGGACTGGGTTACAGAATGGTTGTGTGCCACCACATGAGGTAGAGAATCGCATCTATGTCCTCTGGGAGAGCAACTAGTGCTCTTAACCACTGCCTTCAGATCCCTCAGAGGGTTTCCTAAGAATGGTGGACTGAGGTAGGTGAAATAGCTCAGCAATTGAGGGCTTGCCACCAAGGCTGACAGGGCAACCTGACTTCCACATGGTGGAAGGAGAGAACCCCTGTAAGTTCTTCTCATCTGCATGTGTATTCTGTGGCATAAACACCCATACTCACATGGACACAAGAAAGGTATTCTATACTCAGCCAGTCCAGAGCAACTGACAAGGTTTGCTCTCAACCAGGAAGGGTTTCACATGGGCTCCGAGCTCAGGTAGGTTCATGAGGGTTGCACACATGCACCCATAGTGAGAAAAGGTAAGGTAAGTGTGGGAAAGACACTCAAGTCTGTGTGGTCCTTTGCTTCCCCAGAGTTCAGACAAGGGGGCAGTGAGGCCCACTGCCTTCAAGCCTGTGCTGCCACGGTCAGGAGCCATCCTCCACTCCTCACCTGAGAGTACCAGCCACCAGCTTCATCCCATGCCTCCAGATAAGCCCAAGGAACAGGAGCTGAAGCCAGGCCTGTGCTCCGGGGCATTGTCTGACTCAGGCCGGAACTCCATGTCTAGCCTGCCCACGCATAGCACCACCAGCAGCTACCAGCTGGATCCTCTGGTCACCCCCGTGGGGCCTACTAGCCGTTTTGGGGGTTCAGCTCACAACATCACACAAGGCATCATCCTTCAGGACAGTAATATGATGAGCCTGAAAGCCCTATCATTCTCTGATGGGGGCAGCAAGCTGGCTCACCCAGGCAAGGTAGATAAGAGCTCCTCCTGTGTGCGTTCCCCACTCTCCACGGATGAGTGTGCTATCCAGGAGCTGGAGCAGAAGCTGCTGCAGAGGGAGACTGCACTCCAGAAGCTGCAGCGCAGTTTCGATGAAAAGGAGTTTGCCTCTGGCCAGACGTTCGAGGAGCGGCCACGGCGGACTAGAGAAGAACTGGAGTGCCTGGAACCTAAGAGCAAGCTGAAGCCAGCCTCACAGAAGAGCCAGCGCACTCAGCAGGTGCTCCAGCTGCAGGTCTTACAGTTGCAGCAGGAGAAACGGCAGCTAAGGCAGGAGCTAGAGAGCCTAATGAAGGAGCAGGACCTGCTGGAGACCAAGCTGAGGTCCTATGAGCGGGAGAAAACCAACTTCGCCCCTGCACTGGAGGAGACCCAATGGGAGGTAAGACAAGGAGAGGCTAAGTCCTACCAGGGCTTGGCTGATATCTACCACATCCATACTGGCAAAGCAGTATCAACACTGAGTGCTCAGGCCAAAGCACCTAAAGAGACAGCTTTATGACCGAGGAAGGGACTCCTGAATGAACTAGCCTGGGGATGCTCTGAGTCAGCTCTGTGTTTCTCACTTATTCCATCATCCTACCCTCACGGCCCTTAGTCATTGGACATGGTAGCCTGATCTTTGGCGGGAAAACCAAAACCCAGACAAAGGAGGCTCGGCCACACTGCCTAAAGGCTGACTTCACTTATGGGAGACACCTGTGTTTGTCTGGTCTGAGGACCCGAGAGAAGGATTAGGCCTATTTGGTGTTCGGGGGGGGGGGAAAGAGTCCTAACTACAGCCATTAGGTCTCAGCGATGGAATTGCCCTGCCTTGCTGAGGTGTAAGTGGAGATTCTACTTGGTCGGCTGAGATTTAAACACAGGGGAGGAATAAAAAGGACAAACACACAGTCACATTTTGGGGACAGGTTTTATTGGTTTGTTTTGTTTGATGCTAGGGGTTAAGCCTAGGGGCTCACATTTGCTCGCTGCTGTATTTCCTCAGCCCTTCAGTCACTCTGGAATGACTCATGTGAGTCTGGCCTAGCTGGAGGGCAGCCGGGTCCCACATGTACCCTGCTAGGATAGCATCTTTTCCCCTGAGTAGCACACCTCCGCCTCCATACTCCTGTGGCCCAGGCAGACAGGTAGAGACATTAGTGCTGTCATTTCCTCCAGAGACGTCTCTGTAAGGAGAGATGACAGTTGTTCTATTCGTATGGATTAGCATCAGGTCTGGCTGGGGTGGCCCACTATCGCACCATAGCCCCGAGTGGACTGCTTGGAGATTCCTATCCTCCCCCTGTGAAATGACAAATAGTCACAAGAAAGGTGAAGAAAGGAACCTTTTGTGCATCTCGGGGGTGAGTGGTGAGCGTTGGCGTTTGTCATTCATCCTTATGGTCCAGACTGGAACTAAGCTGGAGATTGCCGTGGTCTTGCTCCCACCTTGGCTAGTCAGTATACTTAGCAAAACAGCAACAACGACGACGACGATGACGATGAATGACAGAAATATTGTTATAAACTCATTTAATTTACAGAGACTTTAGAAAGTGCTATGTTCTTCTGTCTAATCCTTACAATCATATTGTGTAGGAATGTTACAGTTTTTCAGTTTATTATTAAGGAAACTGGCACACAGATTAGCTATGATGGCTGGTTAAGTCATTTGGCTAGCATCTTATCCGTATAAACTATAGATGCTAAGATCCAACTGAGAGAGTATGGACCGGAAGTTCACATCTTTCTTATTTATTGGGAGAGGGGCGTGTACATGCTACAGCCCAAATGTGGAGGTCAGACGTCACCTTTTCAAAGTTGCTTCTTTCTTTCCACCATGTGGGTTTCAGGGCTGGGACTCGTCAGGGTTGGAGACAGATGTGTTTGCCCTGTGAGCCGTTTCACCATCCCCATCCCCAGAGTTCACGGTTTAAATTGCGTGTTGTCTCCATGCTAATGTATGCCTGTGTCACATGCTTCCTAAGTGATCAGTCTGGATTCAAAGCTTGTGACTGTCCTAATTCCCTCTATCAAACTAATGTAGGCTTGGCGTGTTACTCAAGTTGATTTTTTTTTTTTTTTGGTTTGGTCATTGTAACAAAATGCACAAGGTATGCAATTTACAACAAGAATTTATTCTGCCTCACAATATTGGAGGTCTCACTTCAGGGATCAGTCGGCTAACAGACCCTGCTGCTTCGGGCCTGTGATGAAGTAGCATATTATGTGGAAGCATATGGCCATGTGAGTGTCACCTCATGGCCAGGAAGCCAAGGCGAAAGCAAAGAAAGGTCCAGAATCCGACAGTCCCCTTCAAGGACCAGTGGCCTAAACTCCTTCCACTAGGCCTAACTTCTTAGTGGTTCCACCTCCTCTACCTCTCAGTGTTCCCACACCTGGAAACTTCAACATCTGGGCTTTGAGAGGTACTCAAGAGCTACACTGGGCTTTGTCAGGAAGTTCTCGGCTCTAGCTATGCATGATGGTGAGGCAAAGTGTTCCCCTCTACATTACTAGGGGAAAGACGGGTGGCAGCCTCTGGGTTTGTGCCGAGAGTCCATTCTGTAGTGCCAAGGCCTGGTCTTCTTTTTCTTCCTTTTTTTCTTCTTCTTCTTTTTCTTTCTTTTTTTTTTTTTTTTGGTTTTTCAAGACAGGGTTTCTCTGTGTAGCCCTGGCTGTCCTGGAACTCACTCTGTAGACCAGGCTGGCCTCGAACTCAGAAATCCACCTGCCTCTGCCTCCCAAGTGCCCTTTTTTTCTTCATGCTTTTGGTTTATGGCGGGAATCAAACCCAGAGCTTCATGCATATACTAGGCATGAGACAAGCTTGATATGTATAGGCTGCTGTGTAATACCACTCCGAGCCATATCATGACCCCAAATAATGCATATAACCTCAAAGCGCCAAGGCCCCAGAGACACAATGATCTGACTTAAATGTGCTCTTGACGACCCCCCCCCCCCAGTCCTCCTGGAGGCTGGACCACCAACCTAAGAATACACATGGAGGGACCCATGGTTCGGACCACATATGTGGCAGAGGATGGCCTTGTTGGCCATCAGGGGGAGGAGAGGCCCCAGTAAAGGAGAATGTCAAGGTGGGAATATGGGAGTGGGCGGGCAGGTGGGTGGGAGGTGGAATTCCCTCATAGAGATGGGGGAGGGGGAGGGGATAGGTGGTCTCCAAAGAGGAGACCTAGAAAGGGGGAAACATTGGAAATGTAAATAAAGTATCAAAAAAAAAAAAAAAATGTGCTCTTGGCCCAACTTTGATGGCCAATGGGTGTTGAAGTGTCGGAAAAGCCAGGAAGGGAGGAAGACCACAGTTCATTGTTTGGCTGATGGATACTAGACATGGCCTGTGGGCCAGGTTGTATGGCTAGCTTTGGGGATACAATAGGACAAGGTGAAATGGTCCTACCCCAGAGATGAATGCAGGGGTAGGTACATGCAGGGGTGAGGTTTGGGTGTTTGCTCCCTGAAGCCAGTATCCCTGATGTTAAAGGTAGGTGGTGGAGCTTGGAGCCAAGATAGAGTAGGCAGGTGATTACTGAGTTGCATATAACCTTGGGTTTGGGCACTGACTGGCATGCGGAGCCTGAACTGGAGGTGAGGAAGGCACTTGGAAATGCATGCAAGAAAAACAGGCTGTCTATATGCAAAAGAACTGAGGTATCTTGTCAGGAGCAGCCTGAACCCTTTAGGAAATGGTGATGTCATCTGGTTTGGATAGTGCCCATCACTTCTGGCACTGATTCTCACCCTTTCTCACCCCACCCTTGGCAGGTGTGCCAGAAGTCAGGTGAGATCTCTCTTCTGAAGCAACAGCTCAAAGAGTCCCAAATAGAGGTGAACACTAAGGCCAGCGAGATCCTCAGTCTGAAGGCACAGCTGAAGGACACGCGGGGCAGGCTGGACGGGATGGAGCTGAAGACCCAGGACTTGGAGAGTGCCCTGCGCACCAAGGGGCTGGAGCTGGAGGTCTGTGAGAACGAACTGCAGCGCAAGAAGAATGAGGCGGAACTGCTGAGAGAGAAGGTGAACCTTTTAGAGCAGGAGCTGATGGAGCTACGGGCCCAGGCTGCCCTGCATCGAGATGCATCCCTGGGGCCTCCAGGGGTTGGGCTGACTTTCTCAGAGGACATCCCTGCTCTGCAGCGGGAGCTGGATCGGCTGCGGGCTGAGCTGAAGGAGGAGAGGCAAGGCCATGACCAGATGTCCTCAGGATTCCAGCATGAGCGGTTGGTGTGGAAAGAAGAGAAGGAGAAAGTGATTCAGTATCAAAAGCAGCTGCAACAGAGCTACTTGGCCATGTACCAGCGCAACCAGCGTCTAGAGAAGGCCCTGCAGCAGCTGGCCCGTGGGGATGTTGCAGGGGAGCCCTTTGAAATAGACCTGGAGGGAGCTGACATCCCCTATGAGGATATCATAGCCACTGAGATCTGAGGGGCTGCCTAGGGAATGGAGGGCTGGGGACTGGACCCCAGAAAGCCGGGAGGGCTGAGCCTGTTCAAAGAGACATTTTGAGCCCCTCTGAGAGAAGCCACCTCTGGGGTCCAGATTCAGGAGTCCCCAGTGGTGGGTTGGGGTTACCACATAGCCTTTCCTCCCCTCCTGCCTCTTTCAGCCTAACTAATCCTGCTGGTTATAAGACCTTGGTCTGCAACCCCCTGGCTGTCCTTGAGATGTGTTCAGGGGGCTTTATGGACTGGTTGAGGTTACTCTCAACTTTGGTCTCATTCAAAGTAGTGAGAGAGACACTCCACCAGGAAAGGGAGCGACTGCCATACAGGCCAAATGGCCACCCACGGACAGAAGTATTTTCTCTGTCATCTGTAAACCCTACCATCCCTGGGCATATTGGGATGCTTTTGAGAATAGAAAGAAGCCATATGTAACCAGACGCCTTGGACACTGTCTTCACTACAGCCTGTTCTTCTGTCTGTGGAGGTGGAGGGGCTGTGTTGCCACATGGTTGAGCCAGCAAGTCCTGGGAGGAAGGGTAGATGGGCAGTTCGGCATTACAGAACCTTCATAGGTCTCAAGAGGTCCGGGTGGGAGGTGAAGGCAGAGAACCAAAGCAGACAGGGAGTCGAGTCTAAAATGAGTTGCATAGCCCCTTTGACCTCGGTTGTCACTCCTTTTAAAGCCATAGACATTGGGGTCCCAGGTGGGGTACAGGGGAATGACATGAGGCATAGATTCCCAGCTGTGCCAGGGGGTTCTCCTCAGCAGTCAATATGGAATGTTTTTCTTCCCCAATCACCAGGCTCTCGCTTGGATCCAGAATAGCCCATCCACTTAGGTAGTGTGCTGGATGTTAGCTTCCCTTGCCCGTGGCCCAAGTCAGCAGCATCTCTTCCCTGCATAGACTCTTCAGTGCTATGAGTCTCCCTAGAGTGGGAAGGGTCATCAGTGTGCCAGTGGGCTGCAGGCCAGGTGGGAGAGAGATGAGGTGCATACCAAGAGCCTTATAAATATCCCAAACCACCCAGTCTCCCTCCATGTGGGGGTGCCCCATGTTGTAAGAATTCAGTCTAGAAAGCAGCGTGTGAGCCTGCAGGAGCCTGGCCTTGTCTTTTGAAGATACCCAGATCTAGGGGCAGAGGGAAGTGCAGTTGCTTGGTTGAAGGAATTATCTTCTCCCACCTTCTCCCTTCCATTCTGTGTTTTCCAAAGCAAGCCAGATCAAGCAGGCAGCCGAGCTGCTCCATATTCTATTTTTGGCCCTTACCACAGCTGTTGTTGGTAGGGCACCCAGCCCTTGCTGGATTCCTGAGCCATGTGCTTGCCTGGTGGGTGGGGTCCAGGCTATAGGAGATGTAAGGGAGCGTCTGGTGCGTGGTAGTCCAGGAACCAGAATGTTCTACCTCCCTAATGCTGCTCCTCAAGAGTCCCTGGGTGGAGCCCAGCCCTAGTGATCTTGGCTTCCCATAGACCTGGAATCTACAGGCCAAAGATGACTCCCCCCAACCTGCAGGGTCATATGCTCCACTGAGCACAGGTCACAGCCCAGTTTAAAAAGTCCACGGCCCTCAGTTCTTTGTTGTGTACCAGTCTGTGCCTTGTCTGAGTCCTTCCTATTGAGACTGTCCAACAGAGGGAAAGAAAGATGGGGGTCAGCTGCCTCTTCCTAGATTGAAGGACTCCTTCCTCTGAAAGAAAAGCCAGAGGTCCACTGCTATGCCATGGAGTCCTTGCTGAGGAAGAAGCAGACAGAGGCCTGGGGCAGGCCTGTGCTCTGTATCTGTGAAGGATGCCTTCTACTCACAGGGGGTTCTGCCCATGTCACTGCCCAGTAGCCCTGCCCTGGTCATCTTTGAGACCTCTGCCTGGGAATTGTTCAACCTTTAAAGATGGTAGATACCTTTCCAAGACTGCTGTCAGCCTGAGATCCCAAGGTAACTCCAGGATGCAACTGTGCTAGAACCTACTATTCTTGCCTTCCTTGCATGTGCTTTCTTTCCTCCTCTGTCCTAAAGCGTCCTCACTATCTGTGGTCCATGCCCATGGATGGCTAGATGGAACAGTGACTGAACAGGGACTCAGGTGTACGGGTTCAGGGCAGACAAGTAGCCTGCCGTGCTTTGTCTCTCAGATCCATACTGCTGCTCAGAGGTGTCTGGTTCCAGAATGTTGCTGCTCTCTGAAGGAAGAACAGTAGCTAGCATCATCTCAGAAGAAAGGGCCTTGTAGTGCCCAGACCCCCACGGGGTACCTCCTTGCTCAGTCTTGTCCTCTCTAGGTACACTTGAGCTTTAGCATGGTAACTTTTGGGGGGGGGCTTGGCATCACTCCTCTGAGAGACACTTGCTGATCCTCTCGTCCTTGGCTCCAGCTTGGGCTGTGACTCAGGTAAGAGAGATGTCCAAGGGAAAGCCAGGCTGGACCAGAGATTTCCCTAGGACCTGAGAACTCCTCAGATGCCACACAACAGGCCACAGTGCCCCTCAGTGGAGGCTGCTTTCTCTTTTGAACCCTGGAGCCCTCCCCAGAGGTTGGCTTCGGATGGACTGGCATTTGGAAGACTAAGTACATATTTTTCTTTTCCTTGTTTCTGGTTTGCTTTGCTCTTGATGGCTTCATTTTGTTTTATTTTTGAAGTTCTTTGTTGGCTCTGTAAACTATTTCTGCTAATTTTATGTTTTTATTTATGAATAAAGAATGCCATTTCTCATGTCTTCACAGCCACGTTTGTTTCTTCAAGCTAATGTCTGCTCCTCCACTGCCATATGCCAGGCAACTCCTGGTGGTCTCTCCCTTTGGAACCAGAAAGCCAATGTCCCTTTGTGCCAGCTGGATTGCCCCTCACTTAGAAGCCTTGAGGAAGGCAGCTCTGTGACCTGGGGAACCCTGTCTTTACCAGTCTGGTGATCTTACTTGGGACATGGTCAGCCTCTGGGCTGACTCAGAAGAAGGAGGGAGGAGACCAGGGACCAGTGACTTCAAAAGCATACCCTTCCCAACCTCACCTCCCCACCAACTGCTAGCCTCCTGGCCAGCCTTCCGCCCAGTGCATATGGCTTTTTGGCAAGGGACTAGAGTAACTATTATTGTCACTCCTCCAGGCCCCTAGGTGAGAGTGCTGTTAGCACAGCCACCATCTGTCCTGCCTGCCTGGTATTAGCTACTCCCCACCCACACACACGCTCCGCAGTTCACCTTGATGGGCATTCCCTGTTTTGAATTTGAATCCTAAACCCCAAAGCTAGCCACTGGCAACAGAAGGGAGAGGGCACACACAGAGAATGAAAGGCCTATAGGCGTAAAACAATGCCTCTGGGGAAGGGAAGGTCAGTAGAGGCTGCTGTTAGGGAAGGTGGCCAGGATCTCTTCCCAGCCCCAGCGAGGACTGTGCTATTCATAATAGCACTACCCGATCATGACGCTGAATGACTGGTCCCTCCTCTTTACAGGGGGCAGGCCCAGGGGAATTAGGCAGGAGAGCCAAGCTGCCAACTTTAGCATAAGCTCCCAAGTCTTGGCAGCTTCCACTTTAACATTCTTGGGATCCCTGGGAAACCTCTTATTCTGCTGGTGCAAGAACGTTGCTTATCCCTGCATCCCAGCTAGAACTAACCACCTAGGACCAGCCAAAGCCACATGACATGCATCAGTTTCTTTAGAGACCCTGCCAGCATCCTGACCCCCAGAACCATGACACTCAAACATTTTTTCAAAAAGATGTATTTATTTTCATATACAAAAGCAGAACTCTGCCAAGGTTGCCTCACTGCAGAGAGACAGCAAAGTGGGGACCAGTTTGTCTCCCTACCCCACCTCCTTATCCCATTCTGATCCAAGCAAAAGAGAGAGGGGGAGGAGGGAAGAAAGAACACTTCTGACAGCAAGCAACCAGCCCTCAGCTCCACCAGGCTGCGCAGACAGCACAGTTGCAGCAGATATTTTTACCCAACTGTTTTGAAGTCTGTGCGCACCATGTGTGAGGAAGGAGCGGACCAGTCCGTGATCCCCCTGAGCGTCTTCAGCAGCGTGCCTTTACTCAGTTAATTCTGGAAGGCCGTGCTGTCCCCAGGTTTCTCCCCAGCCCAACTGTTGCCTCCTTTTCTTTCCTGAGTGCTGGGATCAAAGGCGCGGGCCACCATTTCCAGCACTCTCAGCTGGAGTTCAAGGTCAGCCTGCCCTACATATACTTAGGACTAGAGAGAGACCCTGTCTTAAAAAAACAACCAAAGGATCCTTTCTTCTTAGAGAGTTTACATTCTACAAACAAACAGGCTTCACAGGGGTCATAAGCCGGGTGGTACATGCTAGCTGTGAAGACAGTGATGTGGCAAGGCCAGTGGTACAGAAAAAGGAAAATCTCAGCTTGGGTCCTTTCTCTTAAGGATCTCTTGTCTCAGAGCCTCGGTAGACACTTTCCTAGTGAGGGGACCTGCAGTTCTCCTCTGACTGCTGCGCCCTGGGCTGCTATGTGCCCCCTCCCCGTCTCCACCTAGAACCTCACCTGCCTTCCATCTAACCGAGCTCCATCGCCTCCACTGGAAAGCCCTTGGAAAGCTTCAGGTATTACGTGTTTCTCCACGCATGAAAGTGGAAGTTTGGTGATGTGCTGTGATCCTTGCAGTGACAGTGAAGTCAACACAGCTTCTTTGCTTCTTTCCAGATAAGTAAATTAAAAAATAAATAAATAAAATAAAATAAAATTCAGTGCCGGGTGTTGACATTCTGTCTAAACTCCACCCCACAGTTACCGGGCAACAGCCAGGTATGCTCCGCCCCACAGTTGCCTGGCAACAGCCAGGTGGGCCTGGCCCACTATAAAAGGGGCTGCTTGCCCCTCTTTTCTCTTATCTCCTTCTCTTGCCTCTTATCCCCTACCTCTCCCCATTCCCCCCCCCCCCCCCGCTCTCCACGTGGTCATGGCCGGCCTCTACTTCTCTACTCTCTTCCTCTCTCTGCCTTTCTCTGCCTCTACTACCCTCTTAACTCCCCTCCCCATGCCCTAAATAAACTCTATTTCTATACTATACCTTCCTGTGTGTCTGGTCCCTCAGGGGGGAAGGGATGCCTGGGCTTGGGCCTGCTGAGGCATACCCTTTCCCCATACCTACCTCCCCCCATAACCCCATATAACATATATATATATATATAAAATTTATAAACACATCACCGGGGATGAAACCCAGGGCCTTGCACACACTAGGCAAGTGCTCCAGTCTAGCATTGGGATTTACCACAGCCTACATTGGATAATTTGACAAGGAAGTGCTGGGCTTCAAGGAATTCATCTCTATAAATCATTGCTATTGTTTGCTTGGAGAGGCGTTAGCTACATAGGCAGAAGTTTGTTCAGTCTGTTGTATGATTCATGCTCCCTGCACAGCTCTGCTGTCCCAGCCTTGCCTTGTGCTTTGGAAGCAAGCCCCAGGTGACTCCTCACCCTCTCTCATCTTCCTACCCAATCAGATTCTGGATCCTGCATGGCCAGCCCGTTCCTTAAAGCTCACCCCTTCCCTTTCCTACATCTGGTGGCCAATCTGAGCCTATCAGGGAGTCAGAGAACATTCCAGATATCCTAGACACTTAGAAATATAGCCCTCTGTAGATACAAAACCAAGGCCCAGATAGCAGCAGATGTCTGACGGGTTTAAGGTCAAAAGGCTCGTTAACCACAGACCAGATCACCTTGACCCCAAGACTGACTCCACTTGCTCTCTCTCTGTCCCCGTTCTAGCCTGTTAGCCCATGCCTGCTCATAGACTGTGCCCCCTAAAGCCCTTCCACGGAGCCTTTTCTCTTCTCACAACCTTCAATGGCTCCCATCAATCAGAAGTTCAGCCCTCTTGGCAGTCTTCACAGTCTCCTTGTTTTCTGGGTCTCACATGTGTCTCAGCAAACAGACATGAGGTTCAGAAGGTTCCCTAAAAGAAGTTTAACCAATCCTGAGGCATTTTTCTCTAATCATCATCCAAAAAGAGCCCAGTCTGCCTTCGATCCTGGCCTCATCTCTGAACCCCACAGCTTGGGGCAGTGATTAACTGCAGAATCTTGGACGGCTAACTTCACCTGCAGACTCCCCTGGGGCTGCTGAGCAGTGATGCAAGTTACTTAACCTCTTTGTGACTCAGGGAGTGGTTGGACACTTAAATGTGATATGTTATCATCAAACCACCGAGTGTTAATATAACCATTCATTGGGTTAAGATCACTCTTCCAGGTCCTGATGAAGCCCTGCCGAACCTCTGCCCTGGGAGAGCATCTACTCTGATCTCCAGCACCTTGCAGTATTTTTTCCTCTTCTCTCAATTCTAGAAGACTTGTTTGTTGGGGGCAAGGTTCTGGGAGAGAGGGCACAGGTGGGAGAAGAAAGGGAGAAAGAGGGATTTGCTTGGAGAAGTGGAGCAGCCTGTGACCTTGAACCCCAAAAGGAGACAGTGAAGACCCTCACCTACCACACGCTGAGCAGCTCCCCTCCCTGCTCTGATCTTCTAGCTCTGTCACACAGTGTCAGTCTGAGTTCATGCACGGGCGCGCGTGCCCACACACACACACACACACACACACAGAGTTAAGTCTGAGCATGCCCACATGTGCACACACACACACATGGTTATGCTCCGATTGCTTCAGTTGCAGCTGATAGCTAAGAAGGCTCATGACAGAATTTGTTTTTTGTTTGCTTTGCTTTTCATAATATTTTTATTGATTATTTGGGAATTTCACATAATGAAACCAGAGCACACTCACTTCCCAGTATTCCCAGGTTAACCTTCCATTCCTCCCCCCCCTCCCGACACACCCCAAAAGAAGAATAAGAAAAAGGAAAAAAGCAGTCCAATTTGTGCTGTCTGTCTACTCACTGAATCTCGGTCAAACTCCTAGTGGCTAGCCCTTTAAGGAAAACAGTCTTTCCCCACCCACATCCCCTTCAGAAGCCATCAGTTGTGGAGAGCTACACTTCAGCTTTCTTTTTTTTTGGTTTTTCAAGACAGGGTTTCTCTGTATAGCCCTGGCTGTCCTGGAACTCACTCTGTAGACCAGGCTGGCCTCGAACTCAGAAATCCGCCTGCCTCTGCCTCCCAAGTGCTGGGATTAGAGGCGTGCGCCACCACTGCCTGGCCACTTCAGCTTTCTAATTACAATTTTAAGAGTTTTCTTTGGTGCTTTCTGTCTAGGCTATTGCCTTTTGGGGAGGGGGGAGAGGATAGGATGGGGGCAGGGGTTGTAATGACAGAATTTGCCATCAGTAGCAGGCAAGTCAAATTCCTCATTCTAAAAATAAAGCCTGTGTGGCTTGTCACTCAGATGGCACCCTCCTGGGCTCCAGGTTCACATAAAGTGGAATATACAGCTAAGAGCTCCCTGTCCAAGGGTCCCTTTGTTCCAGGCAGGAGCTCTTGAGCTCAGCAGGTGGTGTTGTGTTTTATAAAAAAAGAAAAGGAGGCCAGGGATATGTTTGGTGGAGGCGCAGTATGGTGCGGAGATGGGGTGGGTGGGGGGTGGGGGTGGGAGGTGGGGGGGTGCAGGAGGGGGGAGTTTGCCTCTGTGGGCCATGCTGAGGCATCCCTTCCCCCTGAGGGACCAGTCATACAATGGATATAGAAATAGTTTATTTAGGGCATGGAGAGGGAAATTGAGGGGGTAGTAGAGTCAGAGAGAGAGAAGAGGAGTAGAGGAATAAAGAAAGACCAGCCATGAACATGTAGGGGGAGGGGGGAGGGGGAGAGAAGGGACAGAGGAGGAAGAGGATAAGAGAGCAAGAGAAGAGAGGGAGGAGGGGGCAAGCAGCCCCTTTTATACTGAGTCAGGCCAACCTGGCTGTTGCCAGGCAACTGTGTGGGAGTCTAGAAGGAACGCTAACAGGTGGGGGTCACTGTTAATAGTCACCAAAAGAGATGATGACTGCCTTCTGGCTGAGGCTGGGGGATAGCCCAAGCTTCTCACTTGCTTTTGGGTCCTCAGTCAATTTTCCATGTGAAGGTCCTGTTGATCCAGTCCTGTGGTTAAGCCACAGTTTTAGGCCTGCTCCTTTGCTGGACAACAGAGCTGGGTCTGTGCACAAGGGAGAAGGGAAGCAGACCGTGAAGGCAATGAATGACAACATTCAAGGTCACTTAGTTTTCCTCTCCCCTCCCCCATGCTCATCGCAGTGATCTGAAGTACTCAGGTCTTCAGGGTCCTGACCTGTCATGCTGGGCTTTTCATCTCCACCATCCTGGAGGGACAAGCTACCATATGAAGGAACCCTGAGGGTATCTGCCCAAGCCCCAATTCTGTAGACAGTGAAGACCAGGCTCATTGTGGATGGAGCACCTCATACGCTGGAACCCCCAACAGCAATGTCAGGCAGATCCCAGCACTCCTACCTTGTGGAGGCAAATGCTTTCCAGGAAAATGTTGGCTCTGGTGCCCACCTGGCTAGGCCCCAAAGACCAACTTAGCAGGCAGAAGGGGCTACATCCATGCCAACTGGCCAGCTCTGAATGGGGGCTGGCATCACAGAGAAAACCAAGTCGGGTTCACAGTCCAAAGCCCGGCTTCTATTCCCAGCCAAGGGGTCACTAAGGAAGTGCAGTCTTGGGTACAGCTCCACAGGATAGCTTTGATGTGTCCTAGATGGGCAGGGATGTTCCTTCGTACAGATTGCCAAGGGCACCGTCACATGAGAAAAAGAAAAACCCAGTCTTCAAATCACTCCTTGTACACAGACACCCCATGTGCACATACGTACACACATGATGCTGTCTTAAGTGAATGTTGAAAACTGGAGTAGAAGACGAGGCAGTTATTTCGGTGTGTGTGTAAAATGTGTGCGTGCTGAGTGTGGGTATGTAGATGTGGGTTTGTGAATGCTTGTGGGTGTGGTGTCGGTTACTCCTCTGTGCGCTGATAAAGCACACCGCCTCAGTGACTCACGAGAGAGTTCATTTGGACTTAGGATTGCAGAGGGTTAAAGTCCTTCATTCCAGGGGTTGCATGGAAGCAGGGGTAGGCATGGTGTCTGAAGAAGCTATCTGAGAGATCCCATTTGGAAGCACAAGTACAAAGCAGAGAGATGGAAGTGGCACAAGTCATCAGCCTCTCAAATCTGTATCCCTGAGATGTGCGTCCTTCAGCAAGATGAAACCTCCCAAATCTCCCCAAAGAGCACCGCCAGCCAGGGACTAAGGACCACCACAGTAGGCGTGTGGATAGTGTAGGTATGTGTGTATGGGGGAACTGGTGTGGATATACCTATTGTGTGTGGATGTTTATGTGTGTATACGCATATGCGTGTGTATGGATGCCTATATATGTAGGTTAATGAAAATGTATATATAGTCATTTGAATATAGACGTGTATCGGTGTGGATACATCTGTGTGTGTATCATCTGTGTGTGTATATATTCACTCATATGTGTGTCAGTGGGGGTGTATACGTATGTACATGGGGGTATATTACGCATGTAGAAGTGCCCACATATGACTGTGGGTACAGATGTGTGGTCTTATATGTGTTTATTCATGTGGATGTATACATGTGTCTCAGGCCTTTTTCAGGATGCTCTGAAAATCACACTAGCTTAGAAACAGATTCTTCCTCTGCCAGTCACTGCTCAGGGTGGCCTTCACAGCTAGGCTATAAGAGACGCTTTTGGCAAGAACCTGCCAGATCACGTGACCTTGTGTACAGGGAGCTGGATCCTTAAGTTTCAAGGGGTTTTCTCAAAGTCTTTTGAGATGATTCAACTAATAACACAGCTCCCTGTTGGCTTCTGGTCTCCAGTGCATTCTCTCTAGTGCAGAGATCTAGTGGTCGAGCATATGCTGGACAAATATGGTAGAGCACACTGAGGCACCCTCCATACCCTTATATCTACACTCACATAAGTATACATCCATACGTACACACATGTGTAGTTACGTGCACACACACATCTAGCCTATGCACGTGTACACCCCCACACACATATACACACCCACACTGATTTACTAGCTAGGTGGGCCTGGCTGTGTGGGAGAGCTAGAGAGGATAGGCCAGTGAGCCCGTAGCAGTTTTTCTCCTGGTTCCTGCTTCTGTCCGTGCCTTGAGTTCTTGCCCTAATTTCCCACAGTGACGGATTATGAGCTGGAAGTAAAAGTGTAGTGGCTATTTCTGATTGTCAACTTGACTATATCTGGAGTGAATTACAATCCAGAATTAGAAGGCTCACCTGTGATCTCGATCTTGAGTCTGGAAGACACATGTTTCAGGTGTGGTGGTGCACACACCTCTAATCTGGGCCACACCTGCTGCTGGAGACCTACATAAGGACATTGGAAGGAGGAAGATTCAATCTTCTTCGCCTGTGAGCCTTGTGGGACTAAGCGACTGCTAGATCCTCGGGTTTTCATTCACAGCTGCTGCTGACCATTGCTGGGGAGTTTGACTACAGACTGTAAGTCATTAACAAATTCCCTTACTATATAGAGACTACCTATAAGTTCTGTGACTCTAGAGAACCCTAATACAATAAGCTTAAATAAACCTTTTCTTCCCCAAGTTGCTTTAGTTATGGTGTTTATCACTGTTGGTATCAGGACGCCAAACTGGTGATGTCACACCCAGGCAACAGTGTGACCCGCCCACTTGTTGCCAAGGCAACAGCCACCATATTCCCAGAATCCACTTGGCCCACCGCCCACCTTTACCTGCGGCTACGTCACTCTCTCTATATAAATGGAAGACCTCGCTGATCTTTCTCTTTTTCCCTCTCTCCTTTCCCTTCTCTTCTCGATGCTACCTTGTCCCCCCCCTTCCAATAGACCCCCCACATGGAACTGTTTGGCCTGGTGTGGTTTTTGGAACGCGACCATCCCCGCCGATTACGACGCTGCACATATCCGACCATTCCAGCATTTTTACAACAATAACAGCAACAGAGAGCAAGCTAATAAGGGGTGAGCAGAACAGGAAGTCAGGAAATTATGGTGATACGGAACAGGACAGGAAGCTCACAGTCTAGTTGAGAAGAATTCAAACATAAGCTTAAGGCTCTACTCCCTTCCCTCTCTGTAAACCTGCAGTCTTCTAGACTGCACCAAAAACCCCTTTACTGGAAAAGGACACGCCCAAAGTCCCTTGTGCAACCCCAATGGCTCCTGGTGTGTCGGAGTCCAGACATCCTAAGAACCACCTTACACATACTTCTCAATTTTGAGAAACAGAGATAAAGGAGGGCAGGATCGCTCAGGAACCGTTAACAATGACATTCCAAAGCTGTCCAGAGTCCTATGTCCTCTAATCACTAGGATGCTGATAGGCCACACCCACACTTGTGTCCATCTCATTCTTTCAGCCTCTCTCTTCCTATAAACCCCTGTGCTTCCGACGTATGTTAAAAATGCACTCAGGAAACTTGAAATCAGCTTTACACTGGTTCATCCTGACATTCTTTTCTACAGCAAAACCAAGATACAGTCTCTCAAACTGACCTCCTCGGGCTGCTGACTAGGGAGTTGGTCATCCTGACCAAGATGCCTTAATCAGGCATACCTCTTGTGTTTTATTTCAATCTGAACCTCACAGTAATTGTTGGCAATTAGTCTAGGTTCCGGCCCACAGTTACCTGGCAACAGCCAGGTGTGCCTGACTCACTATAAATGGGGCTGCTTGCTTGCCCCCTCCTGTCCTTCTTGCTCTTGTTCTGCCTTTCTCTCAACCCCCCTCCCCATGCCCCAAATAAACTCTGTTCTATACTATACTGTCATGTGGCTGGTCCCTCACTGGGGGGGGGGGGGGGGCTCAGCACAGGCCCACTGAGGCAACCCTTCCCCCCACACCTTACTGTGCCTCCAACAAACATTCCGTCCTTCTCTATCTTTTTATAAAATACAACAGTAATGAAGTAAAAGGCAGACTTGGAGGTCCCTGACCCCTTTGTTCTTCCCAGTGTGGCCACAGTGAATAAACCTCCTTTCTCAGCTTTTTACTCTCGTTACTTTTCTTTTCACTTGGTATACTGGGATGGGATGCCCAGCCTTACTTGTTGGGGCTGCCAGGGCTCAGGATCGTACTATTTTTTTTTTTCTTTTTTCTTTGGTTTTTTGAGACAGGGTTTCTCTGTAGCCCTGGCTGTCCTGGAACTCACTCTGTAGACCAGGCTGGCCTCGAACTCAGAAATGCGCCTGTCTCTGCCTCCCAAGTGCTGGGATTAAAGGCGTGCGCCACCACTGCCCGGCATGGATCGTACTCTTAAATCCTCTGGTAACAATACCAGCCATGCTGCCAGTGAGCTGACAGAGGGTGGGGTCAGGATTTAGGACTGTCTAAAAATTGTGTTCCATCCCTGCAAGGAGAATCCCAGCATCTGTGAAAGCAACTTAGGAAGCTGGAAGAGCTGAGTGCCTTAGAGTGGAGCTGAGGACATTAACTTATCCTTGGGTCCCCAAAGCCTTCCATTGTGACCACTGCTTCTTTTGCTGTCACATGCATTGTAAGATCCTCCCTGCGGAGGCACAAGGATATGGGGAGTCTATGTGACAGAAGCTTCTAAAACGGATGTGTTTTCCGAAGTGGGGACCAAACTGGCAGCAGGCTCTGTTCCTATAGGAGTCACAGCCATAAGGAAGAACACAATTCTGGCTGTATCTAATTCCCTTCGTGCTGATTCTCTTTGAATTTTCAAACACTATCCAACACAAGAGGCTCCCAAATTAAATTGGTATTTGGTGGAGAGATGAGCTTCAGAATTCTGTCCTCAGAGTTAGCTGTGTGGCTAAGACACAAATACATGTAATTATACCCCCCTCCTCCACGCACCCCATGCTCAGAGAAAGGGGGGAGGGAAGCCTCAGGAGCGAGTGGGGGAGGGGAACTGGCTCCAGCCCCAGCACCTTTCCATTTCATTACATGGCTTCAGGGCCCTGGTCAACCTTAATTACTGTAAGTTTCACTGTGTGTGTGGACCGGGTTGGGGGTGGTTGGAGGGGATGGGGAATGGGCAGAGGAGGGAGAATCAGGCCTTGTTACTCCAACTAGCACCCTGGTAGAGTAATTTTACAGTGAGGTACTAGAAACTGCCAAGAAATGGGTGTGGACACAGCCCTTAGCTCTCTGGAGGCAGGGAGACCAAGCAGTCTCACCCTTGCTTCCACTTTAGTGAAATAAACAGACTATTCAGTTATTTTTCAGGGACCTATTTCTCCGCAGGCCACCATATGTAACACAAACTAGGCTGACCTGCCAATAGTTTGTCCTCTCAAGATTGTAGCTGCCCTGGTAGGGCCACACTCCCTCATAAAGCTGCTGGGGAATGGGGGACCTTTCCTCCCTCATCAGATCACCCCTGTCTCTTGCCTTGAGGCTACAACGCTCCAAACTCTGCCATGGCTTCAGTTCACATGGCTGTGTCTCTTCATCTTAACCAATCACATCCAAAATGACCTTATTGTCAAATAAGGCCACACTTCTCGACGTGCTTCGGGATTAGGACATCAGCATATCTTGGGGGCAGGGGAAGGCACACAGAGTCCAAACCCTAACAAGGGATGTTGGAAGGATCTAGACAGAGGCAGGCTTGTGGTACCCACTTTTATTCATAGCACCTAAGGGCTAGAAGCAGGAGGATCTCTATGCTTGCCAGGAAAGCCCGGGCAACACAGTAAGACTGTTTTAAAAAGAAAAAAAAAAACAGTCAGTGTGAGATAGATTGGTTCGCTGTGACCCTGTGAATGTCCAGATGGAAACAAACTGCTAAGAGAAGAGCTGCTAGACAGGGGAGGGTCCCCGGGGACGTCTAGCCAGTGGGCATTAACTTCTAGGGGTTGTTTAAACCCGCCCTCCTGTTAGGAAGGGGGTGGGTAACTTACTTAAAGCAACTAGATTTCCCCCAGAACAAAACATGGTCCCCAGAGTGAGGCATTGGGGTCAGACCCCTTTGAAGTGCAAATGCAGGTCCCTAGTGCAGCCCGCCCCCGGAATAATCAGTGCCTCGCATCTGCTGCCCCGCTAGGTCCTTGCCGGAAGTGCGCCCTGCCAGCTGCTCTGTTCTCTGAGTGCCCCACTGGCTACAGTCAGGTGGTTGGAAGGATCGCTGCCCGAGGCAGAGTCGGGTAATCAGCACTTAGCGGGGAGAGGGAATTAGAAAACAGTGTGCTGGTGTGCTCAGCGGCAGCTGCAGGCCCATTTTTGCATCTGCTTAGAAACCTGCTGTCCCGGCGGCGACCCCTGCTGCTTTGCCTGGGCTTTAGGAGGGAGCGTGGCCCTTTGTTTAACCGCAGCCTTCTGACAAGAGCCCTAGGGCATCTGGGCAGGTCGCAGAAAGGGGTGCGGGGTGGGCGCAGATGGGATTCGATCCGAGAGTGACTTGGTGATGAGGAAGTGCAGGCTTAGCTTACTGCGTCATCGCGGTCCAGGCTTGGCTGCTCCAGCTCATCTTCAGTCCAACCTCAAAGCCCAGAGGTATTATTATCGTTATCATCATATCTTTTATTTTTTCTTTTTAAAGAGATGCCCAAACCAACACCCCAGACTGAAGGGGCCTGCTCCAAAAGCCAGAGCTTTCGAAGTCGATAGAGCAGAGATGACTGCAGTGGGTATATATATGGTTTCTGGGGCTTGGATCCAGTTATCCATTTTTCCTTCTATAAAATAGGAGTAGATGGCTGCTGTCTACTGAAAGGTCTTCCCTAAGAAAACAGTATAAATCTCTCTCTCTCTCTCTCTCTCTCTCTCTCTCTCTCTCTCTCTCTCTCTCTCTCTCTCTCTCTGCACAAGAGTAATAATGCCAGTAACTGGGATAGGTTACTGTGCCAGGAGCCATCTAGGATAGGCTAAGGCTAGCAGGTGGCCTTCCTGGAGGTGGCCCACCGTTTGTTTGTTTGTTTTGGCATGGTCTGTGATGGGTGAGCTTGGTGGCAGGGTCCCAAAGAGACTTCATCTTAGGATTGCTTCTTGTAGCCGATTTGCCTTTCTTGTCATTATTAAATTAATATAATAATCCGTGGGCATTAGCCCACTCTATCGATCAGATTTCCTGCAGATCAACATACAGATGAACTTTGATGAATTAATGCTATTTAGATGAATTAATGATTCTATAGAATTTCAGATTTGATTCAGATTTGATAATTTTAGGAAGAAACTTTTAAGAGATGCCAGGCAGTGGTGGCGCACGCCTTTAATCCCAGCACTCGGAAGGCAGAGGCAGGTTATTTCTGAGTTCCGGGCCAGCCTGGTCTACAGAGTGAGTTCCAGGACAGCCAGGGCTATACAGAGAAACTCTGTCTTGAAAAACCAAAGGGGAAAAAAAAAAAAAAGAGATGGTCTTAGTTGCTTTGCTAGAAAGACGTAATAATGTTAGAATCAAGACTAGAATGTTCCCACTCCTCATAATAAAGACTGCATAAATAAGCTTTCTTAATTACACTAAAAAGAGAAATAGGCTTGGGTCAAATTTTTGCTCAAGGAAAAACCTTTAGAGTCAAGGATAAAGCCATAGGTGTGCAGTATGGTAAGGCAAGGCCATGGGAAAACTGTTGCTTTGAACTTATAACAAGCTTGCAGAAGGAAACATTGCTTTGAACTCAGTAGGAACATCCTTCTGTAACTCCCATTTTATGTACCATTTTATCTGTGAGGTAATTTTCTCAAGAACTTTTTGTCTAAGAAGGTATAAAAAGGCCAGAGAAAAGAAATAAAGTTGTTGGTTGGATGGTTTGGCTTGGGGCCTCTACCCCATTTGTCCGTCTGACCATCCATCCATCCATCCATCCATCCATATGTACATGTCTGTCTGTCTGTACATGTGTACGTATATGTGTATGTATGTAAGCATGCATGAATACTTGTGGAGTTGATTGAGACAGACTGTCCAGCCCAGCCAGAGTGTGGGTGTATGAATGTGTCTGTGCATATCTGCCTGTATAAAGACTTTTCTTTTCCTTTCCTTCCTCTCTGGTTCACAAAGAGTTAGCCTAGTCACAGGGGCTTCTGGCTGCCTGGACAGAGAAGGGAGAGACAGCAATAAATCCTTTACCTAATCACCCTGCAGTTAGCCATAACTGTCCGTAGATGCAGAGGCCGCAGCTTCTGGCCTCAGAGTAACTAAAGTCAAGATAGGTATGTATTATTACAGAAACTCTTTCCCAAGCCTGTGTCCTGCCCCTGCTCTTCCCCTCTTCAGTTTTGTCCCTGACACGCTCTCCAGAGAGGACCCCCGCCTGGGCTAAGCTCCTGGTACCACTGAGAGCCAGAAAATGCACAGGAAGTGAAGATCCTTGAGGAAACACAAGTGCCACCCTGGTTTCAGACATCCTTCTGTGCCTTGGCCTATATTCTAGGAATAGTCAGGTTTCCCACTTGCTTGTCTTCCACGTGAGAAAAGGCCAGCCATTGGGCTTTGTCATGTGGTGCAAAGGATAAAAGGCATTCTTACAGGAGTCTTTAAAGCCCTGGTTTACATAGCATGGAGGGGAAGACAGCTGAGGCGATACCTCTGGAGCACGCCATGGAAGCACCGTGGGACTACTATTCGGATCTAACTCTCCACGTGCAGCTTCCTCACTAGGCTAACTCATGGCTGTTCCCGGAATTTCCTTGGTGAATGAAACCGGTTCAGTAATCCTTTAGGTCACTGCCAGGCTCACAGTAAGTACCGACCCCACCCAGTGTACGCCAACCCTATGGGAAGAGACCTTGGTGACGTTTTTTGGTGTCCACAGTTGAGACTACAAAGACAGACCCAGGTGGAATGAGCAAGGGAAGGAAAAGAAAGGAAGTTCACTCAGGGAATCTCCGAGGAACACCAGCGGCCCTCTGCTGGCCACAGCATTCAACTGCTCTTCTGCGTGGTTTATTGACACCTTGTGGTGAAAACTGGAAATGCAGAAAGTGTTACAAGTTTGAAAATTAATTGTACTCTTACAATGGAGTTAAAAATACTGACACCCTGAGAAACTTGGCAATTAATGGCTTCTTGGAAGGGAGAATCAGTTTTCTTCAGAGATCGTTAGCTTGGGAGGCTACCCACGGTTCCACATCCATGTACATGCAAGCAGAGTTAAGTGGCTCATTTTAACTAGGGGTAGTTCCTAGTCAGGTCCCTGGCCTGCCACACTGGATTAATCGTTAGGGAGGCGGTAGATCTGGTTCTTTACATGAGATACTATATACACAAGCAAAAATGAAACCGATCTACATAAAAGCACGCCTCTGCAAACCTCATGCATGGTGATCCCAAAGTGTGAACAATCCAAATGCCCACCCATCAGTGAATGGATATACGCAACATAATTTATCTAGATATTACTCAGAAATAAAAATGAATGAAGTGTGACATGCTTTAACGTTAAAGATCTTAGTGAAATAAGATAGACACAACAAGCAACATACTATGATTCTAAAATAGAATAGGCAAATCCACACAGGAAGATGAGTGGCAGCTACCTGGGACAGGCTATGTTTGGGGGAAATAGGGAATGACTTCTAGTTGGTCCAGCACTGCATGGGGACTATGGACATGAGATTCCAAGACTATGCTGAAGACTACTGCATGGCGGGTAAATAGGCATGTGGAGTACAGTATGTGGAGTTCATCACCCACATCTCCTTCAGTGGTTGAGAACATACTCGGTACTCCATGTTCTCCTGGAAGTACAGAACCCTGTACCTTTATCAAATACCGTCATGGCTTAATACATGCATTTCACAGTTCTGAGTGTCTAGCAAAATGTACGGGTAACTATGGTATATTTTTACAAGGTGTTGAGGCACTGAAGAGTTAATGACCCATAGGGACACCCTCAAACAGGGATAGACTAGATGCTGGAAAGGCCTCCTCAGAGGTGATACCTGTTTTGAACGTTTGTAGTGAAGCCAAACAAGGCAGTAAATCTGCACACATGTCCTGTGCTCCCAAATACTAGCCTAGCCAAGGTCCAAACCTCTTACTGCAGCAGTCAGAAGAATGAGCTGCTCCCAAGTGAACTCAGACACTGGCCAGACAAGACAGGCCACTGCTAGCCAGAACCCGTTACTTTCATGAAGGGACCTGAAAGGGAATTGCTGGCAAGTCTTCCTATGTCAGCTACCTCTTCAACTGCGGTAACTGCACCTCATAGTTGGTCCCTTTGGGTCCAGACTTGCTTCTCTCATGGTATTTCCACTCTCCCGTCAGCTTCTGTTGCTTTAGTCAAGTACCTGTGATGGGACAAGGCCTGGTAGCATACAGAGCACACTGAAGAATAGTGTTTGCTGAATCTACTGACCCAAAAGGGAGGCAGAGTAGTAGACCCATTCATTAGAGGCTTTTAAAGCTGTTCTAAGGTCCTGGGAAATGGCTGCATGCTAGTTAATGCCCTGGATTCAGTGGGCAGTACCTCGGGAGTATTGCTAAGGGAATGTTTCTGTTTTCTCCTATTCACCTTTCTTCTCTTCTGTGGGACTTTAAACCTTCTGAGTGCTAAGAAAATGGGTGTTCAGAACTATGCTTGCGGTTGTTCATGAAATTAAAAGAACCTTTCCTTTGCTGCTGCTTTGAGGTTAAACCCAGAGTCTCACATATACTAACTAGGCGAGTTTTCTCGCTGTGACATGTATCCTTAGCCACAAGAACTTAGACAGACGTTCATTTTGGTTAGATGACCCGTTGCTAATTACGCCACTGACTGACCCACACAGGACACTGATCACTAAGTATACGCATTTCCCAGCAGCCCTGGCTCTCCTGGAACTAGCTTTGTAGACAGCTTGTCTGGAACTCACAGGTCGGCCTGTACCTGCCTCTCAGGCGCTGAGATTAAAGCTATATGCCGCCACACTGGGAAAACTCTTCTTGCATCTATCTCACATATGTGGTCTGTGGTGGCTTTAGTTTAATGACAGAAGGCAGTTGTGACTGCTAAACTATCAAATATGATACAGTGCAACTTTAGAGTTACTGACAGAATTCTCTGTGCTTACCTGTACTCTCCGAGGTCTGTCTGCACAATGCGTATGTGATGAGCAAACCATTAATGAGATTGGTCTACTGCTAGGGCTATGCCTGAGTGCTGCAAAAGACGAGGTCCTGGGAAAAGCACAACAGAACCAGGAAACAGAACGTCTTAGTTCAAAGCATGGTGAGGTTTCCAGTCATTTTAACTTGGATCAGTCTGGCCTCACCGGCTTGGTCCCCAGTTCAGTATTTGCAGGACTTCTGGTCACTCACATGTGCAAGGCTTGGATTCTCAGGGCCACTTGCCTTCCAGAAAATACACAAAAAGAAAGGAACAGATTACGGAGATCCTTATGCAAGGAACGATCTGGGTTTGAACTCTGCTCAGTGATGGAATAGGCAGAAGCTTCCTTTACCAACGGAGTGAAAAACTGTCTGCAGGTGGGGGTGCGCCACGTATGTGGTCAGAGGGACACTTTTTAAATAAAGATTTATTTTATAAATGTGAGTACGCTGTCACTGTCTTCAGACACCCCAGAAGAGGGCCTCACATCCCATTACAGATGGTTGTGAGCCACCATGTGGTTGCTGGGGTTTGAACTCAGGACCTCTGGAAGAGCAGTTGGTGCTCTTAACCACTGAGTCATCTCTCCAGCCCCAGAGTTGCTCTCTTCTGCTTTGTAGATCGGGGGCTTGAACTCCGGTCTTTAAGACTATGCACAGGACTTACCCACTGACTCATCTTCCTAGTCTGCTTGGCTTTTAAAAGCTAAAAAAAAGAAAGTTTATTTTAATTATATACAGCTTGCTACTCCTTAGAGCCTTCAGCTGATGCAGAGCTGGACAGAAGGTACCATCCGTTTCTGTGAGCCAGAGTGTCCAGTCAAGGACACTCAGAGCTGGGCCTGGCCTCCCTAAGCTCTGTGCGTGGCCTGAAGGCGAGGATATGCTTTTGGCACTAGGAGAGCCAGGGCTGCTGGGAAATGTGTATACTTAGAGATCAGTGTCCTGTGTGGGTCAGTCAGTGGCGTAACTAGGCAACGGGTCATCTAACCGAAATGAACGGCTGCCTAGCAGTTCTTGTGGCTCAGGCTACATGTCACTGCTGGAATTCCCTTTCTTCACCTCCTAAGCAAACTCCAGTGTGAACATGTGTGCTGGTGACTGAGACTACCAATGGCTTTGGTGCACACTCATACCACCTGTGCCTATTAAAGTTCTGGGACTTCAGAACTAAAACTCCCAGACTCTAGGGTACTGGGAACTCACAGATACTTAAGGAGGGGATGCTGGAGGGAGACTCAGAACACTGGGAAGGACACTGGACTGTATAAAGGGCTAGCCTCCAGGACTTGCTCTGCTGGTCTTTGACAATGAGTGTCAAAGAAAAAATAAATGTTGACATGGAACAAAGTCATTCATTGCTACTTGAAACCCAACAGATTTACTCAGTTTATAAAACGCTCTACCAGCAGGGAGACTGAATCTTCTGGAGGAAAGTAGTGATGTGTATGTTACTTATTATGGCTCACTGAACACAGGGGCATGCATGTTCCAACCCAGGCTGGCGACTGTCAGACTAGTACACACCGGCCAGTCTTGCTCACCTGGGCCTCTGACCTTGGGGGTACTGGTCAGATGTTTGCTTTCCTCTAAACAGGAAGTGCGGCTGACTGGTCAGGATGACTCAACCCTGAGCGCGCATGCTTCCTGGTGAGCAACTGATTGGAAGAGCTCTCGCTGTTCCCAAACCTGAGTCATGAGGGTGCTGCCATGGAAGAGGTTTCCTGAGCATGAGGCAGGCGCCCAACCCTGAACTGGAGAGACTGTTTGGTATAAAGTCACTTAGGCTACGATATGGAATGCCATTTTTATTTTAAATAAATAAAAACCACCAGCAAGTAAAACCATTTTAACGCTCTTCTGCATAAAACAATTCCCTTAAGAAGTGCCTTTGTGTGTGTGTGTGTGTGTTTTAAAGACAGTATAGTCCAGGACATTAGTCTTGAACTCAGGCATTTGAATATGACCTTGGATTCCCGATTCTCCTTTCTGCCTGGACTGCAGGCATGATCTGCCAGACCCACCCACTACACTGTTCTTGATGCCATCTTCTTGCTGGACCCTCATGCACTGAACTGAGCTCACATGTCCTCCGTCCAGCCAAAGAGGACTTCAACAGCAGACCACCCTGAGGACAACACTTCAACCTCCTCACGCTCACAGGAAAGCACACATTGGTGAGGCACTGATGGCATTCATCTACAGATGGTCTTTCGCTCATATAAACAATCCACTGAGCAGCAGTCAGCTGTTTGAAGAGTCCCTTACAAAATGTTTTCACTAAAAAATTAACAAACTAGCAGGAATGTTACTTAACCAAGCAGCCCTAAATGTTGCAGAAGGGTTGATCTGTTTTTTAAAAAAAGATTCATTTATTCAATACACACACACACACACACACACACACACACACACACACACACACTGTTTTCACACATACACACCAGAAGAGGGAGTCAAATCCATTACAGATGGATGTGAGCCACCATGTGGTTGCTGGGCATTGAACTTAGGAAACTGTTTAGTAAAAACAGCCAAATGCTCTTAACCTCTGAGCCATCTCTCCAGCCCCTTTCTCTGTCTTGATAAAGTTGCTTTGTTAGTAACTGCAGCCTGCGTGCTGCGGTGGACCAGCTCTACACCTGGACACAGATGCCTTCTTCAAGCCTTCAGGGACACGAAGCTTACTCGCATTTCTTACATACTTTTATGAAGCTCACAGCCATGAAGACTCAAGTTACCCACCTGCTTGCTGCTGCTCCTCTTGATAGAAAACACAGAGTCATTTCAGGAAACTTCCATTTAATTTAACATTTATTTTCATTTATAACGAGATGTCACATTTTCTACATTAAAATATAATCATGCTGACCCCCCCATCCCCTCAGAGAAAAACTGGAAGGTGGAATGCACAGAGTGGGGAAGTTATGGCTGCACCTGAGAACACACAGCACAGAGACCCAAAGAGCAGACATGGCAGAGGTATACAGAATACAGCTAAGAGCTCAAGCCAGGAAGGGACAGGAATGAAAGAAACATTGGTACATGTGCCACAAGATCACCCAGAAAAGGTAGAGTTGAGTCAGAAAGCTTGGGGATTGAACAGCATTTAAAGCGTCCACAAACCTAAGGCAAGTCATCTTCACGCCCCACCTTGGGATTGAGAGGGCAGTGCAGAAACTGAAGCCACCATAAACACTCAAGATGAGGATGGGATGTAGGGCTTTTCTTAATTGTACCCCAGCCTTTTCCAAGTCTCAATTCTCCTATGACTGTAGCCCAGTGGGGATCATCAGCACAAGGCCGCCGCCGCTGCAGGGGGATGCAGGCTGCTCAATGCTGCCTGATTCTGTGTGGGCCTCAAAGAGAAAGACACCACAAAGGAATTCCCAACTCACAGCACTGGCAGAATGCAACTCTTTTCATAAGAAAACACGAGCAGACAGTAAAACCCATCTGCACAGAGCAGAGGACAGACCCACAGGTACACTAGCACTCCAGAGGGAGGCTCAGCCAAGAGCCTCAGGGTTCTTCTGAAAGGAGAATTCTTCCAGTCTCCACCTTGCCCCTAAATTTGAGACTGAAGCATTTTAACTTCAAAACAGTGATACTCTTAAGGGAGTTGAGAGGTAGGGTTTGGGAGACCCAAACAAGACATTATTAGCAACTAGCTCTCCACTATATGTACAAATAGATACATCAGTAAGCAAACATCACCCCTCGGCTGCTTTAAAGAAAGCACCGAAGGTGAGGTTTTCTGAGCAGGGATCTCTCAATCTGTTAGCAGTTTAAACGTTGAACACTGGCACAATAGTTACCTAGCCTTTGTTTTTAATTACAGGGTAACAGGTAAACTCCCACACACAGGTGGGGTGGAGGAGTGCACAAGGAAACAGAACCAGTACTTCACAAGAGTCACGCCACACACGCAGCAGTAGCTAGTGCTTTGCAGAGTCTCGAGGGTAAAATTCGCTCAGGGTGCTCTGAGGGATTCTCTTCAGCATTTCTTTGGGGAAGATTCGAAGCAACTGCCAGCCAATGTCCAAAGTCTCATAGACAGTTCGGTTTTCATAGGGACCTAAAATATTAATACTGAATTAATGGCAGAGCACTTCCAATTGACCTGTGTTACTCAGCACTCTGTCTGTGGATTAGCAAGCAGGGTAGTCATAAAATACAGGAAAGAAAACATGGATTAGGACAGAGATCAGAGGTGAGGAGACGTCCACGGGGCAGTGTGTATGTTGGTATAAGGGGCTGAGGTGGACAGAGATAGATGAGGTCTTAAACAATGTAAACTAGACTCATTTTGTTCCAACTAAAGTAGCATTGTGTTCAAAGATCAGCAAAAAGTGGGTTGTAGGCCTCGGCACGGGAGAAAAGCTAGGCTTGCAGGAATCCATGGAGGTTCTGAGAAAACCTTTAATGCCAAAAAGCAGACTATATTACAGGCTAGTGGGTTTTCAAATTTTAATTTTGAGACAGGGTCTCATTGAGTGGCCCAGGCTAGCCTCAAACTCAACCGCTTAAGTGCTGAAATTACAGGCCAACCAAATCATTACATTAATACAGCAGAATCACATATTCCCCTTAAATAGAAAAACCTTTACCCACAAGATTAAGAGTGGCTGGAGTTCTGGGTTCCTTTCTCTAGACAACTTAACCATATTTTTCAGGTTCTGCATTAAAAACAAAAACAAAAACAACCAACCAAACAAAAAAAAACAACCAAATAAACAGAAAGAAAGAAAGAAAGGAAAAACTAAATTCCAACAAGATCAAAAGTATGCAGCTCGGTGGTTAACCACTTGCCTAGCACGTGTTGGTTCCACCCATAACCCCCAACCAAGACACTGCGCATCTGAGAGGACTTCAGTGTCCATGATGAGCGCAAGCAGATGCAATCCAAGTAAACGAGCGCACAGTCCTAAGTGTGTCATCTGAGCTGTTATTCCAAAGTAGCACACCTACTCAAGTACCACGGAAGTCAAGAATGGTGTATTTCTAAGCCTCAGGAAGACCCACACCGAGACTGAGCAAAACAGCAGATAACCCATGTGACACGTAAGGAAATTCACTGGAGGTTTTTTATAAGAGAAACAACTAATAAAATTATTAATAGCTATCCCCAAGCTGTGAGAGTGGTGGAAAGCTGACGCCAGTGGTCAAGCACGATAGAACAAGGCTTTGGATGGTCAATCCTCGGACCTGGTTACAGATCTCATCTTCAGTACTACCCAGGAACCCCAATCTCTAGTCCCACCAGTCTATTGAGTCAAAATTAGCATTCTTAAGATGATTGGTTGATTCAAGAGCAAACCAAACTTTGAGAACTCCTGGACAAAATATTGTAGTGAGAATACAAAAGTAACAGAGCAAGAACACTATGAGTAGTGAGTAATGACCTGGTCACCAGAGCGTAAGGAAGGTTAAAAATGCTGCCCAGTCAACTGGACTAGTGAGCTATAAAGAAAGTGGGACGGGTTGGGGATATATTACACAGGAGCAGTTAGAGGAGACTGGGAATGGGGAGGGTAGATATGTGTCATCTTATTCACTGTACACGTGCATCACATTTTCAAAACAAAACAAAACCCAAACCACCCAAAATGCTGCCCGTCAACTGAGAAAACTGACCGCATGAGACACAGAGCACACAGACCAGAGAGCTGCACGCAAGACGGTGGTCAGCTAGGGAAGTCTCATCCTGGTCACTGGGACCTTAGGGATAACACCATACAAAAGACATGCGTACAGCAGGTGGAGGTGTGGGGGCTGAGAAACAGGCGACGATCATATACAGCGAATTAAGAGTCCTCAGCACAGCAACAGCCAATGTGTAGTACGAAAAAAAAACCAGCAAAAAATGCTGTTAGCCTTCTGAAATATGATTAGAGGTTCTCTGCAGACGTTCAGAAGGCAGAGGGAAGGGAGTCAGAGGTTAAAGACAACGACAGAGTGCAAAAAGCACTCACCGATCCTGTTTTGTCTGAAGGGAGTCATCTTACCCTGAGTAATGAAGTTCTTCTCAAACTTCTGCAGGAACTCCAAGTAAAGGAGGTCATCTGAGGTCAGGGCTTCCTCTCCCACCACAGCTTTCATGGCTTGAACATCCTTACCGATAGCATAGCACGCGTACTGAGGGGCAGAGAGGCACATGTCAACTGCCCAGTGGACAGGTATGGCTGCTGCAGAAAGTATTCAACTATATATTACAGCCTCCCTCAAAAAGAGGCCTGCAGGCATGCAATGCACAGACATTTCCAACACTGCAAAAACATACTTCCTCATACTGCCAATGAATTTATGACGGACAGAAAACAAGATACAGAAGCCAAAGAGAAATCTCTGCGGGTTTCTTTAAAATGCCTGTGATTTCACAGACTTGACATTTCTATTGGAGAGGCAGATGTTTTTCTTTAAGTTTGATGACATTAAGGGCTTCACAGAATAGATACAACTGTAAGCTTCAGTGTTCTGTTGGCTGCTTAATATGTGACATAACAAATATGTGATGGTATCCATACAGAAATCTGAGATTAGTATTTAAAAGAACATATTGCTTTTTGTTTGTATTTTCATGCTTAAAACTTTATCACATTTATTTATTTAATGTGCATAGGAACACACTAAATATTTTTTATTTCTGAGTATGCATGTGCCACGGTATGTGTTGAGTCAGGACGATTTGGAGGACTTGACTCTCTACCTTTTCTATGAGGGTTCCTGGGCCTGAACTGTGAGACAAGTGCCTTTATGAGCCAAGCACCTTTTTTTTTTTTCCTTTTTAATTTAAAAACTATGGGCTGGAAAAATGGCTCAGTGGTTAAGAACACTGGCTGTTCTTCTAGAGGACCCAGGAACCAGATTCGATTTCCGGTATCCACATGGCATCTAACCAACCTCAGTAACTCTAGGTCCAGGGATCCCAACCCTCCTCTGGTCTTGGGGTCATATAGTGCACAGATATTCATGCAAGTGTGACTCCAGTAACAATAAATAAATAGATGAATAAGTAGGAGTAGAATATCCAGTGAAATAAATTTAAAAACTATATATAGTATTAGAAATGAACTTGGTAATTTTCTTGTTGCTATTACTGGTGTGTGTGTGGGGGGGGAGAAGGAGGGAGAGACGGAGGGATGGAGACAGTGTCACTATGAAGCTCAGGCTAACTTCCAATTTTAATTCTTCTGTCTCTGGAATACTGGGATTCAAGTGTGTCCTGCTCAAACCTAGTAGGTTGATTGGTTTTATTTTTCCAAGATTTTACTTTGTGTGCATGAGTGTTTTGCATGCATGTATTTATGTGTACCACATACATGTCTGTGGACCTCCTAGGGTCAGAAGAAGGTGTCAGTTCCTCCGGACCTGGAGTTACAAATGGTTGTGAGCCATCACATGGGTCCTCTTGTAAGAACACGAAATGTTTTTAACCACTGAGTCATCTCTGCCACCCCCAAGCTTGGTATTTTAACCTTGATTAGCATCATTTTTCTGAAAAAAAAAAAAAAAAAAGGCTGCTTTGTTCCAGAGAGTTGTTATTCTAACCAAACCAACACTGAAATACTGCTTGTATGGGAAGAAAAGAAGAGTGAGTAAGAGAAGGAAGAGTTATGGGTAAGACAGCAGAAGAGCATCTGGAGAAAGGCGGTTGTGAGGCCTCATCCTTAGAAAAGCACACGTACCAGCTGGTTGGACACATCAGCGTGGTCCTTTCTGGTCATCCCCTCTCCAATAGCTGACTTCATTAACCGGGAGAGTGAGGGCAGCACATTAATAGGGGGGTAGATCTGGGGCGGAGCAGGAAGAAGAGAGACTGTGTCAAGCTTTACAGTACAGAAACATTTGAGGTCACCAGTGTCCCTCCGATCATATCACATTTCCAGGCACTGGTTTCCTCCATCAGGCCTGCTCTCTTATCTTCTAGGAAGAAACAGCAGTGAGACACAGTATTTCTTTTGAGAATTAGATCCAAGGAAGTGGAGTATAGAGAGCACAATATCTACATCTACAGTTTCAACTGCCTAAACTACCAAAATGTGCACCGAAACAGTCTCCTGCATGGACTCAAAAATCTTACAAGCAAAATAAAAAGATTATAAGAATTTCCCCTAAAAGATGATTTTAGAAATTGGATGCAAAGCCAACAAAAATGGTGGTTTTTTTCAGAACATGTCATATAGTAGCACTTTTAGCATAGAATTCCCTGCAAAAAAAGAAAAAAGTTCCTTGAGACAACTGATGCCATTTAAAGGCAAATAAATAAAAATAGTAATTTTTAATTTTGACTCTGCTTACTGAGAGATTTTAGCTTATAGAAATGAAATTTTTAAAGCCATATTAAAACAACTCAAGGAGATACTTTCTAAGCAAAATTGTCCCAAAGAGCAAATTAAGTCAGTAGAGAGTGACGAGTAGCTTCAAGCCCCACAGCACTGTTCAAGAGTCAATACCTGTCTGTTGTGCAGCTGTCTGTCCACATAGATCTGGCCCTCAGTAATATACCCAGTCAAGTCTGGGATGGGATGAGTGATATCTGCCAGAGGAAGACACAAGGCATTAAAGTACATCTCTCCCCTCTGTCTGTTAAGAGCTCAGAGAATAATTTTCTGTGGTGATGCACTTGCTAATACAGCAGTGTGACGGTTTAACTCTGCCGGCTGAATACAACCTGGGAAAAGTGTCTCGTTGGTTTGGTCTGTGAGATATCTATAGGGAATTATCTTTTTTCCTTTTAAAATTTTATTTATTTAATGTATGAGTGCTCTGTTGCATATACATCTGCAGGCTCAAACTAGAGAGGCTTTACAAAGCACTCCTAACGTGCTACCACAGAGAGCTGTTTTCTAAAACACTGTATAAAAGTAGCTTTTAAAAATAAAACATAAACAAAGGGGCCTGATGGTGGAGGAACTCTGCAGAGCCCACCCTAAGCACTGAGCCTTGTCAGGCCCAGGAAAAGCGAGCTGCTTCTTACTCAAGCTGGAGTCAAACACCTCAGAAGCCTGTGGCCTTTACATCTATGCTCTTCACTGTACGCTTAACTACTTACTATAACTATGAGTGGCTTGCAAGAAAATCCAAGTAGCTTACATTAAGTAAAAACAAATTCTTCATAACTAAAATAGTCCTCTGAAAACAGCAGACATTCAATCAATACTCATAAATGAAAATTTAAAGTTCAAATTACAAAGAAAATTGCTTTTCTTACAAAAAGTGGTAAGGACAATTAGAAATAAGTATCTAGTTAAGGTAAACCCCAGCGGTCAAGCTCTCAAAAAGGCAGACAGTTGAGTCCTGCTCTACCAAGGGCTCACGAGCTGGTGTGTAACAGGAAAGCACTTGGCACCAAGCCTGACGACCTGGGCCCCCAGGACCGACACAGTGGGGAGAACTAACTCTGGCCAAATTGTTCTCGGACACCGTGCAAAGCACTCCGCTTACCCCAATACATATGAATAAATAAATACTAACACATATACACACACTCTCACAAATAAGAAACCCTTACAATAATTAAGTCTAGTACAATCAAAGATGCAAACTTACCATCATTGGGCATGGTGAGAATAGGGATTTGGGTAATAGAGCCATTTCTGCCTTCCACTCGGCCAGCACGCTCATAGATCGTGGCTAGATCAGTGTACATGTAGCCTGGGAAGCCTCGCCGGCCGGGGACCTCCTCCCTGGCAGCTGAAACCTGATAACAAATCAAAGGGGAATGCCATGACTTGTCAGAGTAAGAAGAAGTCTGCTTAGAAGGTTTGCTTAAATATGCCTAACAAAGCATTAACTTATATGTTTGTAAAGAATGTTGAAAATTAAAATGAACCAGACATTCAGTCGGGGCTAGAAGGGTTGATGCTACTCTCAGCTTCTATTCATATAGTCATTTCCTCGATGTAAGTTTGCTAAGGACTATACTTCTCTCAACTCTGAGTGGAGAGTAATCTCTCAAGTTTACGGACACAAAAAAATCCTGCTCTTTTCATAAGGCTTCACGTCTGTGTTTAAAAATAAATAACTAACCACCCTGAGACCCAGTCAGGTCGAGTTAATTCCAAAGCCTAAATTTTCAATTCTTTAGCTATGTTATGTTGCAAAATAATCCATTTTTATGTAAAACAGTCCCAATAAGGTCAAAATGAGGAGCACATACCAAGAGGCAAACACTAGTTACACTCAGTCTGATCTTCACAACAGCCAAACAAGAAAGTTTATCTCAAATTTGCAGTCAGACCTGAGCCTCAGGTAAGCTTCCCAAGATCAAAAAGGCAGAGCCCAGTGGTGTAGGTCAAGAATTCCAACACTTTGGAGAGGCAGGGGGATAGAAGTTCAAGGTCAACCTCAGCTACACAGTAAGTTTTCAGGGCCAGACTGGGCTACATACACGCCTAATCAGAGAGCCAGGGGTCTACTCCACCACACAAAATATAATTAAAGGTCTTCCTTGGAGACATGCATATGAGAAGAGGTACTTGCTTGACTCTACCATCACAAGAACCTCAGAGGATTACCAACATAGAATTCTTGCACTGCTACTCAAAGTGCGAACCACAGATCTGTGGTCATCAATGCACAACAGGACTGTCATGGCCATCTGTAAGGACACTTTGACGCTACTGAATCTAACATGAAGTAAACCTAGGTTTGTAAACTGTCTATCTTTAAAATATCTTTCTCTTAGCTCATTTTTGTTTTCCTTAACAAAGGTGGAGATCTGCTTCAATGAAGGGAAGACTCTAGTCTTTCAGAGTCAACATAAACACTGTGACAATGTGGTAATGATCTTGGGGACTTTAAAATACGGTCAGTAGAGAGAGCAGGTTTCCCCAGTCTTTTCATGAACTCAAGAGTTGACTTATTAAGAATACCAGGAACTTGTCTTAAAAGACCCTAAAACACTGAAGAATTAGGTATTTTAAGACAAGTTCCTGGTATTCTTAATTAGGAACAGAGACCTGAGAGGCTAGAGGGATGGCTCAGCAGGTTAAGAGCATTTGCTGAGGTCCTGGGTTCAGTTTCAAGCACCCAACTGGGATCCTCACAACCACCCACTTCCAGGCAATCCATGCCACCTTCTGGCTTCCGTGAGCACATACTACACTCACACACACACAAATAAATGTACACATAAATTTTTTTTTAAATTAGGAATCTGAAAAGGGTTAACACACAGTGTAGGCAGAAGTTCCTGGGAATATAACACTACCACCAACTCATGGTACTTTCTTAGTTCTTCAGCCCTTGGGACAGTGACAGTATGATAAGCTGTCTATTAATTTTAATCTCAGCCTCTATTTCCAAGTTGACAGAGATAAAAAAAAGTTGTACTATCTGTTTTGATGAAGATAATCTACAAAATATGATTAAAGAAAAACAGAAAGGCTGGGCAGTGGTGGCGCACGCCTCTAGTCCCAGCACTCGGGAGGCAGAGGCAGGTGGGTTTCTGAGTTCGAGGACAGCCTGGTCTACAGAGTGAGTTCCAGGACAGCCAGGGCTACCCAGAGAAACCCTGTCTCGAAAAACCAAAAAAAAAAAAAAAAGAAAGAAAAACAAACTTACAAAAGATCAAGATAACCCTAAGACTTGACACATTTCGTTTAAGAAAGAAACAAAGGAAGGAAGAGAAGTTACCTCTCGAAGTGCTTCAGCGTATGAACTCATATCTGTAAGGATGACCAGGACGTGCTTCTCACACTGATAAGCCAGAAACTCAGCTGTGGTCAGAGCCAGGCGAGGGGTGATGATCCTCTCAATGCTGAGGAAGAACACAAGTCCCCGGTCACTCAAAAGCCACAACCAAAACAATTCTGGAAACAGCAGCAGTTTTCTTTTGACATTCTTAGTACACAGAGGAGAGGAAAACAACATTACTTTAAAGATGCCTCTGTAGGCAGTTCCTCAAAGAGAAACAAGTTTTACTTACGTTGGGTCATTAGCCAGATTCAAAAACAGGCAGACATTGTCCATTGATCCATTTTCTTCAAAGTCAGATTTGAAGAACCGGGCTGTTTCCATGTTTACCTAAACATCAGTGACTTCATCAGTGCAGGCAAAAGAAAATTCTCAACAGCTGTTTCTGATGAAGGCCAAGCAATGCCATCTAAATTGTTCTATCTTTTAAAAATTCAAGCTCTCTTTCTCTCTCTTTTCCCCTCCTCCTCTTCTTTCTCTGCATGCGTGCACAAACCTTTTTCTTTTTCTCCCCCATGGCAACTAACCTGGCCTTAATTTTTAGGGTCAGTGAATTCCCAGAAAGCAGCTTGCCAATAAACCTGCCTTTAATATATATATATATCTATATATCAAGCATCCGTTTTATTCTTTTTTCAAATGTAAGTCGGAATAAAGCACTTTGGAATGCAGAGTGTTACTAAGTTTCAGCTACAAGCTAAACCTGACTCCTAAGTTTTGCTAAAATTCCAAGATGCAAAGTCTCTATCTAAGAATAAAGTTGATTACGTCTAGTTCATCGCCTCTTTCTAATACAGTTAACTTCATGTTATTCCCAAACACAATACCATACTTACTCCCATAGCAGCAAACACAATGGCAAAATTTTCTTCACTATAGTCTACTACGTCTTTGGATTTCTTTACCAAACCAGCCTGGCGACAGATCTGAGCTGCAATCTGTTAAGGATGAAAACTAAAAATCATATCCTGACAACAAATAATTTATTCTTAACTCAAATACTTTAATTAGTAGCCTGAATTAGGTGACTAAAAATACCAACTACATGCTCGGTAAGCTGATGCATACCTTCTCCCTGTGACATGGCCCAGCAAGTACATCCGTTCTCACCTCGTTGTGTGGTAATCCAGCAGCAGAAAAGATGGGGATTTTCTGTCCCCTGGCAATACTGTTCATGCCGTCAATGGCAGAAACGCCCGTCTGAATCATCTCTTCTGGGTAGATCCGACACTGAGGGTTGATTGGCTGACCTGATGTATTGCAGGGAGGGGAAAATGTTACTATGTCTGCACATGGTCACGGAGAAATATACAAGGAGAAATAATTAAACGGTCAGAGCTACAACCAAGAACGTCTCTGTATTTAAATATCTACTTTAACACTACCATAACTATTTTCTATCTAGCAAGGCTCCCGGTAGACAGCACTTTCCCCAGCACTGAAACCCATCTACTGCCTTACCCATGATGTCAAGGAAGTCTTCAGCCAGTACCACAGGGCCTCGGTCGATGGGCTTCCCTGACCCGTTGAATACTCGACCTACACAACGGGAACACAGCAGAGCAGAGTAAACCCAGACTTCCCAGGCTGTGTTTACATGTCTAGATTTTAAATAAATATGTTTAAAAGAAAACGGATCTGTGTACAGAATGAAAGTGATATTCACTTACCAAGCATATCCTCAGACACTGGTGTTCGGAGAATATCTCCAGTAAACTCACAGGATGTTTTCTTGGCATCTATACCAGATGTCCCTTCAAATACCTACCAAGAAAGAGAATCAATTAGAAGGGTAAAAGAAGTTTAGTCAGGGACACTTAGTAGACCCAGGGTCCTGCTTGCAGGGTCAAAGATCACAAGGAGCTGAGAACGTGATGTCATTTACGTGTAAAAAGGACGGTTGAAAGAAAGAACAATGAAAAAGGGACTTTAAGGACTTTTGGTCATAGAAAAAAATCTAAAACAAAACAAAACAAAAAAGCCAAAAAAACCTATCTGGCTACTTTTAGAAATTTTATGTCATTGCTCTAGAATATTTTTTGGGTACATGTTGAGAAATCTCTCTTTCTCTGTAATAAAATAGCATTAAAACATAGGAATTTTAAGGAAGAAATCCAAAAGTACTGAGTTAGGTATCATTTTGATAGCATCCAATCGTCACGGAACTATGTGTTTTGATTAGGAAATGCCTCAATGGTTCTGAGTGATGCTCACCTGAACCACTGCTTTGGAGCCACTGACTTCTAGAACTTGCCCGCTTCTTTTTGTGCCATCTGGTAATGTCAAGTGGACAATCTCTGCATATCTGGGAAACTAAGCAGGACAACAGCGAAGGGTTAGTAACCAGCATCCTAAGAGCTACCCGTGCTACTCTACCGTGGCCTTGTTGTCTACGCACTTTCTCCACCTTCACAAATACACGAGGAGTGCAGTCTGGATCCTGTAACTTATATTTACTGGTATACAAAGTGGCAAACTAGTGCAAGGTACAAAGAGAAGGGTATTACCTACAAAAGCACAGCAAGTACATTTAATAATTTCCCTCTGTGTGTATAGGTTTTAAGATTGCGTAAAGATATAAAGTTACCAACAACATTTCTATCAACCATAGAACGAGGCTCACTAGGCTATGTTTACCTGTAATCACCTGGGCCTCACATAAGAGACGAAAGATAAAATGCTATTATGTAATATTATTATCAGACTAAGATAATGTGCAAAGTCTCCCTCAATCTAATCTCAACAAATATATATCTCCCCGTGCAAGAATGTAGAACGTATATCTCTAAGATTCTCTCCTACCCCACATCCCCATCCAGCTTTACAGTGGTCATTTTGAGACAGTATGTAATGTAACCCAAGCTGGCCTCACACTCACTCTATCTAGTGTCTAGTATGTGTGTGCGCACGCACGCGCGCACACACACACACACACACACACACACACAGCCTCAAGGCTGGGATTACAAGCTACTGAACTACCATACTAAGCGAAGATGCTGTTTTATGTACTTTGCTGACAAAATATTTGATGTATTATTGGACAACTTGTTTTACTGTATTGACATTTTGAACATAATACATTGTCAGGCTAATCTACCAACAAGGCTATGAAAAATATTATTGAAAAATGTTTCATTCTATGTGATTTGAGGGGGGAAATCTCTTCAATCAAATTATTGTACATTAGGGCTACTAAAACCTTTAGATTTTTGAAGATGTTAAAATGTTAATAAATGAGGATTTTAAAATTAATGTTTATACAACTGACACTGTAAAAGTCTAATAGCTATGATGGGCATGGTAGCATACAACTTTAATCCCAGCACTTGGAGTCAGAGGAAGGCCTGGTCTACATATAGTCTAATCAAAGTACACAGTGAGACCCTGTCTCAAAAAAATTAATAAAAGAAAAAAAATCATCTATTGACCATATCATATTTAATGCAGCTGTTCACCTGAAACCCAGAGCTACCCAATATTACACATCTACAATGATGATAGAACAGACCCTCAGTGTTGTATGCAACTTTTCAGAAACGTAGCAAGCTACACTCTAGCCGTGAATGTATGTCCGTATGTGGCAAAGGGTGGGAAAATTTTCTCCCCAATTATTCTGCAAAGGTACTAAATAAACTCACATTTACACTATTTGTGCAAAAAAACCAAAACCAAAAACTAACCAAAACAACAACAAAAAACCCAACAGCAAACCAACCAACCAGCAAGCCAACCAATGAAAACACAGCAAACCAACCAGCAAGCCAACCAATGAAAACACCCTCCTCTGTTTTTGCCAATCTTTTTCTTTCTTCCTCATTTGTGGTTTTATAGATTGTAGACATCAGTGTTCTTATAAATGACATTTATCTTTTAATTTTGCTTATGGTATTCTCTGTCCCACAAAGATATGAAAGGTTAATCCTTTACGCAGGAAAAGCTTCGACTTGAAAGTCATAAACAGGTTTCCAGTGTTGGCTTCTAATAGGCTGATGTTTCACTTATGTGGATTTAATGTCCTATCTGTTTTTTCTCCCCTTATTTCATTTGGGAAATGAATTTGACTAGCATAAATGTTTCCTGTGGCCTAACAATGCCCAATTCATCATGCCAAAGTCCCATGTGTGCCATATACAATCCCAGTACTCAGAGGGCTAAGACGGGAGAATTTCAAGTTCCAGGCCAGAAGTGGTTACATGAGACTATGTCTTGGGTCACGGTGGTGCATGCCTTTAATCCCAGCATTTTAGAGGCAGAGGCAGGCTGATCTGGTTCCAGGACAGCCAGGGATGCACAGAGAAACCCTGTCTCAAAAAACAAACAAACAAACAAACAAACAAACAAACAAACAAACCAAACCAACCAAACAAAAAACCCAAAACATGTATGAGACTATTCTCATAAAAGACAGACAGACAACCAAAGACTATCCACGTGCAGTCGTTTGGGACCCATAACCTTGTTACATGGCTGGGTTTATCTGTTTACTAAGCCCCTGTGCTTCCTCACTCCGTATCTAACTGTACTGGCTGGAAATGAATGCTTTTTCCCCACAAATTTGAATGTACTCACCCAGTCAAAGTTAAGTGGAGTCACTCAACACAAACGCAATTTCCATGTACTTCCAGTAAGCTGCAAGGCTTTCTCTATACAGGTACAGCTCGCATAGAGGCTGCGTGGGTGCTCTGAGCGATTCTGGGTTGAGAGCCTGCTCTGCATTACTGTCTCTAACAGCACTGATGACTTGAGCTTTTGTGTAACCTTACAGACGTACAATGGCGGGTGCTTTCTTTCCCATCCTTCACACTCTCACTCTTTTCCCACTGCTTGCTAGAGTCACAGCCAGGATGGACGGCAAGCACTCTCATTTTACTGGTCACCTGAGCTTTAGCTCAGCTCTTGGTCGAGGCCCCTAAAAGCCCTGTAATTTCCTAGGTATCAGGAGCAATCAAGAGGAAAAGAAGTCTTTTATTATTCATAGCAAGTCCTTCAACCACACGTGTACCTTGATGTGGTGGCCTTTGGGAAAGCTCTAGAGCCCGAGGAGGGTGTTCACTAGCCAGGGGAACCAAGCACCCAATTAGAGGGCTACATCCTTCAAACACCCTATCTTCTGATCTCTGAGGAGGGAGAGACTGGATATTGACTTAGTCAATACTGGCCAATAGTGTGATCAATAGTTACATAATCAATTTCCCACAAAAATCTTGACTGAAGAGCTGGAAGTTTTATTGTCTGGATACCACACCCTGCTACTCAGACTCAAGCCTGAGTTCTGTTCTCAGGACTCCTTGGGACTACATATTGACTATTAACTCATCTGGTTATTCATTTATACTTTTTAGTGTATCTTTTTTTTTTTTTTTTTGGTTTTTCCAGACAGGGTTTCTCTGTGTAGCCCTGGCTGTCCTGGAACTCACTCTGTAGACCAGGCTAGCCTCAAACTCAGAAATCCACC
This sequence comes from Uromys caudimaculatus, assembly GCA_028551405.1. NCBI lineage: Eukaryota > Metazoa > Chordata > Mammalia > Rodentia > Muridae > Uromys > Uromys caudimaculatus. The sequence goes on along the minus strand of CM052719.1, from coordinate 53,206,637 downwards.
TGCCTCTGCCTCCCGAGTGCTGGGATTAAAGGGGTGCACCACCACTGCCTGGCTAGTATATCTTTTAAAATAAGTCAGTAATGATAAATTAACAGTGTTTCTGCTTTAGATGAACTATTCTAGCAAATTATGGGAAATCAACAGAGACCTTCTGATTTATAGCCAGGTCAGATGATAGCTGTGTCTACCTAGACACCCACAATGCATTCGTGAAGCAGGTACAGGGTGTGTATGTGATAAAGTCAGTGGAGTGTGTAAGAAATGAAGCAGATTTCAGGTCTACTAAAAAACTGAACTCAATTGTTTTGGAGAGAGAACCTGCCTACCTGGTGTTAGAAGTACTAAGAGCAGAAGCCAAGAGGAAACAGAGTAGCTTTCACTAATTTAAAAAACAATGTTATTAGGGCGGTGGTTCCCAACCTTCCTAAGGCTGTGACCTTTTAACATAGTACCCGTGCTGAAGAGACCCCCAACCATAAAATGATCTCGTTCCTACCTCATAACCAACACTGGTACTGTTATGAATCATAATGTAAGTGTCTGATATGCAAGATGTCTGATGTGTGACCCCTGTGGAAGGGGTCACAACCCACAGCTTGAGAAGCTGAGTATTAGGGACTCTAAGTATGCTAACTGGCTGCTGTCTTTGTGGTAAGGGGTAATAGGGTCAGGAGGATGGGTAAGGCTTGAGGGCTTTCAATCTAGAAACACAAGTATTAGTTTTGGGAAAGAGCCTGCATCAAAGAACTAGGCGGAGAGTGACAGAGGATACCCCGTAGCTCCTTCTGACCAGAGGGAAGCATGCGAAGTTTACCCTCAAGATTACTTTGTAAGAATCCCTTGTCATAAATAAAACCATCGTTGCAGTGATAAAGGGAATATGCACTTGGCCTTTAAAAATGTGCTTCAGGCCGGGCAGTGGTGGCGCACACCTTTAATCCCAGCACTTGGGAGGCAGAGGCAGGTGGATTTCTGAGTTCGAGGCCAGCCTGGTCTACAGAGTGAGTTCCAGGACAGCCAGGGCTACCCAGAGAAACCCTGTCTCGAAAAACCAACCCCCTGCCCCCCAAAAAAACGTTTTTCAGTTTATTTTCTGCACCCAGAAAACTGTATGTGTTAAGAACAACATACATTATCATCATTAGCATCTGTCCATAACTAATAATTGTGTGTTTCCCTCAGCCCTGCCCCAACAGCCATCAACAGAACTCTAGAAAGCACTCTATTTAAATTACTTTGTCTGATGGTTTTCCTTTTGTCTTATTAAAATATTTTTGTTTGTACCATTTATATTTCTTTTTTTCTGATTATATTTCAATTATAAAAACCAGGTAGGAAGCTTAGTGCAGAGTAACCAGTTAGAAACTAGACTCTCTACCTCCTTTTCTAAAATTAACAATAAGCTTATAATAAACACAGACAGAAGAACCACATGTTAACTGATGATCCTTACAACTGATTTGGACAAACTATTCTAGGTAGGGTTTAAGTGACTGTTGAGGCAGCCTTTTCTTGTATAGTCATTACTTGCATGTCCATGTCAGGCTCTCAAAGATAACATTTAGTTACTCAGGAGTTTAGCCTTTAATAGACAGAAAAAAAATTACTTTAAAAAAAGCCTATAACACAAAGGACATAAGATGCTACATCTCTGTATAATATCCTTTAGGTTATAAAACACACTTATTATTGTTGCCCCCTGCTCCCTCTATAAACCTATTAAGTAAGCGCTTCCCCCCAACTTTGAGACAAGGTACTTGAGGCTATAAAAAGGAATCCACATTCAATCCTGTACTAGAATCCAGTTTTCTGACTTTAGGTCTTTCTTTCCTACAAATAATACTTAGTCATACTAAAGAACCGTTAAACATTCATAAGACAAACATAAGAGCACTAGTGAAATCTGAAGTTCAGTGGTCAGGTCACGATGGATGTGCCGTTACCTTCACATGATCTAAGATCACTAGTGGACCATTCACTCCAGAGACAGTCTTGTAGGCTGGGAAGAGAAGAAAGAGTCTTGTTTAGTGAAACAGCATGAGCTGACATGGCTCTCTGATTTTAACAAAAACAACCCTTCCCTTCATCTCCCCATTAAAACTTGGATATTCAAAAGCTATATGAATTTTTAATGAATTTTAAAATATGGCTGCTCCTATGTAACTTTTCAATACCCATCTTCAAAGACATTTGAAGCTTAACTCTAAGCCATAGGTCTCAAAACCCAGGATACAAACAAAGTAAGCACCAGGGCGGCTTCCCTTTAGAAATTCAGTTCTCATGGGGCAAGGGGAATGTGAACGTGTCGGCAGTCATGCAGAGGCTTCCTGGCAGCATCTTGGCAGACGAGAGGCATTTAAACACACAGACAAGGAAGGAGAGGAGTCCTGGACAAAAGTAGTGACAAAACTCACCAAGGCAGGCTGAGAAAAACGTGGCTGGAAGGTGAAGCCATTATGAAATAGAATATGAATAACAGAGACTGTGTGGAAAGACACTGCGGAAGAGAAGGCAGGCAATGGAGATTAGCAGGGTCAAGTACGGTAAATATTCTGGTTGCTTTTTAAACAGGGTCTCACTATGTAGCTCTGGCTGGCCTTGAACTTACAGAGATCTGTCTTTCCATCCCCCAAGTGCTGGGAATTAAAGGTGTGTACAACCATACCCAGTAAGATAAGTATTCTTGTTTCTGAGATAGTTTCATTCTCTAGCCCTGGCTGGTCTTGAACTTGCAGCAACCATCTTGCCTCAGCTTCTCAAGTGCTGGGAATTGCTGGCACGAGTAATCAACCAGTCAAGAAAGATACTCTTTATTTTTTTCTTTTAACCGTTATTGTTATGTGTATGGATGTTTTGCCTGCATGTATGTGCAGTGCCTGTGGAGACCAGAACACAGTGTTGGACCTCTTGCAACTGGAGTTAGGGTCGGTCAGTGAGAGCTGCCATGTAGTGCTGGCAATCTTCTGGAAGAGCAAACAGTGCTCTTTACCACTGAGCTCTCTCTCCAGCCCAACAAAATATTCTTAAAAAGACATAAAACAAAACAAAATAAAAAAATCATAGACAGACAGACATGTAAGCAAGGGGTAGGAGGAAAACAGAGAGACTGTTGAGATGACTCAGCAAATAAAGGCACACGACTGACAACCGGGGTTCAAGCTCCAGGACTCATATGGTAGAGAGAACAGAATCCCAAAAGTTTTCCTACAACTTCTATACATGCAAACATACCTACACACTTACAAGCATCTACACACAACACAAATAAATGAACATAAATTTAAACATATATACAATAAAAAAATTTAAAAATCAGCAGGGCACAGTACCCCCTGGCCTATAAACCAGGAAAGTTAAGACAGTCTTGGCTACAGAGCAAGGCCTTATCTCAAAAAAGAACAAAATTAAATATTACCACCAGGTTAAAGAGACCAGTATTACTCATTGCAAAGTATGCCCTAGGAGGAAACACTCCGACTTTCCCTCATTCTAATATATATATTTAAGTGTTTACTTATATTTTATTTGCATGTACTAAATTTTATGTATACCATGGGCTTGAAGGTGCCTGCTAAAAGCGGAGGGGAGTGGGTCTGCTGGAACTAGAGTTGGGGTGGCTGTGAAATGCTTGCCGTGAGTGCTGAAGTCGAACCCAAGTCCTCTGCAAGAGCAGTAAATGCTCATCGTTTCTGAGGTCTCTCTCCAACCCCTCACTCATTTTAGAAAGGAGTTACCCATCCTTGCTGGCAAGGTTCAGGATGATTAGATACAAAATACTTAGGAAAATAGTAACTTTAGCAGACAATTTCAAAATTAGCTATATTTCATAATCAGAACAGCTTAAAAGAAAGAAGTGCAGGCAAATCCCACTCCACACTGAGACATTTAAACACAGAGAGCGAATATTCACGTGAGTGTGTCAGAACTGTCATGGTCTCAACAGTGGCTCCCCAGTGGAGAGCCCTCTTTCATAGGGTAGGATAAGGCTGTAGATTTCTGCAGTTTGGGCCGATTTTAGGAAAGCATTCTCATAGCTTTAAGATAATCTAATACTGTTTTTAAAAACATGTAATCCCAACATTTTAAGAATTTCTTCCTTGTTTTCATTTTAAAAACTCCAAATACTGTTTCTCAAAGACTTTCTAGAACTGCTGTGTGAAAAAGGAATCTTGAAGCTGACTCTTAAAAAAGAAAAAAAAAAAAAAAAACCAAAAACCTGAGACTTTTTCAAATCCCTCCAATTCTTAAGATCCTCTACTTTTAAAGGGACCGTATTTTCTTTGAATTTCTAGTAGTGACAACTATGGCTCAGAGTCTCATGGTTAAAATTTAAACTCGTTATACACTATGAAGTTTTGCCAGTCACAAGGAAAACCCATGACCAAGAAAAAGAAGTATTAGTCACAGTTTTTTCTGGAAACAGTGGAGTTGACATCCACTACAGAAGACAGGGCTTAGAGGTCCTGAGTGCAAACTCTGGAACAGTAAATAGGCAAAAACAAATAAATAAAAAAAATTCTAAATTTGTAACAATTAATATATAGCCTTTGAAAAGCCAATAAGCAAATACTACAAACTTACTAATCAACAGCAACTGCTCCATTACTCCTGGTTGTAGAAGAGAAAAATCATTTTTAAGATAATCCATGCACCTGTACCTGAAACCTGTTTCCAGCCACTTGGGTGAAATCCTTAAACTGAAGTACCAACGTGTTAGAAAGCTTTCGTAGCTCAGCACCCTTTATTTCTAGAAATTACACATTGGGGCTAGGCATGGCAGCACACTCCTGTAATTTTAGCATTTAGACTGTAGTTCAAGGCCAGCTGAAGCCACATGTGATCTGCTGTCTGAAAAAAATTATTCTGTAGCAATACAACCTACAAGTTCAGCTTGAAAAGTGCAGGATGTTTACAGTGCTGTGGGCAGGCAGCTCCCTTGGTGTCTACACTCTGTCTGCTGCAAGGCTAACCTTTCCCAGCGCTTACAGCTGCCAGAAAAGAGTGGCTCCAAACTCAGTCTGGGTGGCCATTGGACCCATTGCAGTTGCTCAAGCAGAGACTATCTGACAGAGAGGATACAGTTTTCCCTCACTGGCAATCTGAAGAACACAGGGACCAAGTGTGGAGCAGATGAGACTCATCAGTTTAATTTAAACAGACACACAGAAACTAAGCCAATGGATCTCATAATCTGAACTAAGTGAAAATACTACCAAACCTTTTAGGAGAGGGAGGAACATTTTTACTGAGCATTTTCAGATTATTTAATTTTATCTTTACAAAATACTGTGAGTCAGGGATCATCTTACTACTAACTTTTAGACACCAAAGCCCTGAGAAATGGAGGATCTTCGGTTTGTCTCACTGAAGTTTTGTGCTGCTTTCCTTTAGATACATAGTTGCTACTCTATAGTCCTGAAACACTTCCAACTGGTAACAGTATAACTTAAAACACCAAAATCACATAGTTCTAGCATTTGTACTAGAAATTGATACAAAAAGACAGTTTGAATAAGAATGTCAGCCCTTTCCATGCCAATGAAAGTATTCAAAAAAGGAAAGCCAGCAGGGAAAACATCAAGCACCACCTTTTATCTCTGTCTGCTCTTCCTTCAGATAACCACAAGTAGTAGGAAAGAGAAACCAGTTCAGAGTATGGCATCCAAGAACATCCATCACACAGCAAAGCCACTGACAAATTATTACCCTTATGGCAATGGCAGACACATGCTTACATTACAGTTCACAAAAAAATGTATGGAGTAGCACTTAGAAATCATGATTTATTTAGAAGCTGAAAAACAGGATAGCTACTATACTGCATAGCAAGTATATATATGTATACATACACACACACACACACACACACACATATATATGAATGATTAGCTCTTCCTTCTGCAGGGAAAGAGGTTGTTCAACACTACTAACACCCTGAAGGATTGTGACATACTTAAAGCAAAAACCATTGCACAATAAGCCCTAGCTCTTTAGGCACCACCTTCATAGCAAAACAAAAGCTAGGAACGCCATTCCTTCTATTGTGAAAGATCAGAGAACTAACCTAAGCAATGCACACCTGAGATGTCCTAGAAGAAAAGCACGTTGAGTCACTTGCGGGTTTTGTGGGGTTCTGCTTTGTGACATAGAAACTTAAGGTTAGCAGACACATGGGTCAAGAAAAATGGACCCAACCAAGCTCATAGTATTGTGCTCTAATAGGTTTGTAGATATTGTTGATCTTTTGTAAAGTTTAAAAGGGCAAATATTTTTTTACCTTGTGATATCAGAAAGTCAAATGATGTGCTCAAGATTAGTTACTAATTTCAAGCCTGAATATTTTACTTTCCATTTCTTTTTAACAGCCTGTATATTTTTTATATTATGTACATGTAATAGCTATAATCTTTAATAATCCTGAAGTTGTTTTAAAACAGGATCTAATTTTCACAGGGCAACTGCCAAAATTACTCCATTCAAAGAGTGTGTATCAATTAACTATAATTATTTAGATAGTACCATCAAACTTTAACAATTGAAATTGAGTTAATATTTAAATTTGACTTAAAATGTGGCAAAAATAGTAAAAGAGGATATTTAAATGCAGTATTCCAACTCCCCACAAACCCTATCAATATTAAAAACATACACACTGAACTATTAGGACAAATTGAATTGCAAGTTATAGAATTTACAGAGCACTTCCTAAGTCAGACGCTGTGAACCTGGGGGTGCAAAGAGGCCAAGCTGGGCAACTTTCAGAGACAGCTTAGCCTGCAGAATTCTCCTGTGAACAAACTCTTCAAACATTGGTCAAGCACATATATACGATGGAGAAACGCTACTCATCCCTGAAGGGCTTATGACCTTAGCCATGGAGTATTCTACACTCTCTGAACTGACTCTGAATGACTTATTATATGGAAACAGATTATTATAACCTTGTAACTTTTTTTCCCTCGCAATTCACGAGAATCTGTAATTCTCAGGTATAAATCTGTCGGTTTTCTCAACGTTTCCTTCTGCTCACATGAACCCCTAACAGGCTTTCTCTAATTCTAACAATTATTCTAAAAAAATGCTTAAAAGGCCCACCTCAGCAATCCACTCTCCAATGTTTTTCCTTCCCCACACTGCAGTGTTATCACATGACCCACGGACAGCTCGGGCAGGATTAGTCAGGCTGGAGGGCGCCTAGATAAAACCCTTCAGCTGAAATGCTTTTTAACCAATGAATGATCCACCCACAGAGCCAAGCTGGCAATTAACCAGTGCAAACGCAATCGCATTATCTGGAAAACAACAGATACTTTTTAGAAAAAAAGAGTCTTCTTTCAAAGCTCTCCGTTTGGCTTTAAGAGAACCGTGAAGAGGTTTGATTCTATACAACCGAAATCTTCAGCCAACAAGAGCCATTTGGAAATGACTGACTTGTCTACTTAAACATGGCTTATTGAAGTCTTTTATAATCACTACACTTAAGCCTATGCACATAACAGTGGAAAGCAATCTTCGATTTTCAACTGAGTTTGGTTAGCTGATCAGTAAACGAAAAAACAACCAAGAAGACCAAGCAAGGATTAGGAAACTCGATTTTTTGTTCCTCTTTTCCCAATAATTAGATGTCAGAAGCCTGGCATGGCTTCTCCTTTCCAGAACCTTAGACGTCTCGCTTGTAAAATGAAAGGATGGGACTGCACGACTAGGGTATTTTTCAGCTCTAAGGTCTCCGGTGTCTAGGTGTCCTCCTGTGAAGCGGTCCCTACAGAATAAGCCACATCTCCCTCTAGTCGCGGGCCTGCCCACGTCAGCGCTGACACTACACCTTCTGCTCGATCCACCTGCCCAGAGGTCCTCGGGGCAAAGGGGACGGAGTGGGCGTTCCTTCGACCGGGAGACATTTAAATGAGGTCAGGAGCAGATGAAGATACGAGTGACAAGAAGTGGCCCTCAGAGACAGACAAGTGCCTGGCAATACTCTAGCCCAGAGAACTCGGAGCGGGTAGGACAATCACTTAGCCCATGGGAAGGTGCTCTCACCCTCGGCCCACCTAAGTCACGGAAAACTGGAGAGGTGCTTGTGAACTGAGCGATGGGGGAAATGAATCCCATTCCCTCCCCGCTGGCTGAACAGGTGAGAGCACAAGCCAAGGGCTTGGTGGACACGCTCACTTTCCCGTACTCACTGAGACGAGGCTGGGAGAGGTAGTTCCGGCTCACCGCCAGCGCCTGCTCCCGAGCTCCGGCCATCGGCCCACCGGTGGGCACGGGCAGTTCGGGTGCGGCCCCGTTCACGATTCCCCGCATCGCTCGCAACGCCATCTTGTCTCCTCCGTCCCGACTGGCCCCGCAGCAGCGCGGCGCAGGCGCACATATAGCAGGGAGGCCCGTGCGGCCGGCTCCACCCATGCGCGCTGCAAAACTGCGGCAGAGGCCCCGCCCTCTCGGCGGCGCCCCGCCCCCAGACTCGTGACTGGGGTTCTGCGGGGGTGGCTCAGGGTGCGCGCGCGTGCTGGAGTGTGATAGGGAGCTGACCAGAGTGCTGGGAACGCGGATCCAGAACTGGGAGCGGGAAAAGAGAAGCGAAAGGGGCCAGAGGGCAAAATGGACACAAGAGAGAGAACTCACGAGAAAAAGAAAAAGAGATTCATTGGAAAGCAGGGAAGGAAGAGGTAGGAAAACGTGCATAAGAAAATAGAGCAACCGATGTCCATTATCAAGCTGTGAAAAACACCTTGGAAAGCAAAAGATAGAAAACCTTGTCCCATGATTGCTTAACTTTGTGTCGTAATTTATTTCAGTTTATCCTTCTACCAAGTTCTTTCTCTCGTGGATCTGGTCAACAGACTTAGCTTTCTTGCACATCCGTGTGGAAGACTACCTTAGGAACAGACTGAAAAACCAGTTAAGAGGTTATAACTCACATAGGGTTCTAGTTTGTTTTCTTTTGCTGTGATAAAATTAGCTAGCTGTTGGCCTGGTGTGATGGCGCATGTCTTTAAACGCAGCACTCAGGAGGCAGAGGCAGGAAGGTCTGCGTTCCAGCGAAGCCAGAGCTATGTAGTGAAACTATGTTTCAAAACAAAGAAATAAAACAAACAGAAAAACCAGCCTGTGAGAAAGGAACAATACAGTAAATTGATTGTAGCTCTGTTTACAATGTAAGAACAGAAGAGGAAGACTGGAACTTTGCTGTGATAGGATAACACAATGAAAAACGTCTTCGTGTTAGTTCTCCATAGATTTGTTGATAAATACACAAGAGGATATCTAGACTGGCCCTAGGTAAGGTTTATAACCTATTATCACTTTGGGAAGCATGGAACTCACAAAATTACTATATTGTTGTTTTGTTTTTATTTAAAGATTTATTTATTTTTATACATGAGAGTACACTCTTTAGACACACCAGAAGAGGACTTCGGAAATCCATTACAGATGGTTGTGAGCCACCACGTGGTTGCTGGGAACTGAACTCAGGACCTCTGGAAGAGCAGCCAGTGCTCTTAATTGCTGAGCCATCTCTCCAGCCCAATTACTATATTGTTATAAAATTCCCTTTGGGCTATATATGTGAGGTATGTATGGAATATAAATGAGTTTTATCTCTAGACTTACAGCCTACATACAAGACATATCATTAGGTAAATGCAAATATTTCACAATTTTTTACAAAGAAATTGGAGATTTAAAGCATTCCTGCTTCCAAGCATTTCAACTAAAAGTCAGTCAACTGGTCTTACAAATGAAGTAAATGTACCCAGGTTACTTAAAGTCTACTTTGGGTGTATCTCATTCCATATATACCAATCCTTCAATCCGCTATAAAATTGTTGGAAGTATTAAAAGGTAATTGAATGTAAACAGTGAGTTTTATATAGTTCTTCTAAACTTTTTATTCTTTGGGAATTTTGTGCATGTGTATAATACATTTTGGTCAAATTACTCCCCAATTCTCTTTCATCCAATTCTTACTCCATCTCCTGCTATTCTGTCCCTCTCAAGTTCATGTCCCTTTTTTTTTTTTAAAGTCTACCGAGTCAACTTTGTGCTGCTTGTATGTACGTGGGTGTAGGACCATATACGAGGGTGACATCTTAGGAACCATCTGAACAAAACTGACTCTGTTCCTCCCCTTCGCAGCCATCTGTCGCCAATAGCTCAGGGTAGGGTAAGTCAACAGCAGCAGCTCCCTCACCTGTGCCCCAGCTACCTTGATCTTATGTAGGCTTTATGCATGCAAATCTATATATTTCTTAGCTGAGATTACTCATATACTTCTATTGATTGATAAACCTTTACACATTAATTACTATGTGTTAGACCAACGATTCTCAACCTTCCTAATGCTAAGACCCTTTAATACAGTTCCTCATATTGTGGTGACCCCTAACCATAAAATTATTTCAATGCTACTTCATAACTGTAATTTTGCTACTGTTATAAATGGTAATATAAATATATGATATGCAGATAGCTGGTGTTGTGACCGACAGATTGAGACCTGCTGTGTTAGATTATTTTTTAAGAGCTAAATGACATGCCATTCTAACCAATTTGAATTAAACAGCAGTTTTCTTGTATCTTCTATCTGAAGCTCGTAGGGGGCTAATCTGCAGCTAGTTAATACCTAACAGATGAATGGAATGTGTCACATCTTTGTTCTTCTACGTGGAATGTTGTAAGGTGCCTTCCTTTTCTCCGAAGGACTGCACAGATAGCTGGCCCAGCCATAGAGAATGTGGTCAGAGCATGAGATTTGGAGTCAGCAAGCCTGGTTTCAATGTTGACTGTCTCTTTGAATACACAATGTGACCTTGGGACAAACATCAGATCCTTCTGTCTCTCACTTGCCATCTGTGAACAGGAAATATTTTATGTAATGTCTATCTTTTAAGAATTTATTTAGTTAGGTTTTTTGAAACACTTTTTCGTAGACCCAGCATGCCTCAACTTTACTACGGAGCTACAGAGTGAGCCTGGCTTTGAACTCTTTATCCACCTGTCTCCAAGACCCAAAGCTGGCATTATGAGCATGGTCCTCTAGGCCTGGTTTTCTTAAGAATTTAAAATTAAGAAAAATGCTAGTAGCACTCAACAACTCTGGTACAAATGTGAAATTCTATTTTATTACAAATATTTATTGAGGAAGAAAAAATAAGGAAGGAAAGGCAAGAAGAGCTCATGCCAGTGATTGAATTTCCCCATAGAATGTGACTCTTTCTTTATTTAATGGAAAATACCACTCAGGTGTAAAATATTGAGTTTCCTTATGTGAATGTCCTTGTTAGAGGACTAATTTATCATTGTTAGGTTTTAGAAAGGAGTGATACGAGATATTTCTCTCCAATTTGCAGCTGATTAAAGTGATTTCCTTGCAATCTGAGCTTCTTAGACTGTAAATAATGCCTGTTGACTCCATAACTTCTATGCATGCATGTTTTACCTAGCTCTTCTGTGTAAATTCAGATCAATCTACAAATACCCCAGATGCAAATTATCAATGGGGAATTTTGGAACATCAAATTAATTCTAAGATGAGTGGGTGCATCTGATCCAAAGTGAGAATACAAGCCCCAGGCTCTCACCTAGAATCTGCTAAAAAGCCCTTTCTCTTATATCAATAAACTGTTATTACAGCATCTGTGATTTTAGGCAAAGCTCCAGAGACATTGTAATTTGGATCATCTCTGTCTTTCCATCATGGTCATGATCTGCATTGTCTCTAAGTCTGAATCTCAGAGCTATGAAAGTTTTCTTTCCTTAGCTTACTTGCAATGCACTCAGAGAATCAAAAGCATTCACACGATGCCTTCTGCAAGCAAATGCCTAACTGGTAATGAACTCAACACAGCGTTGTCACTGGAGAAACTCCAGAGAACTGAAGGACACATTATTGCTCTGAGCCATAAATACATTACACCAGGCTAGATGGAGCATGCTAGGCTCCCACTTGACCAGTCTTATGTCTGTGTGCCCATGCAAATATCTTTAAAGCAAGATAGCATTACTTGCTGTACAATATGTGTAAGGAACACAAGGCTAAATAATGGAGACAAGAAAAAGACATGTGACCCTACAGAGATAACATGTAAAACATCGGAAAATGAAAAGCTGCATTTCGTACGTGGTTTTTGAAAAAAAGTCCCTAGTGTTGATTAAGGCCAGGAGGAGAGGGGAACTATTCATTTCAGTGAATACTTGGAGAAGAGGGCCTAGGGCTTGGTGGTTGATCCCTTGCTTCGCGCTGTGAACCATAAAACAAACAAATGAACAGAGAATTTGGAGAAGATGTAAATGGGAAGGTCAGTGCTGGGTGTTTCTGCAGAAGTCTTGAGCAATCTGTAAATTCTTGTGGTGAGCAAGAGTAACAGCTCTAAAGTGGTCAGGGCAGGTGATGCCCTTTGAAGGGGAATTTACTTAGGAAACTTAATATTTGGAAATTCTTCCCACAAATAGAGGGGCTCTGGAAAGCAGAATCCATGTCTTCATGTTTTTCTGATAATTAAGTTCTTGGGACATAGTACTGTATGCCCACTATGTCCCGGGTGTTGTAAGGGACCCATCAGAAGAGACTATTCGGACACAGTTTCAAGCTAAAAGAAAATCTTTTATTAGCCCACCATCTACTACACTGGATGCTCAGGACCCAAGTCCTGTCCTGAACCTTTCCTGGGATGAGCTTTTAAGCATAAAAACCACATCTCAGTTAGCAAGAGCACTTAGCCCGAAGCAGAACTACAGAAGCCAAAACACAAGGTTAGTACATTTAGAGAGTTTCAGAGAACTACATGCTGGGTTCCAAGGCCTGAATAGTACTTCCATCATGGCACCTGTTGTTCTAAGTTCTGGGGGCCTATAACACAGATACTCTTCTAAATGCTTGTTAGAAACGGTCTCACTATGTAGCTGGCCTAAAACTCATTATACAGACCAAGCTGCCCTGGAACTCAAGAGATCCTCCTGCCTCTGTCTCCATAAAGACATGATTCACTGTGGCCTGCTAATTGCTTGCTGTTAATTTAACTCATTGACCTTCCACAAACACTCTACAAGTTAGCAGCCAATGGCACGGAGAAACCAAAACGCTGTCCACAGTCCCACAGTTGCTCAATGGCCTAACTCGGACCCATACTGATGGCTAAAGGGATCCCTCCCCTCTATTTCCTAGTAAGGATTGAAAGGTGTACTTTCTAGGAATGAGTCTGATGGAACTGAATTTAGAGAACATATGTGAATCGTTCTTAAGTGGCTCTGCCTTCCCTACTCCAGTAAAACCACACTATCTCCACCAGTCTCCACTCTATCTCTTGTCCAATGGTATGAGGATGGTCAATTTCCCATACTTAGTGTATGACCAAACTCTATAAGAAGCCATTGTTGAGGCTGAGAGTCCAACTGTTGTTATAGGTAGAACTCTGCCTACACTGCCCAGGATATGTGGGTTTCAGAACTGAAGTCCACATGGAAGATGGTGTTTCTTCACTCTCATTGTTAAGCAAAGAGGCTCTGGAAATGTGTGAGTCTTCTTCAGGGCCTGTGATATCTCAGCCCAGCTTCTATGAAGTCCAGAGAGTCAAGAATGATTAGAAATCAGTAATATTAATAGAAACAGTAACATACAGTTATTGCTATGCAAGTGTTCCTCAAAAGCCTCTGTGACAAAAACTTGAAGGCCAGCCTGTGACACCATTGGGAGATGGGGGAACTTTCAAAGGTAGGGTCTAGTAGAAGGAGGTTAGGTCATTGGGGGCATGCCCTTAAACAGTATAGGCGATCATAGCTTTCTCAGCTGCCATGAAATGGATTAGCCACTACCATGCAGTCCTGCCCTGCTGAACTGTGCTCCGAGGATCTGAACCATTGGAGGCATTGACTTAGGACTTGAAAAGATGTCTCGGTGGCTAAGACATTTTGCAGCCAGGAGGACCAGGGTTCAGATGTTACTGCCCATGTAATAAAGAAGCCATCCCCTACATACTTCTAACCCCAGTGTCCTGGATAGTTTTATGTACTCAACACAAGTGAAAGTCATCTGAAGAGGAGGGAACCTCAAGCAAACGCCTCCATAAGATCTGGCTACCGGCAAGCCTTAGGACATTTTCTTAATTAGTGATTGATGGGAGAGGGTTGGGCCACACCTGGGCTGGTGGTTCTGAGTTCTGTGAGAAAGCAGGCTGAGTGAGCCATGGGAAGCAAGCCAGTTAAATACCACCCCTCTCTGGCCTCAGCATCATCTCCTGCCTCCAGCTTCCTGCCCAGCTGGAGTTCCTGCCATCCTGTCTTTCTTAAAGGATGTCTTCCTTAAATGATGAGCAGCAATATGGAAGTGTAAGTCAAATAGACTCTTTCCTCCCCGACTTGCTTTTTGGTCATGGTTTTTCATCACAGCAATAGAAATCCTAACTAAGATACCCACCTTGGAAGAGATCAGTCTGAGAAAGGGGGAGCTTCGGGTTCAGGGTGAGACCCTGCCATAGAGGAATCTCATAACTGCTGGTAACTCCAGCCCCAGTGGAGCCTTTTTCTGACCTCAGCACTCAGGCACAGTGCGTCCCCTTTCCATGTGTATAGACACTCAAATACACACATAAAGAAGTACAAACTTTAATTTAGAAAGAAATCTAGCACCTGAAGTAAAAGAGGTCTTTTGAATGGCATGCCAAGAAGCAGGGAGCCCATAGAAGGAAGGGAAAGGGGGTACAGGGAGCATGGGGAGGGCAGGAGGTGGGTAGGAGTGAGTGCATGAGGCTTAGGTCTCCAGCAAGGAAGTTAAGGTGGTGGCTGAGGTCTCAGATGAGAGGCAACAGCCAGAGGAGTCCTCACATTTGACTCCTCCCAGAGCAGTCGACTCTGGAGGTCTACACTGTTATAAGACACCTGCATACTTCTGCCACAGCTGAAGGTCATCCGGAGTGAGTTTGAAGCGTCTTTACTCAGGTAAGAAACTTGCTTTCACTGGCATGGAATGTGTAGTTTCTTCAGCTTAAAACTTTCCTTCCTTGTTCTTCGAGAGGATTGGTCTATTTATATATTATTTATACATTTATATATTTTTAGATTATTATATATTATTTTTATATTTATATATTACTGAATTTGCTACTGATTTCTTGAAATGGAAAGATTATGTGAAGTACCAGTTTATGTTAACTTGGTATGTGTGTGTGTGTGTGTGTGTGTGTGTGTGTGTATCCTGTACGTTGAATCTAAGGCTTCTTTGCACATGCTGGCCAGTAACTCTATGACTGAGCTATGTTCCTGGCTCTTGGTTTTGTTTTGTTTTATATTTATTTGTAAGTATGTGTATGAGGTTTTCTTTTATTTATGGTACTTTGCCTGCACTGATGTATGTGTACCGTGTGCAAGCCTGGGGCCCTCAGAATCTAGAAGAGATTGTTGGATCCCTTGGAATTGTCCTGGCTTTCCTAGAGTTCAGATTATAAATGTATGCTATCATGCTTGGTTTAGAATCTTGGCATTTTAAAGTACCTGTTTCCCTGGATCTGAGTCCAGTATTTATTTTCTCTCACATAGAGTGATCCTTACCCTTTGGAGATAACACTATTCCATAGATTCTTCAATGTCATAAAGATCACAGCCATAGAAAGTTATAGCCTCTCCCCTTAAATATCCCTGGTCTTTTTCAGAAATCTGGACATAACTTCTGAATCAAAGTCATACATTTGGAGCTATGCCTCTATAGTCTGGGCCTGCAACTCTGATGTCTACTAAACATGAGGAATTATGAAGTGACTGTTAAATATTTAAACAGCTAAGGGAAACAGGAAGTAATGAGAAACAAAAACACCCTACAGATCTGAGTCACAGGACATCCATTGTGGCAGGCCTTGTCAACCTCAGCTCCAGTCATTGTTTTATGTGTTCATATGCCCAGAGAAAAAGCTGTCTTTCTGAAGGTCCCAGTTGCCAGCCATTTAAACTGGGAAGGATAGAAATACAGTTGGAGAGCCTCACACTCCCACTTAGCTCTGAGCAGAAATAGTTCTTTGCCAGGACTTAGAGGCCACCAGAATATCTGTGTCTATATGGAACTATTGCTTTTTCCTGGTTACTCTTTAGGTTTTAATTTTCCACTGTTATGTGGAAAATAAATAAAGTTAAGATGTATAATCATGTCTTTGGGAGGATGAGGCAGGGGGATTGTGAGTTTGAGACTAGCTTCCATCCTGTTCGTTGAGACATAGATTCAATCTGTAGCCTAGATTGTCCTAGAACTCTCTGTGTAGTCCAGGCTGCTTTGAACTTATGGATATCCTCTTACCTTAGCTTCCAAATTGCTGAGGTGAAAAGGTATGAGCCATTATGCTCTATGTATGTGTATTTCTTAATAGATGTATATATACATTTATATATATGTATAAGTATATATGTACATATTTCCCAGTAGATAATCAAATGTATATTATATATAATCATGACATACTTAAATTTTTTTAAAAGTCTATATCAAAGGAGACAAGACCTATCATGTTAAACTTTTTTTTTTTTGTTTTGTTTTTTTTTTGTTTTTTTGTTTTTCGAGACAGGGTTTCTCTGTGTAGCCCTGGCTGTCCTGGAACTCTCTCTGTAGACCAGGCTGGCCTTGAACTCAGAAATCCGCCTGCCTCTGCCTCCCAAGTGCTGGGATTAAAGGTGTGTGCCACCACTGCCCGGCCATGTTAAACATTTTTAAACGTACAGTTCAGTATTAAATGTATTGACATTGGCTCAACCAACTAATCTTTAGAAGATTTTCATCTTGTGAAACTGAAACTCTGTTCTCATTGAAGAACCACTTCCCGTTTTCCCTTCCCCCATATCCTAGCAGGCATGAAGCTTTTGTTTTTATGAATTCCATTATTCTAGGAGCCTCATATGAAACCATAAAGAGTTTTTCCTCTGGTGAGTAACATACTTTTAGTATACTACTCTCAAGATAAATCCATGATGGGTAAGATCTCATTGTGAGTACTTATCACATTTGCTTGTTCATTTGTCTATCGGAAGGCATAAGGTGCTTTTAGCTTTTGAATAGTGTGTGCATGCCTGAAAATGTGCCCACAAATTTATCTCTTGGAGCACATTAGATGGCTCAGTGGTAAGGGCACTTACTGCCATAGCTGATGACTTGAGTTGAATTCACTGGACCTACTCATTGACCAGCCAGCCTGTGAGTACTCTGTCCAATCAGAGACTTGGTCTCAACAACATAGAAGAGGAGGACTGACACCCAAGATTGCCTACTGACTTCCACCCCTACACACACACATACTCACTTAGAGGAAGATAAGGACTCATTCCTGTGATTATCACCAGTATCTGTGAAGACTTACTTGTCCTGGCTATGCACACAATTACTGCAACTGAAAAATGTGTTCACATGTATTAAGTATAACATATATTACACATAACATGGCTACATATTAGCAATATGCTGAAAATGGAGTAGGCAGTTCACAGTGGTTGTCGTCGTTATTATTTCTGCTAATGTAAATTATGACCATTCTTTAGCCACACCTGCCCTCTTAAGCCCTCAGTTTCCCCAAATCATCATTTTCATATACTTTAGAGGGACTTTGATTTCGGTTGTATCTCCAAGTTTTCTTCAGTTAGGATTGTTCTGTCCTCCCCCAACCCCACGTGAGTGTTCTTTACTAGACAGCTGCACTCTGCAGGAGATGCCCAAACCCTCAGGTAATGTAAAGTCCACTTGCCAAGGAACATGTTGGCAGACATGCCAGCTCGACTCCCTAAAGGCCTTTTGCCCAGAACTAGGAAATATATTTATTGATACATCTCTCTAACTTTGGCCATAGTCCATTTTATCCTTAGAGACACAGGCCTAGAAGCATGCTGGGGAATCTGTGTGCTTTGCTCCCCACATCCCATGATAATAGGGCAACGACACCGAGAGATGCTAACATCCTAGTCACGAGCCTGTGACTAGATCTCTGTGTGCTAAAAAGGACAGATGATGCAGGGAGTCTTATTTAAGGTCCTGGGGTAAGGACTTTGAGCTATTTGGGTGTGCGCAGTATAGCCACAAGGGTCCTTGCAGTGAAGCTCAGGGAGAGTACCTTTGAAGGTAAAAGCTAGGAGCCAAGATCTGTAGGTGGCCTCTTGCATTAAATTGTCCCCAGTGTTGGGAACAAGCAAAAGAAATTGACTCTAAGTGTAGTAAATTTTAATCACAGGGAGAAATTAAATGCAAGGTCCCAGGCCCTAGGGCACTTTTCTGACAGCTGAACAGCTTCTGTTGTAAGGAAAAAGTTGTCTGAGTCCAGACATCTCAAGGACAATTCTCCATCTTGCTAGCACGGTCAAACCAGTTCATGTTCCCAGGCCCAGGGATCAACTCCTATCCTGACTGATGGAAATTCCCTTGCTCTACCCTTTACGTCAAAATATGATTGGAAGATGCTTTAACTCCCCTACCCTCCTAGCTCTATGGTTTTACCCTTTAAATATGCTGTACAATGTCCCTTCAGTGTCATAGTTAAGCTCCCGAGTCTGTTCTCCAGCCCTGACCAATCAGAGCAGCTTGATTACAGTAAATGTTTGTCATCCGCATTGGCCTGGTATTTGCGTTATGTTGGATGCATGCTGGATTTAAGTGGACCCACAACACCTAGAGTGCCAGAGTGAGCAAAGCCCTGCTGATACCTTTAGTTTAACCCAGGCACAGCTGTGTGGACTTCTGACCGCCAGGGTGTACAACAGCAAATGTGTGCTGGTTTGTGCTACTAAATTCAAAGCAACCACAGGAACGACACATTTCCTTGGTGACCTTGTCCTTTCTCTCTAGGTTTACATTTTCATGCTCTTTCCTTCTTCCTTTTTTAGCCCTAAATCAATCCTCCAAGTTAATTCACATAATGAGGAGGGCTCATAATAGGGGACCTGTTACTCTCGTTCATCCATCTTATTTGGCCTTTTATAAACTTTACATTCAGTGTTCCACTGAAGATGCTTCGTGCATTACAGACCTATGGTGTCTCTGGATACCCCCAGTGAGTGCTGTCTGTCCTGTAGCCATCTATCCAGTTACCCCATAATAAAGATTGATAAGAGGCTATTTTGTGCCCAGCCCTGAAGTAGGATTTGGATTGAGGGGACACATCTGTGCCTGTACGTAGACCACGGATGTTTGATTTGTGTGTATTTATGTGTGCGTCTACATGTTCATGTGCAAATGCATGTGTGTGCACATATGTGTGGACGCCAGGAGTCAATGTTGGGTGTCTTCCTCAATTTGTCTCTTACTAAATCTAGAGCTTGCTGCTTCAGCTCTACTGACTGTCCAGAAAGTCCCAGGAAACCCGTTTCTCCCCTTCCCATGCTACGACTACAGGCTTGCACTGTCACCCTGTTTTTATTTATTTTTATTTATTTATTTAATTTTTTGTGGGTACTAGGAATCAAAAGTCTTTACACTATGTGGGGTCATCTCCCCAGTCCCAGCTGTTAGGTTTTATGGCTAGAGGACAGTAAGCACTTATTTTTTCTTCATTTAAATGTCTCACAGTTTATTACTTTTAAGGAAAGAATTGGGACACAAGAGGCATCTTTAAGGAGCAAAGGGAAGGAGATGCACCCGGGTTCTATCTGGCATTCCAGTTTGCATCCAGATCTAGGCAAGAGTTAAAAGAGTAATGTGATAGATAAGCACAGATGAACACCACACAGCCCAGAGTCTCTTTGCTTAGGAAAAATACACTCCCTCTGTCTTCTCCAGCCCTGGCTCTACCTGCTTTGACGCAGAGAGCTAAGGGTCTGAACAAAACCTGTTGGAGGTTCCAATTAAATCTTTGTGGACAAAGCGTGTATGTGAGCACATGCACACACGCACGCACACACAATCCTCAGATAACAGGCAGCAATAAATCCATCAGCACGTTCACTTTCAGAGAGCAGTCTCCGCTGCTTGCCAACAGCTGTCAGTCCCTCCTGGAGTGCCTCACATCAAGAAGAGCTGTAAGGTAAGATTTTTTTTTTTTTTCTGGAGGAGTTTAATTCTTCCTTAAAATTTCTGTTTCTTGTTAGAAGGTTTTGACTGTTGAGTTTACTATGAATGACTTGACAGATTTCTTGTTCCATTTTTCTTGTTTTTTTTATGTTTATTTTGTTTATTGTATGTTTATTTCTTATTAGTTTGAAATTTCTTATACGAAGAAAGGAGGGGCCTCAGATCACTTGGATGCGGCTCCTAGTTCAGAGTTATCTGGGGATTTGTTTCACTGGAGAGCTTACTCCTTGAACAGTAGCATGAGGATATTCTTCTGGCCCTGGGTTTAGAAGATACGAGCTCAGTGCCTGGCGGTACTTCTACCATTTGAGGCCGACGTTTAATCCTAGAGATAACCACTCAAAATTATTTACTGCTTGTATTATGAAACTGGCTCATCATAGAATTATCTTAAAATGATAAGCCAGGTAAAGAGTAAAGTCACTGATTGTAAGTAACCAGCCCTTGAATGTGAGTCTTTCTAGTCTTAAAAATAAGCACACTTAAAAAAACTCTTATAAAATTTTTATTGCTTTTTTTGTGCATTTTATATCACGCACCCCAATCCCACTCAGCTCCCTAGTCTCTCATACATGCCCTCTCTCCTGGCAACAACCACCCAACAAAGAAAAAAAAAATCTCACTGTGGAAGCTGCAGTGTGTCACAGAAGCGCACTTCCTCTTTACATGCACATGCCAAGCTATGAACACAGCATCATGTATGTATCATACACTTTATGATAGCAAGCCACTTTAATGTTAAATGATTGGTATTGTTGGCACTGTACTAGAAGCCTCATAAAAAGCAAATGAAATCCTCTCAGAAATTGATTCCCTGAGGTTAGAAGAGCGACTGTGACATGATTGATACAAGTTCAAAGTGAAACTACAGATATAGCAGTGCGCTAAGGAAACTCATCGTGAGAGTTAATATCTTAACGTACAGCGGCACACCTCTGAACAGGGTTCTATGGCTTAAATCCAAAACCGGGAGCACTTTTAACATTGTATATCCACAGGAAAAAATAGAGTGTAAATATACAAGTTAAGAAGCTTGGGATTTTAGCTCCATTTGACATCAATGGTGAGACCCAGGACAAATCTCTCCAGCTTCCGAGTCTTTGATTTTTTTTTTTTAAACAGTTTTGTTTCTGCTTAATGCTTGTCAGTGGACAAACAGACAGCAAGGCACATATTTTTTCATGCTACAGTTTCCTACACTATAATTTTTGAGTGGTGATAAACAAGATTTTGTTTTGCATAGTCATAAAGTTGCTTTTATTTGATTTTTGAGACAAGGTCTTGCTGTGTAGCTGTGACCCGGATCTCTATGTAGTACAGAGAGGCCCTAAACTTACGCTTTCTCCTGTCTTCACCTCCTAAGTGCTGGGATTATGGTGTGCACCACCAGGCCTGACTTATGAAGTTGCCTTTCACAACAGGAGTGTATGTATGACTGAGTTCTAGCATGTTGTCCCTCCTGAGTGAAATATATGCTTTAAAGAAGAGGGAAGAGAGATCAGTGGTCCAGGATGTGTCTTCGGCATTCAGAGGAGACACCGATGCCTGACAGTTGAGAAACAAGAAGGCTGTTCATCTGTGGAGTCTATTTAATGCTGTAGGTGTAA
Organism: Uromys caudimaculatus; assembly: GCA_028551405.1. NCBI lineage: Eukaryota > Metazoa > Chordata > Mammalia > Rodentia > Muridae > Uromys > Uromys caudimaculatus. Next base: position 53,185,001 of record CM052719.1, on the reverse strand, counting down.
TTTCAGACCTAAATCTCTGGACAGCAAAACCCTTCTAGAAGGCATTGTGGGAAATGCTGAATTACTGAGATGATATGAGACGTGAACAAAGAGGCGTGGAGAAGTCAAACTCTTGTGCTACTTACAAAACCCTTCATGCTTTTGTCTGAACAGTGAGCTTCACTGGACCAGGCAGCCTTCCCCTGTAAAGGTGACAGAGGACCACATCTGTCAAGGGCCTCCCAAGCACCCGGAGGAGAAGTCCCCTCCCATCCTACTTCCTCCTCAGCCCAGCCTCCTGCAGCCCCTGCCATGCTCCAGGTTGTTCTGGATGCTCCTCAGCGGTTGCTGAAGGAAGGGAGGCAGTCCCGGAAGCTGGTGCTGCTGGTGGTGTTTGTGGCTCTGCTCCTGGACAACATGCTGCTCACGGTGGTGGGTATGTTTGGGGCTTTTTGTGCTATGGGCGTATCTGCTTTGGTTCACAGGAGGCAGCATGTAGCCTGCTTGATTCCATCGATGAGCAGAAACTTGTTAAGTTTTTCATCTAGAAAAGACATGGAGGTTGTTGAGGGCTGGAGGGAACTGTAGGCAGAAAGGTCTGAAGGCTGTCCGACTTGAGACTAATGATTCCAGAGTTCTAGACCAAAGCAAGTTCATAAGTACCTGGCAGGGAGAGAAGACCTCAGCTAGCATGTCATGTTTTCACCATTATGTTTTCCATGGCCGTTTATGACTCTGGAGTCACCTGGGGCAGCGAGCTTCATTTCTCTGTGATGCTCTTCCAGCCTCTTCTTTGCAAATACGGAACATCCACGTCCTTACCAAGCCCTGCCTTGTCCGCAGTTCATTGCCTCACATGATGCTCTGTCTGATACTTCATTAATTTTACATTCCATTACAGGAGTGTATGTATGACTAAGTTCTAGCATGTTGTCCCTCCTGAGTGAAATATATGCTTTAAAGGAGAGGCTTCTCATGACAAGTATAGTCAATCCTCATGTTTTGTGGTTCTATAGTTAGAGTTATATTCGGAAAACTCTCACAAACACTGACATAGCAAATACGGAATCTTTGCATCAAAGGGAAATATTCATACATACACTTAGCTCCACCATAGAGATTGTTGAGTCTTGCCACCGGTGCATCCTGTCTCTTACAAAAGGCAGAACCTTTTTGTTGTACTTCAGCTGGAATGTATACATTCTACTGGTGAACATGTGTACATAGAGTGTGTGCATTGGGTTACTCTATTTTTTTCCCATTTTGCCCCCATCTGTGAAAAATCATTACAGATTATATCAAGTATTGATGTCTAGGTTATACACTATCCAAGTAGGTAAATTAACTAGTAAGGATGACACAAATTATGAAAACTAACTGAATCATGGATAGAATTTGGTCCTTCAGCTAATAGGATGATTTGGGCAGGGGTCATCTTCATTAGGCTTTAAATAATGCCACTTCCTTTTACATAAAATTGAACCTCAGAGTAATTCCTTTGCACTTAGTAGTGGAAAAAGGATCTCTGTCCTTGACTCTCCTCACATATCGCCATTGATTTCCAGTGCCCATTGTGCCCACCTTCCTGTATGCAACAGAGTTCAAAGACATCAACTCTTCTCTGCATAGGAGTTCTTCTGTAAGCTCCCAGCAAGCTCTCACTTCTCCTGACTTCTCTACCATGTTTTCCATCTTTGACAACACCACCATGACTGTAAAAGAACATGTACCCTTTCATGTAGCATGGACAAATGGTACCATCCCTCCTCCAGTCACCGAAGCTGGCTCAGTACCTAAAAACAACTGCTTGCAAGGGATAGAGTTCTTGGAAGAAGAAAACGTCCGGATTGGGATTCTATTTGCTTCAAAGGCTTTGATGCAACTTCTGGTCAACCCATTTGTAGGACCTCTTACTAACAGGTAAGTCAGTAGCTACAGTTTATGTCTTAGTCACTGCTCTATTGCTGTGAAGAGACATCATGACCAACCATTTAAATTTGGGGCTTGCTTACAGTTTCAGAAGGTCAGTGCATTATCATCATGGCAGGAAGTGTGGCAGCATGCTTATAGGTACTGTAGCAGTGGCTGAAAAGTACATCCTGCTCTATAAGCAGAGAGGGAAAGAATGACTCTGGAGTTGGCATGGGTTTTTGAAACCTCAAAGCCCACTCCCAGTGACATACTTGCTCCAATAAAGCCACACCTCTTAATCCTTCTAATCCTTTCAAAGTGCCCCTCCCTGATGACTAAGTGTTCAAATATATGAGCCTGTGGAGGCAATTCTTATTCAAACACCAAAATGTCCCACCCACAAAGTATAGACTCAGGCTTAGCACAGATGCCCAGTGGTTCTCAAGCTTCCTAATGCTGTGACACTTTAATACAGTTCCTCACATGTGGTGATCTCCAACCATAAAGTTATTTTTGTTGCTACTTCATAACTGTAATTTTGTTACTGTTATGAATTGTAATGTAAATACCTAATATGCAGGAGATCTGATATGTGACCCCTGTGAAAGGGTCACTCAGCCTCCAAAGGGTTGTGACCCATGGGTTGGAAACCACTGATGTAGGTGATTAGAAGAGAAAAGAAGGAATGCTCTGGTCCCCAGGAGAGACAACAGTGTGGAAGCTTGTTATCCTAAAGGATAACAGGTTATAGGTGAACTGTTTCAGGCTTCACAGTTTCTTAGTGATGCGAACATTGATGCTGAGAACAGAGCAGAAAACAGCTGGCAGTTGGTGAGCATGGCTTGCGTGGGATGCCGGAAGCATAGGGCAGGCTGAACGCAGTGTGAAGGACGCTCCGGCTTCCTGGAAATCTCATCTAGGGCGATCCTGAGATTTTGAGAGATGCCTTTTCTGAAAAGAATAATTTGGGCCTTGTCTGTGGGTAGAATTGCATGTTTATTTATGAATATGCATTCACATATTAAAAGCATGCTCTCAAATTAGCCCCCTCTTTGTTGCCACTGAGATTAAAAAATACTGTCCGAGTACATGAGTGCCTGCTGTAATGCTATCTTTCTCTGCTCACTTCTGTTTTAGGATTGGCTATCACATCCCCATGTTTGTTGGCTTTATGATCATGTTTCTCTCCACACTAAGTAAGTATTTGCTTTCCTTTACTAAGCATCTTTGAGTCCATCATGTAAATGAAGTGTCAGAGCAGGATTGAGTTACTCAGAGTACAAGTGGGCTGGGACATTGACTGAATGCTTCAGTTACTGGAACAGGCACTGAGATAGTGTCAGTAACAACACCCTCTAATTCTTAATTCAGTGAAAATCATGAGGGCTGTGTGTATATATATTTACTTGTTCGGCAAGGTATGGGTGTGTGTGTGTGTGTGTGTGTGTGTGTGTGTGTGTGTGTGTATGTGTTTGTGTATGTGTATAACTAACTTCTTTTTTTTAAATATTGAATTTTTTAATGTAAAAAAGACTAAGTCAAAATTTTAAAGCAAACATGCCATAGCACTATGGCACTATTTCCATAATCAATGCCCATAAAATGACATCGGTATAAAAATCTAAGCAAAGATGGTAGATTAGTAATTAGAGCATCATGTAATGTTGATTTTAGGAAGAAACTTAACAGGTAAAAGAAGGAGCATATGACGTAAATTCAAGTATGCAATTTGAATTTATAAATTATAAAAATTCTCCACTTTTATAGCTGGTTTCTTTTGAATGGCTAAATTTTAACCGCATTTTTTCAATCAACAAGCCAACTGGACAAACTCTTTTACCCAAATTTACATCCTAGAATATGTAAGTAAACTGAAGACATTATTCAGATGAGTAAGTTCTATTCATTTCCATCGTCTCTGGGATCAGGTTGCAAAGGACACGCTTTTCTCTTTGCTTTTCCTAAGCCACTGCTTCCTGCTTCTTTGGGAATCTGGTTCTCTTTTTTAGAATCTTTAGGGGACAGACTGAAGAATTCTCCAATGCCTTTTTGCCACTTGGGAGTTGGGTGCACACAGACTGGGTTCCCTCCAGCATACTTATTTTCTACTTTTCTCAACGAACTTGAGGAGGAATTGTTGACAAAGGTGGAGGAGCCAAGCACCTTCCTGGGGGCTTGAGAAGCCACCACTTTTCTGTAGGCTCCTGGGACATAGTTTGCTTTGGTCTGCACCATATTCACACAGGAAGAGACAACTCACTGACTCCCCAACAGCAGATGTCTCAACTGGACAAGAACCCCGTAACTAACTTCTTGAGCAAGCTTACTACAAGCCTTCCATCTTTTAAGAGATAGTATTTTGTTGGTATTCTATGTAAAGGGTGACTAACAACAAAAAAGGATGTTGGATTGTAGTAACTAGAAAAGTCCCAAAACCTGGTGCTTCCCAGCTAAGGGCTTTAAAGGTCACACCTTAGGAAAGTAAATTTACTACAGAAACCAGAGAGTAAATGACAAATCTCATCCAGTATCAGCTTGACCTTACTAATAAAGTGGAGGTGGGATCAATACAGTGAGAGGACTGAGCTTGATGTCTGAGCCTGAGGATTGCGGGGAGGGAGCCCTCGAGGATGTCCACGTCTGGGGATCGGTGTAGGGAGGGCACCTGTGGACCCACCATGGTTCCTCTGCTGCTTCTGTGCTCGACTACACAGCTGCCCCCTTTTGATTTTTTCTTAGTTGTCCATCACATGTCCTCCTTCTCTATTCCTACTTCTCAGCTTTTCTTCCCTCCCAGAGTAAGAACCGATCCAATGCAAAGTTCAACAAGAAATAGTTGCATTTACGGACGCAAGAGCTTGAGACGGGACATTCTTGCTGACAACGGGAAATACACTTGCACAATTATAACTGAATGAAAGAAAATAAAGTCACTAGGTTCTGATGCTTAGTTCTAAACTTGGGGTCACAGAGAAGGTCCTTATCAAACTCTGTGGGACACTAAACAAAACCAAAACCAGTTAATGAAGGCAAGGGCTTTATGGGGGGCTGAGGGGCTGGTTAGATTGGGAGGGAAGTGGGAGAGGGTGGTAGGTGGAGACCAGAGTATACAAGTATAAAGTTGTAGAAGAACAAAATTTACTAATAAGAGAAGAAAATTAGGAAGTTCAGATTAGCAGTGTTCATTAGTCTTCCAGCTTGTGTTAGAGAGCAAATTAAAGATCACAGTCATCCAGTGTGACTTAGAAATTCACTAAAAATTTTCTAGAACACATATAAAGAATAAAATATGATCCATGTGTATAGAGGAGGGTGTGGTGATTGCCGTGGGAATTGTGACCATACTCTGCAAAATAATACCATGAAGAGTATCTGCGACCCAAGCTATTTAGCATAAAATTCTTGCCTGCTCCTCTGCCAAGAAACAGTAGATTAAAAGCTTTTGCATTACCTCACTGTGTGTGAAGTAACAATTATGGTTTCTATGATGTCACCAGCATTGTTTATTGAGTTAGCCTGATTCTGGACAAAAGAAAATATATTTGGGTGTTAGGATGGCCTGTTTAAGCCTTAGGGTTTGAATAAAATAGTAAGCAAGAACTGGGTGTGCTGGCCCAGGCCTGTAATCCTAGCACTTGGGAGCAAGAAGCAGGCTGATTAGAAGGTCATTGTC